>JBBBDQ010000876.1:740000-1167500 GCA_037127315.1 Ascarosepion bandense | reverse complement strand
ACAGTCAAAAATATGTCTCGGTGTTAAATGTAACCTACTAATTAACAAGTTGTAATAAACAAAACAATCAACCAATTAACAATACTGTTTTTTTTATAGATATTTCATTTTAATATGTATTTCATTATCGGACTTACTCAATAAAAGAATAGTTAAAAATTTTAAATTCTGCAGTTCTTACGACAAATACAGACTGATATGGCAGTTTTCATAATATCACAAAAGCGATAATCTATACGAAGATTCTTCTTCAACTTCTTGTGCCACGCCATTCAGGACGTAGACGGTCATAGCTCTCCACATCTTCCTACCTCTTTTAGCTTTTAACAATCCTTCTCTTGTTATTCCGCTCAAACCCAAATTCTCCAGCCATCTACTCAAGTCTACCAAGTATGTCACGCGTTGCTTTCCATTGTCCTTTCTTCCGTCTATCCACGCTGTGAACGTTAGATTCTCCGAGTCCACTTCCCTCGCTACATATTCCAGAAACTTCTGCTGACTTTTCCTAATGTTAATATCAGTTTAAGTTTCGTAATAAATCTAAAACCTCTAAATGCCATCTGACAGCAATATTATGAACATTTTGGTCAATTAAATAATTTCATTAAAACGTATTGTCTTGCAGAAATAGTAAAATATCCTCGTAGAGCAGTAAAATTTGGGTTTGTTTTACCTTCTGTGGTAAAAGCTAACAGGTTCTTATTTTTCTAGTAAAACCTATCACCTTAAAGTTACCCATGCAAATAGTCTTGTGATAATATAAGCCAGGTTGAATTCCTTTTCGTGTAGAAATGATTAATTGGTTATTCTTGTAAATCAGTATAAATATATAAACTAGGTTTGTAGGTTAGTTCCAGGCGAATGTATGGTTAGTAAATAATACTGTATTAAAAATAACTTTATTAAATGCTAATTAATAGGTTCTGCTCAAAATGAAAGTCAATGAGCTGAATAGTCTACATACACGCGCTCCTTCATATAAATACCGTCAAATATTTTGGTCCATATCATTGCACGTTAATATAAACCATCTTATTTTCGAAAAGTATCAAAAGTCATACAGGCTCTCTTTGAATGACAATAAAATGACGAGAAACGGACTAATCTATTTCTAAATGATAAGATTGATTTCTTTATCTGATTAAGTTAAAGCTAACATTTTCTAATAATACAAATTCCATGATTGATTTTTCCTTGCTAACGGCTTACGATTTTCCAAATATAATTTTTCCAAAATTCCTTTAATTTTTTAGCGAAATATTCCTGCTTAAGTTACTGATGTATGTGAACGATGCCTGAACTTAGTTAACATTCAAGAAATGAGAGAAGTACAAAAAACAAACACTCAATGAATCTAAATTTTATCACAAGGTTTAGGGAACTGGAACAAGGAGAAGCCTATGAATACCTTGCCGTCAGCAATGGAATACAGCATATTCAAATGAAAGAGTAAGTTAATAACGAATACTATAAATATTTGCATCTAGTACTGAATAACGAGCATATCATCCACAAGAACCTTGGGTATTCCTCTGTGATAATATAGAATGGCAAATCTCGAACTGTGCCCTGGATATTTCTAAAGCGTTTGACAGAGTCTGGCATGCTGGCTTTCTACAAAAGCTGCAGTGCTATGGTATAACTGGACAAATGTTTGACCTAATCCAGTCATTCCTTTCACATCGCACAATGAAGATAGTATTGAACGGCCGTGCCTCCCAAAATTACCATAGGAACGCGGGTGTCCTTTAAGGCTCTATTCTAGGTCCTACGATTTTTTTATCTACATTAAAGATCTCGAAGTAATAGGATCCCAAGTAGGTATGTACGCTGATGACACTACCGTTTACTCTCGAAATGAAAGGTCAATAGACACCTCCTATCTCACTAACTGGGCATCCATTCTCTCAAGCTGTTTTTTCCATCTACTCCACCTCCATTCTCGGTATTCTTATCTATTACCCTACTTCTAACATTTTCTTATAATTAACCCCTCTTTATCATCACTATCTACTATGTAACCCCCTGCGCAACAATAGCAGTAGAATGCCTTGCTTGGGGTGAAATGTTTTCAAAATATTTCACAATATTTAACTAGATCAGAGCAGACATTAAGCCAACGAATGTAAAAAAGGGAATATTCTCACTTGCCACCGCATGCATCGTCATATGACGGATGCTGATCATCTGTATATTCCAAGATTTGAAGGAAGAAAAGGATTCAGTCAGTTAAGCGCCATACTTGGGCGATCATGTCTCGGAAGAGACATGACTGACTGGGCTGAAGATTATCCCACAGTAAGTTGCCATTACTTTCTGCGGTAGACTGGTTGCCAGCAAAGGCTATAGAACCCAATCTGTTTTATTATTTAACTCATAACTGGAGGGAAGAGACGTATTAATACCTTTCCCAAGGGTATTTGTGCGTAAGTGAATGCCAGGAATTCAAATGAAATTCGAACTCGGCTCCCCGATTTCTCGTTCCTAGCCGATATCCACTGTACTACAGAAGGATTAGTTCAACCAGAACTGATTTACAAAACTAAAATAATTCGTCTTTATTGTTTATTTGTCGATTGTTGTCGGGTTCTTAGCTGTCAGTGAATTTGTGAACAAGTCATTGGCACTCTACACCGTCGTCAGGTTGATGACAACACTTGTCGATTAATATTTCGCCCTTTTTGCCGCTTAGCTACAATGCGTCTTCTTCATTTCCTATTGCGCCTTCTTTTAACTGTTTTGTTTTATATTTACGTTGCCAGGAATATTTTTCTCTTCCTTTTTCTCTCTTCCTCTTCTTTCTTGCTTCTCTTTTGTTTTCTTCACTTTCTCTTCCTTTTTCTCTCCTCTTTCTTTTCTTTTCTTTCTCTTCCTCTTTCCATATATATTTTTTCCTCCTTTTTCCTCCCTTTTCTCTCTTTCTCCAATCGTAAGTGAGAAAAAATTTATTTTGTTTCTGGTGATGGACAGAATGAAGGGTGTTGTACATTATTTATGGGGCTGGTGTGGCGGGGGAATTTGCATGTTTTTTTGGGGTTTTTTTATAAGCGTTTCACCCCGAGCAAGGCATGTCACTGCCACTACTGCGCATGGGGGCTACATAGAGTGGAGAAAGGATGATTAAATATAGTAAATGTCAGAGAGTGGGTGATAGGTGGGTAGGGATACCGAGAATGGTTAAATATAGGAAATGTCAGAGGGTCGGTGATAGGCGGGTAAGGATACCGAGAATGAGGGTTGGGTAGATGAGAGTGTTCTGAGAATAATTGGGAGTTAGTGTGATAGGAGGTGTCTATTGACCCTACATTTAAACACCTGGAGATTGTAGCTGTCGGGAAAGCAGACTTGTGGAAGGGAGTTCCACAGGCGGGAAGCGCGAGAAAAGAAGCTGTTGGAGTAGAATTTACGGTTACATCTTATTTGTTTAACTGTAAAAGGGTGGGACCTAGTTGCTAATCTAGTATCTCGTGTAAATTCGTCTCTGTGTGTGTATTTATATAATACATATTCTTATGCTATAGTTATTGTGGTAAAATGGGGAGTGTAGAAATTAGATGGTGTTGTAAAATTATGAAATTATAAGATAATATCGTACATAACCGGCAAAAAAGACGAACTATCAATCGAAAATTTTTGTCATAAATCTGACGAGGGTGTAGAGAGCTGAAAATTTGTTCACAAATTCACTGTCAGCTAAAACCCCGACAACACTCGACTAATAAACAAAACAATTAACAATTTTGCTCAAAATAAATACGAATACGTTAAAGAATTCATCTTTAAATATATTTGGAAGCTATAGAAGATTAAATAATGTTCTCTGTCAAAGAAACAAAAAAGAGAAAGAAACGGAAAATTTAAAAGATTATTCAGAAATAAAGGAATCCAACAAATTAAAATGGGAAGTGGCTAAAGAAATGCATGCAGGCGATAAGGCATCTACTGCAATGGCAAATAGACGAACAAAGAAAGAAAAAGCAAAATTAATGTACCAAATGCAGCAAGGATTGTCTCTTTATGGTCAATATTCTGTTCTTTCTAAACACATTGATATATACAAACTTTGTACCCATCAGTCAGTCAGTCAGTTAAGTGCCATACGTGATACACGCTTGGCCGATCATGTCTCGGAAGAGACATGACTGACTGGGCAGAAGATTATCCCGCAGTAGGTTGCCATTGCTTTCTGCGGTAGACTGGTTGCCGACCAAGGCTACAGAACCCAATCTGTTCTATTATTTGACTCATAGCTAGATGCGGAAGATATGGATTATATTATTAAGTAGTAAATCGTGGGGGATCAGTTTATTACGTCATAACAATATAAAACTGATCCCCCACTTTATGACCAGAAAATGCCTTAATCATGTTTTCAGTTATTATATTCAGTCAATCAGTTAAGTGCCATACGTGATACACGCTTGGGCGATCATGTCTCGGAAGAGACATGACTGACTGGGCCGAAGATTATCCGGCAGTAGGTTGCCATTGCTTTCTGCGGTAGACTGGTTGCCGACCAAGTCTATAGAACCCAATCTGTCCTGTTATTTAACCCATAACTAGGGAGAAGAGACGGATTAATACCTTTCCCAAGGGTATTTGCGCGTAAGTGAATGCAAGGAATTCAGCTGGGATTCCTTGCATCCTTGAACCCATCAGTAGTTACCTAATAAACTGTTAAAAGCTGAAAGAAGGTTTAGGCTTGCTGCACACAGAACTAATGTTTAATAACTAGAAATTACCAGTCATACTTACTGAGAAATTGTTAACCCCAAGTAGAGTGTCTGTGATAAATATCCGGAAAAATAGACCATCGTGTATTAAATTACACAATGTTAGCACCAAAAGAATATAAAAACCGACGTGGCAGAGTGGGCTAATATATGCACTAGTAAAATGCAAATATTACTGGATATGAACTGCAAGAAACTGGTTTGAACAATACCCAGACCCTGTTACCGACATAGTACCTGTCAAAGTTTTATGGGATGTCTCACTATCAGTTATGTGCCATATGTGATACACGCTTGGGCGATCATGTCTCCAAAGAGATAAAACTGACTGTCCTATTATTTGACTCATAGCTTGAGGGAAAAGAGATATATTATATTACTATGTAGTAATTAGTGGGGAATCAGTTTATTACTTCATAAGAATATAAAACTGATCCTCCACTTTATGACCAGTAGAAGCCGTAACCATGTTTTCAACTATTATAATTAGTCAGTCAGTTAAGTGCCATACGTGATACAGGCTTGGGCGATCATGTCTCGAAAGTGACATGACTGACTGGGCAGAAGATTATCCCGCAGTATGTTGCCATAACGGTAGACTGGTTACTAGTCAAGGCTATAGGATCTAGTCTGTTCTATTATTTAACCCATAACTGGATGGAAGAGATGGATAAATATCTTTCCCAAGGGTATTTGTGCGTAAGTGAATGCCATGACAAAAAATTCAAATCTAATTGCCCAGGCATAGTGAGCAAAGAATACAAATACAGAATGTGCTTAAATATTGATATGTGTTGTGGAATCTTCCTTCTTTCTATGATAATGGACTCGACTTGAGTATACATATACTCCTGCCATAATGAGATACGTGAGTTATCGACTAATCCGTAAGTTACCGAATGATACCGAAGTTACACATAGAATACCGCATCAGTAGGCATAGTAGATCTGAGCTCCACTCAGCCAGAATAATATTACTCGGATATACTAATTCCAGCACGGCTTCCCTTCAAAGACTTGTATATATAACTTCCTTACTAATCTTATTCCTGGTTTACTAAGCAGCGTTCCGGTTGTATCTTTACGATTAATATAACCTTTTTTCCGTTCTCAAATATGTTTTGTTGTTTATTATTGTGTGTGGTACCTCACCCGGAATCCACAGCAATATGGTTGTCCCTGCAAATAATAATGTATCTTTGAGGATCTTCATCAAAAACTATCAGAATACAAACATTCTGACATGGAAATCTCACAAATGTTGCACATTAGGACATCAATAATTCTAGTCGTAGATGGAGATCTCGGATAGTTTGGAAAAGGTTTCAATATACACAATAAAAGAATTCCCGTTAGCCTATGCCTTAAAGAAAGGCGAACAAATTGTACCCACAAATTCAGCTCACATTACGAAGAACTTTATCAGATAAAGATACTTGTTTTTTGTTTTTTATTTAAAGAAAATGATCAATGGAAAATAACATGAAGCCATTTCTGACTTTTTGTCTCTGAGAGAAAATGTGTATACAACAGTAATCAAAAGAAATAATGGTAACAATAACATGGATAGAAACAACGAAATAATTGGATTATGGCGTTAGTCAAACAACACGGAAACAGAAAGAAAAGATATTTAATCATGAAAATAGTTTGTAAATATAAACAAGATTTACATTTAATAGAATTTCCAACAAACCAAATCAGAACGCAAGAACAGACTGTTACAGCAAAAATACGAAAAACAAGGCTAGCCATAAAGCTCTTGAACACATAAAACAACGCTGACAAGATAAACTTCTGCATAGCCAATATCCAGAACGTGGTAGTAAAGACAGTATTGATAAAGTTAACACTCATCGATGATTACGAGCATCTGAAATGGAAAGATAAAATAGAAGGCTTTACATTTGCAGAGCAAAACTAGACATTTTTTTTTACTGAAGGCTTGCAGGAAAATATATATAACTAGCAGTATAGTCCAGCGTTGCCAGGCTGTAATGAAAGCTTCAAAACAAATCCATGGTCTTAGAGCTCCGACTCTTTGGACGTTGGCACGAAAGACTAAAAAACAATAGTTGTTTCCAGTTAAAGCAAAACCGTAGATTGAAAGAAAAATGAATGGTTGTAAGTCAAATTTTGATTTCCTGGTATCGATATATAAAATAATTTTTTTCGCCGTAAACTGAATTTCGAAAGTTAAATAAGTCCTCTGAGTAAATGGTATCATAGCTGAGACTAAGAATAACAATTATACCTACTTAGAGCCAAACCCGAAGCAAAAACTAAAATAAAAGGACTGAAAAAATACAGACATACAGACAGATAAACAGACACACACACAAACATCTTGCCTTTTATGTATATATATATATATCATCGATTTTCTGCACTATTGTACGCACTGCAACCTTGAAACTTCTGAATATCGTTTCTTATGATTTTATCTATAAGTGTATCAAATTTGATTAAAATCGGACCACTCCTTCTATAACCCGACTTTTTCGATTATCGATTTTCGATATTTATCGGGGGTACCTCGACGCAAAAGCTAGCTAAGAACACTCACAGACGCTTATAGTACAACTGTGAAAATTTTCAAGAAAATCTGTTGAGTCGTTTCGGAGTCTATAGGTAACGGACACACACAGACAGACAGACACACACACAAACACACACACACACACGCAGACAATGTTCTATTTATAAATAAGTTTAGATAACGTGAAAAATATAGGTTTTGGGAGAATTTTTTTTTTAATCGTTTCACCCCTAGCAAGGCATTCCACTGCCACCATTGCGCTTGGGGCTACATAGGGGAAGGTAAATAGAAAGAGTGGTTAGTTATAGGAAATGTCAGAAGGGGGGTGATAGGTAGTTGGGAGGATGGGAAAAGTGTTTGAAAGAATGGAAGCGAGTTATTGTGTTAGGAGGTGTCTATTGCCCTTACATTTAAACCCCTGGAGATTGTAGCCGTCGGGGAAGCAGTCATGTGGAAGGGAATTCCAGAGTCGGGAAGTACGAGAAAAGAAACTGTTGGAGTAGAAGTTGCGGTTGCATTTTATCGGTTTCACTGTAAAAGTGTGGGATCTATTTGCTAATCTAGTATCTCTTGCAAATTCGAACCTAGGGGGCACCAGTGATCTAAGTTCATCGGAGCAGAAGCCATGGAAGTATTTATAGAAGAGACACAGGGAAGCCACGTCGCGCCGGTGAGAGAGAGACAGCAGGCGCTCTGCCAAGTCAGTATCGATCACATTACAAACCCTCCGTTGTACCTTGTCGAGAAGCCCAAGGAGAATAGCAGGGGCACCCGACCAGATATGGCAACAGTATTCAATGCACGGGCGGATGGTAGACTTATAAATGTGCAGGATAGATTCAGACGGAAAAAAAACTCCGGGCCCTGCACAGAGAACCGACTTTCATAGCAGCGGATTTAGCAATGGATTCGATATAGTCATTCCATTTGAGGTCCGTTGAAAGTGTGAGACCAAGGAGGCGCAGTGTTTTATTCTCTGGGAGGCAAGCCTGGTCCATGCTCATGGGAGGTAGGTGCGGTTGTCTATGATGGTTAATTGATAGTAGCTTCGTTTTAGAAGTATTAAAATTTACTAGCCATTTCTTACCCCAGTTCACTACGGATTGGAGGTCCTTTCCAAGCTCGGCTGCAAGATTACCTTTTTGCCCACACCAGATTTTTGATCGAGGCGATAGTAAACTGTGGTGTCATCGGCGTACATAACTACTTGGGATATTATGGTATCGGGGAGATCATTAATGTAGATCAGAAAGAGTGTAGGACCTAGGATAGAGCCTTGAGGCACACACGCGTCGTATGATAGCTCTGGGAGGCATGTCCGTTTAATACCACTTTCAATGTGCCGTTAGATAGAAATGACTGGATTAGTTCAAACAATTGTCCAGCTATACCATATCTCCGCAGTTTGCATAGAAGGCCAGCATGCCAAACTCTGTCGAACGCTTTAGAGATATCTAAGGCGACAGTTCGGGCTTTGCCATTCCTGTCTAGTGCCTGGTATATCAGGAAACAATGGATCGTCTAATCTCAGAATATTCTGTAACTGCGCTAAATGAATACAAAAATCGTCATAATAGAGTGGGGCAATATTTACTGGTCAATGTAAAAACACTTTGGAAAAAATATTAAAAAAAACACTGGTATAAACATCACCGACCACCGGTTGCAGAAATAAAAGACATCACAATTCTATGTGATTATACCATCTATACAGACTCGAAGATTGAAAAAGATATGCCCGGCGTAATTGTCAAAAAATTTACAAAACAAAAAAAATAAAAACTGAGCTAAGAATTCATATGTCTTGCCCAGCCGACTGTAACATAGTAACTAAGGAATATTAAAAACTATCGAAGACATGAAAATTGAATAAGATTAAAAACAAAAATAGTACCAGTTATTGTGGGTGCGTTTGAAATATTAAAAATCTAAACTCATTTATAAATGGTATTTTGTCTGCGTGTGTGTGTCTGTGTGTGTGTATGTCCGTTACCTATAGACTCCGAAACGGCTGAACTGATGTTCTTGAAAATTTACACAGTTGTACTATAGGCGTCTGCGAGTGTTCTTAGCTAGGTTTTGTGTCGAGGTACCCCCGATAAATATCGAAAATCGATAATAGAAAAAATCGGGTTATAGGAGTGGTCCGATTTTAATCAAATTTGATACACTCATAGGCAAAGACATAAGAAACGATGTTCAGAAGTTTCAAGGCTTCGGTTCTTACAATAGTGCAGAAAATCGATAATATATATATATATATATATATATATATATATATATATATATATATATATATATAAAAGGCAAGACGTTTGTGTGTGTGTCTGTTTATCTGTCTGTATGTCCTTTTTATAAATCCAAAATTTTCATCCGATTTGCACCAAACTTCACACAAATATTCTTTAGGCAGAGTCTGAGCTCCAAGACTATGGATTAGTTTTAAAGCTTTCATTACACCCGAGCATCGCCGGGCTATACTGCTAGTAAAACATAACATCACGTTGAAAAACTGTTCTGCTTAGTCTGTACTTATTCTTTGTATAAGTCTTAAGCTGACATTTCCAAGGATTGTTTAATGTGTTGTTGTGTTCCTTTTTTATCATTCCAAGCGCACCAAAAAATGACTAGGGCTATGAAGATATTTGTCTGTGTAACGGTAGTGAAGTTATGGAAGTTAAACAAAATGAAATGTGTTCATAACAAACAACACATCACCACTCGTCCTGTATTCAAGCCTACTTGGCTTGTAGTGTGGCCATAACAAAAATCGAAACATAATCATAATATTAATGGGATATTTTGGATGTTTATTTTCGAGGCAAACATTTTCAAAACCTTGAAAGATTGATGAACTAATTTCTGCTCGTCCTTTCAAACCAGTATGATCTTTTTCTAAAGCAAATTGTTTTCTGTATGCGTTTATAACAAACCCGGTAAAAATATATATTGCCCTAAATTATTTACATCCAAAAAAAACCGTATCAATATTTCATACATTAGCAATGAATATTTTACTGTAAAAACATTATTAGGGGAGATCAAAGAGTCAGAAAACTGAAGAGATATTACGGATCGCTTTCTTACGAATGCTCGTAAGCAGTATCAAAGGCAGAATTAATTGAAATGAAGCGAATAAATTCTTCCTAGAATATTTCAGATTTTCGCTGAACATGTATACGTCGTCGCTTTGTGGGTTTTGTCTTCACTTCCGACCTCATTTTCTTTTACGCTTTGCACTGATGGATATAGTTGTTTTTTTTCCTTGATAACACGAATGACAGTTAAAAAACTGGCACCAACAATATCCGCAGTCTCACTGTAAGGCTTGCCAGTGTGTTTGTGCAGCGTTACAATTTTTGTACGCTTCCTTGGAGTAAACGTCTATCGCAGACAACGGATGTAGGGCAACTAATCGACAGTCTACAATAGTGTATTGGCGTGATAAAGATCTGAATACATCTCAAAAATAGATTCATATTACTGTATACCACTCTAAATGACCTAATCTGAGAAAAAATAGAAATCGATTACACCCTGTCACTCTAGTGGGTCTAAAATGAGCGTATGATGAAAGAAAGAAAGCTAAAGCGCTTCTTTCAATTAATCTGAATAATAGTGTATAATCGAAAACAAAATTCTACAATAAATTAATAAAATAATTATGCCACGTTTAAAAGAAAAACTTCCAGGACCTGTGATTCTAGATTTTGTAAGATTGTTCTATTTGAAGTGGATTGTGTTAATTTTATTATTTCCTTGGTAGAAAGGGAAAATTCAGTATCACATATCGAATATTCATTATAGTTTTTATAAATCAGTGAGATCTAAAATGCATAATTGTAAAATTATATTCTTTCAAAGGGGTTCTAATAAAAGCATGCATTAATCCGTCAGTATTGATAACTTTTTAAAGTGTAGCATAATTTATAAACATAATCTTGAGTTGAATGAAATCCTGATATATTTGAAATTTCCGAGAAAAAAAGGATTTTCATATTACACGTATTTCTTCGCGAGTTTGGATTAATTTTGGATTTTAATTTCCTTGTTTCTGTTGATTTTACTTAGAACGTATTGAATGTTTATTCTTTAGTGGTTAAATTAAGTGTCATTTTTTAATTTTCTTTCTAGGTGAGCATTTTGCTTCAGTTGAATACACGTAGAACTTTGTAAGTGAAACAGGTTTAATCAGCAACTGTGACTCTCCACACGACAGCCTTTAAGAAAACAATAAATCCACTTGCGTAAATCGCAAGAAATTTGAAGTTAATTAGTTTTGGAAAATTGATCCATCTTCTGTGTGGGATTGCTACTTATGTCAGGGTATGTTGGTTGCAACTGATAATCCATATAACTCAGTCCGATTTGAAGCACTTTAACTGGAACTGAACGTCACAACGCCAAATAAGACGCCATTACTCTGATATAATTATCAATGACTCGACACGAGACACCAATGATCTTGTGAGTCCTGAGAAACATTTGTGTTTAATTTAAATCTGATTTTGGTTGTTGAGCTGAAGCATATCCATTTTAAGCCGTTTATGTAATAGAATTTGACGACTTTCTTAATTTTGAATCATTATTTTTTATCAAGTTTATTTAATTTTAACAATTCTTTCATCAGCAGTTAAATTCAAAATAGATTGTCTAAAATCATTGTGAAATAATCGGTGATAAAATAATAACAATATTTTTAAAAATGAAAAATATTTAATGTGATGAAAACTGTCAATATTAAAGACACAAATGTTGATCATTACACATATTAAAACAAAAAAGGAAAAATTAAGTTAAACAGAAGTGATCTAAAGTAAGCGTTTTATTATGAACAGTTTTGCTGAAACTGAGTTGGAATTATCTATGAAACCATGAGTTGGAATTACATATCCTGAATCATAAAATTCAGTATGTGGAATTAGTAAATACTAATTCAAATACTTCTACGGATAGATAACGCATAACAAATTTACTATAGTAGAAAAGATAAATTAACACAGAAGGGGCCGCGTCAGGAAAAGATTCGCTTCACAGCGCCAATTACTCCAAAACCAATAGATCTACCTGAATACTTCAGGCCTGTTATACTTTTTCTTCATCTGTCATACTCTTTCAGGGCGTAGGCAAACATGGACTTCGACTTGCCCCGGTCCCTTGTCTCTCTTAATATATTACCTCTTCATATCTTTCCAAAAGCCTGCTTCGACATCTATTTGCTGAAGCCTACCAAATACGTCAAACGCTACTTTCTCTTGTATCTTTTATCTCCTATCCGTTCTGTGAGTATAAAATTCCCCAGATCCTCCTTCCTCATTACGTCCCCCAGGAACTTCTGTTGTCTATTCCTGATATTGAGTACGAGATTTCTTCTCATTTGCATCCTTTCCAACACTTCATCGTTGCTCACATGCTGAGTCTATGGTTTTTTCATCAGCCTTCTGTAGAACCACATTTCTGCTGCCTCAGGTCGCTCCTTCATCCTTGAAGGGATCGTCCAACATTAACTGCTATACAGAAGGACAGATATCACATAGTGGTCTAGCCCTTTTCTTCTTTGTTTCCAATGAGATTTACTGTCTCTCATTAGTCTGGTTAGCCTTTGGAATGCGATCTCTGGTCATGCCAGTGTGTCTTCGGATCTGAGTGTTGCACTTCCATCCTCTGTCAGAACACTTCACAGGTATTTAAATTTCTTTATTTGTTTTATTTTAGTTTCTCCGAACTCTATTTGTTATTTTAGTGTCTTCTTATTGCTGATGTCATACATCACGTTTTTTTTTTAGGTTTATGCACAATCATTTTTTTTTTTTCATTTTCTCTTGCTACCTTTTGTTAAAGTGATTGCACGTTCTTTTCCGAGTCTGCTAACAGCATTGTGTCATTCGCGTGTCTTATATTGTTGAGACTGTGGCCAGTAATGTCAAATCTTGCCAAGAACTTTATTTTTCTTAGAATTGTTTCGCTATACAGGTCATTAAATAGCTATTTTCATCATATGGTACCAAAAGAAATATCAAAATGGTTAGCTCTATACAATTGCTTTCTCAAACGAAATACTAAAATAGATCTAACGAACGAAGCTTGAGAATCTTAGTAAAGATCATCCTACTTTGAACTTGTGAACTGGCGGTAGAGAATCTTAAAGAATGAACGGTTTGAAATAAGAGATAACATATTTCTTGAGAACTATTAGCATCAGTCGTAGCTAAAATGATTAACACATAGAACATAAAGTAAAAACAATAGCATTATCAAATATTAACAATCCACATGCTTTCAAATAAAAAGGTAGGAAGAAAAACTAAAAATTGTTTCAAGAGACATTTTATAAATTTTAAACTAAATCAGATTCGGCTGGTCTGTTAATGAATTAAAAATGTTTCTTTGTACGGAAACAGTTTATAATACCATTACTTTTAACATTAGTGACCGGTTAGCACATGATCCATGAATGATGAAGTGGGAAGCTATAATGACAAGAGACATCTTTCATATGTAATAGCCGGGCGCTAATACCCGATGATGCTTGTTTTTGTTTTAGCTAGGCCGGTTAGCCAATCGCTATTGCAGATCCTTGAAGAGGCACAATTTTATTCGTCCAGTATCCACAGAACTCATTATGGTTTATAATGCCTCTATACTGAGTGGAGAAAAATTACATTTTCTGGTTGAGTGCTGGTTATATGGCGGGATCAACGATTTGAAAAAGGTTAGTATGCTCAAAGCCTCGGTCCCGATGCCTTGCAACTTTGTGCTACCTCAACCATCGACAGCTCTCAAATAGTTCTTTCTAACTAATTCCACTCGCAATGCTTGGATTAACCCGTGGTATGATTTTAATGCAGTTTCCAAAGGCGCCACAGTTTGGGGTAAACGACAGCATCACTAAATCACCTTTCTGAAAAATCGATCATAGTAAGATTCGAACCAGGACCTCATGATCAGAAAGTAAACGTTCTAATCATAGTTTTCAATCTTAAAAATAACGGCCTGGTAACAGATAGAAATATAATTTAACCTTTTCGTTAGTAACGACTAATAATAACACAAAACTAAATATTTCATAGGTAAACTCATTTTCTATTAGCTTCTCGAAACCTTAAATAACTCGCGGTCATCAAGCCCTGACCATGTGATGATGAAACTTCAAATATATCCACATGGATTTTATTAACTCTGACGAGTTATATGTTAACGTAGTTTCGTCTCATCCGATTGCCACCCGATTGTCTTTTATGTGTTTTTATGCCAGCTTAGGCATTCTACATTTGGCGTTTACGAAGTAAGGTTCTTGATCAATATCAACAAGCACCTCTGGTATGACACCTACCTCAAAGTTTATTTGCTATCTCTCTAGGGTAACCTAGTATATACTGGGGACACCACATGAAATATTAGATCAAATACAATAAAAAAAAACTATAATATGTCTTAAGATGACAACTTATAACACGAGACATGCTCAACTTAACATCATATTTTATTTACGTCTATACTTCGTCAGTTAATGTCGGCCAGTGTCTGTGTTTGCGGTTCCTGTCTCCTCATCTGATACATGGACGCTAAATTCGATATTTCTATAGAATGGCGCTTACATAACCTCTCTTTAATACAATTCTTTCTCACATTTGTAGTCCCCATTCAGCCGGCCAGGTAGCATGGATATACTCGCAACGGTTGGGATGACAACCATGCACCTGCCATGTTTAACGTCGTACTAATTGTAAAGAATATTCTTACGTTTTGTGATTTAAAAGAACGATAGATGAGGAAATTGTTATGAAGTAGATTTATGGTCTTATATTTATAGTCCTATATTTATGGTCCTATATGATATCTAGAATGAGATAACAAAAAAAGAAGCCGTATTATCAGCGACTACGCTACTAGGTATGACTAAGAAGTGTATCACTTGAGGCTTCTGAAAGTATTATATTTCCATCTAAAGATAAATGACTCAATAGGAAAATGAAATTTACAAGTGCTAGACACATATTTCACAAACACAAGAAATTGTGATTTACTTTGCCAGAATTCTTCATTTGTTCTCAGAATATGAAAATCACTTTTTATTGCTCTTTTTTTCTCAACAAAATTTTTCATAAATATATTTTTTTAATCATTTCTCCCCGAGCAAGGCGGAAACGCCACTGATGTGCAGGGGGCTACATAAATGTAAAAAGATTAATTAGAAATGAGTGATGAGTACAAACTAGTTACAAAGGAACAATAGAAAGCTGAGAAAGCAGGTGCGATGACAGATACATAGGTGGAGAGAAAGGGAAGGTTATACAGGGTGGGGAGAGAGCTAGAGTCCAGTGGTTAGTAGATGAATATTGACTTTGCATTTAAATTTCTGGAGGTTGTAGCCGTCAGGAAAGCAAGAATACGGGAGCAAGTTCCACAGGCGGGAAGTGCGAGAGAAGAAGCTGCAGGAGTAGAATTCTCGTCTGCATTTGGCTAACCTGACTGTGAATGGGTGGGACCCAGTTACCAGTCTGGTTGCACGAGTAAACACCTGTTGAGGAGGCATCAGTGACTTAAGTTCGTCTGAGTAGAAGCCATGAAAGCATTTATAGAACAGACAAAGGGAGGCCACATTTCGACGCTGGGGAAGTGGCTGCAGTTGAGTCGGCAGATCAGTTCCTATCACATTACAGATTCTCCTTTGGAGCCTGTCGAGAACACTTAGATGAACGGCAGGGGCGCCTGACCATAAATGGCAGTAGTACTCCATGCACAGACGGATGGTTGACTTGTATATATGCTGGATGGATTCAGGTGGTAAAAACATCCTGGATCGACATAGTGACCCAACATTCTTAGCAGTAGATTTTGCTATGGATTCAATATAGTGGTTCCATTTGAGGAAACAAAACAAACAATATAAATAAAGACGAAATTTCTTTTAAAGCGAAATTTCAATTTTGTAAAATTAGTAACTTTAGACTCTCAAAGACCGGTACCTATTCTTAGTAAATAGATATATTTAAAGATAAGTTTAATTTGCAAGTATTTTTTCTATTTGGCAAGTATATAAAATCAGAATTTGCTGTTGCCTTTGTTACGTATATTGATCAATCTAAATACACCATTGACAAGAGATGTACAAGCGTATTGATTCCCTGCAACCAGTAAAAGTGGAAACGTGCTGCATGAAAGACGAGCATAGCATTTCTGAAAAAAAAATTGAGTAGAATTTTAAAAAAGTAACTGCACATCACGATGCAGTTTGAATCTTGTTTAATTGAATAGTTCCCCTGCTTCTATTCATCTGTCAGAGACGCGATATGTATGCGCACCCTAAGCATATCTCAATGCCAAAAGACCTGAATCCAATGGATAAGCATTCAGCTGACAAGTGACAGATTTACTTATTCAATAGCAAGACAGATTTTTTCAAAGATTATGCCGAAAGTAAACACAGTGCATGTTTTTTTATTGACAAAACTTTCCGAGACGTACGAATGATTTTATGATCTTAAAGATACTGTAGATAGATACGTGTCGTACATTAGAATTTTTGAAGTAAATCAATATATGTCGTGTATTTACATCAATATTTGATAAACCTATGTGTAAAGCAAATATTTGTAACATTTGTTTTAAACCTCCGTTCGAAGTGAATGAACTTTCAATTTTCTAAAAGGTATTTTATTAATATTTAGTAAATGGTCACTCAGGTGTTCATGATATTTCAGTTTGCATGTTGGATAGCTCTGTTATATAAGTACAAACCTTTTTGGTTTTAGTCATAATAATTGTCCGAATTACAAGCAGTTTTATTTGTTTACTAGCAGTATAGCCCGGCTTTGCTCGGGTGTAATGAAAGCTTTAAAACTAATCCACGGTCCTGGAGCTCAGACTCTTTGGACGTTGGCACGAAAGACTTTTAGTTGTTTCCAGTTAAAGCGAAACCGTAGACAGGAAGAAAAATGAATGGATGTAAGTCAAATTTTGATTTCCTGGTATAGATATATAAAATAAATCTTTTTCGTCGTAAACTGAATTTTGAAGGCTAAATAAGTCTTCTGAGTAAATGGTATCATGGCTGAGACTAAGAATTACAATTATACCTATTTAGAGCCAAACCCAAAGCAAAAACTAAAATAAAAGGGCTGAAAAAATACAGACATACAGGCAGACAAAAAGACACAGACACAAACATCTTGCCTTATATATATATATATATATATATATATATATATATATATAATCAGTTTTTCTGCACTATTGTAAGAACTCCAACCTTTAAACTGCTGAATATCGTTTCTTAAGTCTTTGTTTCTATGAGTATATCAAATTTGCTTAAAATCGGACCGCTCCTTCTATAACCCGATTTTTTCGATATTTATCTGGGGTACCACGACACAAAACCTCGCCAAGAACACTCACAGAGGCTTATAGTACAACTGTGTAAATTTCCAAGGAAATTGGTTCAGCCGTTTTGGAGTCTATAGGTAACGGACACACATACAAACACACACACACACACACACACACACACACACACACACACACACACACACACACACACACACACACGCAGACAAAGCTCCATTTATAAATAAGTTTAGATGTAGACGAAATTGTGCTATATTACTAAAGAAATAACAGATTCTTTTCTTGCCCAGAGTTTGACACAAAATTTTAAAATGGTTAACATATAATAAACAAGAAAAAGTTATTTCTGACGGTAACTTCTATATTTCCATCAATATAGACACAATATATTTTTCTTATCGCCACAAATGATCAGCAAGACGAAACATTCTATGTAGTGTAATGATTAACAAACTTTCCTTGCTATATCAATTACAACTGAATAAAGATTTCCTCTCTGAATGCCCCATATTTTCGGCCTTGTGCCACAGCTAAGATACAATATAATATTTTAAATGAAGCTTTTGAATAGGAATTGCTGAGACAATTCGCTACAATTCTTTCGGCGGGTTAAAAAAGGTGAACTACCAATCAGTTGTTCTTACGCAATGTGTTGTAAAATATTAACTCGATAATAGGATATCGTATTAAAACTTACTTTTTACAGCAAGTAGAGATCACTAAAAGTATATGACGTGGACCCGGTTAAGAGTCCAGCAGGAATTAATACAACAACGACCAAAATATGAAATAACGATATATATATTAAACACAGCAAAATACAAATACGTGGAAATCTGTTAGTAGAACGATAAATACCTGTTAGGAAGTAATACTATAACTGTGACTCGCTATGGTCGTACGGTAGCCGTCTTGGCTATCTCTGCCTATCGCTCTTCTGCTTATCTGCTCTTCTGCTGATCTGCCTTATGCTGATCTGCTCTCTCTTGTGAGAAGATGTATATGTAGTAAAATGATAAATACTGGTTAGGAAGTAATACTATAACTGGGACACGCAATGGTCGTACGGTAGCCGTCTTGGCTATCTCTACCTGGCGCTCTTCTTCTGATCTGCTGATCGCGGATCTCTTGATCTTTGCTTCTGTGAGGAGGAGTATATGGTGAAGTAAGAGTTTTCCGCGTTAAATGGGTGATACCACCATGACAATAAGAATAGGCAAAGCATATAAAAACAGCATTGGCAGCAAAAAAAAAAAACAAACATATTTAACAAGTCTCAAAAGTATAATTCAGCAACAATTGACAACATTCCAAACTTCTACCTTCAAACTATCTCTGCTCCTAATGCCCATATAGTAACACAACTGAATGACTCTTGAGCACAGAGTAATTCCTGGACAGTTCTCAAAAAGGCTCACATACTTGAATTCAGTTAATAATGACAGAATATTAGTTTGTTTTTCAAACGTACATCAATCAATTCATACTTGTATGTTTGTAGCAAATCAATCAACGTTATAATTCATGGAAATGTTAATCTGTCATAATGATGTAATATTAATGAATAGTAAGAAACATCAGGACACAGGAATCAAACAGTAATGATAATAATAATAGTAATAATAATAATAATCAGTTACAAGACGGCAATAAAACGAGTTCTGAACACACTGAACAGAATTATTTTGAGGAAAACAAGAACAGTATTCAAGAAGCGAAATAAGAAATCAAGAACCATATAAGTCAAATAAAAATTATTGCAGTGGAGGAACAAGAACAGCTCTCAAAATTACAACCAATAATGCATAACCTCAAAACTATTAAGCTCTACAATGCAGCACTCAAATTAATTTTGGATGAAGAAGTCACTCATATAAATCTCAATGAAGTAAGATATGCATCATCAATAGCAGCAACAAAAACATAGAACATCAAATTAAAAACAAGGCAATCTCGCAGACATGAAGATCCAGCTTGGAAAAGAAAAATAGAAAAAGAAATCGAACAACTTAGAAGTGAACTATCAATACTCGAAGAACTGACGAGGAATAAATGTAAGAACTAGAAAAGGCAGAAGAGTCTAAAGAAAATACAACATTAGAAATGAAAATGAAGTCCTATCAACTAAGGGAAAAAATAAAGCAAAAAATACAACTGAAGGTTCAAAGAATAAGACGCTATGAGAAAAGATCAGGATTCTACGGATAAAAAAAGATTTTTCAAACCGATGCAAAGAAATTTTACAGGGAAATAGGTTAAAAAAGAATTGAAGTGACAGCCGCCCTCCCCCAAATTGGAAGAAGTTATACAGTTCTGAGAAAACAATATGGGCTTGCCTTAAAGAACATAACAAACAAGTAGATTGGATTGCACAAGAGACAGAAGGAATAGAAAATAAACCAGAACAGACATGGGCCGGAATCACAGAAGAGGATATTAAATGTGCATTGAAAAAAGTACACAATTGGAAATTTCCAGGTATAGATAAAATTCCTAAGTTTTGGTTATATTAATTAACTACAGAACATAAAAACTAGCCAAAGAATTTCAAGAAATGGTTAACGATCCCACTAAAATTCTTGCATGTATGATCAAAGGAATTATATTTCCTCTGCCATAGAACAGTGACACAAACAACCCGAAAAACTACAGACCAATTACATGCCTTCCGACAACATACAAACTATTAACATCTATTTTAACAAAACAGACATATTGCTTCTTGGAAAAAAATGACATATTATCGCTTGGACAAAAAGGGTGCAAACGTGGCTATTACAGATGTAAAGACCAATTGCTAATTAACAAAAAGACCCTGCTATTTTACATGAATGAATTAAAGTTGTACGCTAAGAATGATAACGAGCTGGAATTTTGTCTGCAAACTGTAAAATGATTCAGCTAAGACATTGGAATGAAATTCAATTTGAATAAATGTGTTAAAGCTACAGTTTTACGTGGATCGCTACAACAAACATTCTCAATTAGCTTAGTCCATGCTGCAACAATGAAAGAATTAAAGCCAGAAGAAGCTTATAAATACCTAGGTGTAAATGAGAGTGCAAAAATTCATCATAAAAAAATGAAAGAAATAGTGCGTAAAGAGTATTATAGAAGGCTACGAATGATATTAAAAACCGAATTGAATTCTCAGAACATAATTATGGCCATTAATAGCCTTGCCATCCCAGTTGTCCAATATAATTTCAACATCTTAAATTGGACTCTAAACGACATCAGGTGAATGGGTTCTAAAATAAGAAAGCTTCTTTCTAAGCATAAAATGCATCATCTAAAGGCTCATGTAGACCGTCTATACATACCCCGTAAAGAAGGTGGAAGAGGTCTTATTCAGCTAGAATTGTCATATAAGACAACAACTATTGGCTAACATACATAGAAACAACAAAGGCCTGGATGATACAATTAGTCAAACAACATGAAAAAAGAAAGAAAAAATATTCAAAACAGTAGCCAAGAACCAACTATCGCGGCAAAAAGTATGAAAATGAAAGCCAAAGATAAAGCTCTTGAACAGATGATACAACGCTGGCAAGATAAACCTCTCCATGACCAATATCCAGAACGTGCCACTATATCCAGTATTGATAAAGTTAATACTCATCGATGGTTACGTGCTTCGGGATTAAATCTGGAGACTGAAGGTTTTATACTTGCAGCGCAAAACCGAAGTCTTTTCATTAGAAACTTTCAGGCAAATATTATACA
Source organism: Ascarosepion bandense (assembly GCA_037127315.1). NCBI lineage: Eukaryota > Metazoa > Mollusca > Cephalopoda > Sepiida > Sepiidae > Ascarosepion > Ascarosepion bandense. The sequence continues at coordinate 1,146,152 of JBBBDQ010000876.1, read as the reverse complement.
TAATAACTTGGATCCAAAATGTAGGTTCTGTGATAAACGCCAAGAAACAATAGACCATCTAATCTCAGGATGTTCTGTACTTGCCCTAAATGAATATAAAAATCGCCACGATAGAGTGGGTCAATATTTACATTGGACAATGTGCAAACAGTATGGAAAATCTGTAAACAAACACTGGTATGAACATCACTCAGCACCAGTTACAGAAATAGAAGATGTCACAATTCTATGGGATTCAACCATCTACACAGACAGAAAAATTGAAGCAAATAGGCCGGACATCATTGTTAAAAACCAGAAAGAAAAAAATACTTGTCTATTAATTGATATGGCTTGTCCAGCGGATTGTAACATAGCAACCAAGGAATTTGAAAAACTGTCAAAATATAAAGACCTGGAAATTGAAATAGAAAAAAATGTGGAAATTGAAAACAAGAGTTGTGCACGTAATAGTAGGTGCACTTGGAATGATAAAAAATGAAACAAAACAACACATTGAAAGAATCCCTGGAAACCCCAGCTTAAGAGATATACAAAAAATTGTCTTATTAAGGAAAACTTTATCTATGTAACGCTAGGGAAGATAGGGAAGATAGAAAAACATGAAATGGGGCCATAACAACACGCCACGACCTGCCTTAGGTCTCCCCGCAGACTTGGTTGGTAGTGAGACTAAAGCAAAAATCGAAATATGATGAAAAATGACATAATAATAATAAAGAGAAAGAAGAAAATCAAAGTAAAATATGAGAAATGTAAAAGGATGGAACAAGAGAAATAGAATGAGAGATAAGGCGTCAAACATATGACAAGTTCATTAACGTGTGGCGTAAAATTAGAAAAATTAATAAACAAAATATAGGAATAGTCTGATTTTCTGAGATTAATTATTTCAATTAAATATTCTTTAAGGAATACGATTCAGATCGTAGATAACGCTAACAGTAAATATTTTAGTTAAGTTCAATGAATATCTGAATAATATACACACGTATTTTTAAAGTCAAGTTTTGATTCTTTTTATTAACCCTCTAGGGCGATTCGTATCATATTTGATACAGTATTTCCCTATAAGGAAACATTTGGTATTTCCCTATAAGGAAACATTTGGTATTTCCCTATAAGGAAACATTTGGTATTCATTGACTGAGCAGTCATTACTGCTTTCATTTGAAATTTATAAAATATTTCTCTTAAAAAATTTTTCGGGAAAATATTTCTTTCAAGACTTGTTTTCATACTGTATCAAATATGATACGAATGGCCCTAGAGGGTTAATTATCCAATGAAGTGTTATATTTTTCGTTGTTTAAATTTAAATCTTTCGTTGTTTAAATGTTACAGTAATTTATAATATTTAATTATTATTTAATTTAATTAATAATATACATACATGTTTATTTTTTAAGATTATTTGTGGTATCCATTGATTATTTTACTGATATTATTAAAAAGAAGTGTTATGTCAAAAGTTTAATGATTATTGTTTATAACGTTTAATAGCCTGTATTTGTTAAATTTATAACTTTATATATTGATGTGAATAATTCTAAATTATTTTACAATTAGCGTAGCGTTTCTTTTTTTACGAATGAGGGTGTATTTTTTGTAATTGTAAAGAAATAATTTTAAATCATTAAATTTATGTATTTTCATTGTTTAAATGTTATAATGATTGTTATATTATTGCAAATTTATAATATTTATTTATTATTTAATTTAATTAATAATATACATATATGCATATTTTTTAAGATAATTCGTTGTATCCATTGGTTATTTTAGTGCTATTTTTAAAAACAAGTGTTATATCACAAGTTTAAGGATTATTATATTAATAGCGTTCAATACACTTTATTTGTTGAATTATTTATACCTTTATATATTGGTGTGAATAATTCTAAACCATTTCATAATTAACGTAACATTTCTTTTTTACGAATGGGGTTTATTTTTCGTAATTGTAAGGAAATCATTTACGAGACGTGTCAATGTTTTCCTTAAAATTTATTATTATTCAAACATTTTTTAACTTTCTTTTGCTTATAATTTTAATATTTATTGTCTTTTAGTAACATATAATTTAATTTGGATGGGACATATTTTGGATGTTTATTTTATTTGAATACTAAATTTCGTTATGTTATGAATAACTTATCTTCTTTTGAAAATCTAGAAAGTAATTTACTTTGTTTATACTTGATATTTTATATTATTTCATGCTTTTTATATTTTATTTATTTGAGTTTTCCGAGTTATCGTTTTACCTATCTTTTTTTATTCTTTATTGAAACAATAATGGATTATACTAATTTTTTTCTTACTAAAGAGATCTTTCATGAATCGCCTGTTCACTCCTAAATGTGTCTCAGTCTCTCTTGAATAAACTCATTAAGCTATCTCTTCTTTCTTTACCCCTCTCCTTGCTCTTCTTACTGTTGCATTCTAGATAGTATTTCTAACAATACAGACAAGGCTATTAACCTTCACTCATTCGCTAATGTATTTATGTTCTGTGACTTAAATGCTCATCATTTCAACTGGCTGGAAGACTCTATCACTGATCTTGCTCGAGTCGAAACGCCGAACTTCTTAATCACTCAGTCTCTCACGCAAGTGCTTAATTTTCCCACGCGTTTTCCCAGTAATTACAATGGACACGCTTCTCTTCTCGATCTCTTCCTTATTCTATCCCAGATTCATGTCATGTTAGGCAGCTTTGCTGTCTTGTTTACTCTGATCATTGCCGTGCTTTCAGTAAAGTCACGTGTTACTCTGAATCCAACCAGAAACCTCCTACTCTCCGAATATCTTAATGATATCAACGTGCAGACTGGGGCTCGTACCGTGACTTTCTTTCCGATGTCCCTTGGAACAGAAGTTTTAATCTCCCTGTATAATACTGCGCCTTTGTAGTCTTTTCCTGTATGAAAGCCAGCGTCGATGCTTTAATCCCAGTTAGAAAATTTATAGTTAAACTTAGTCATTCTCATTGGTTTGCTTGCTTGGCTGCTGTCGACCACGGGAATCACTACTTCCGGCTTTACCGGAGCGACACGTCTAATCCCAATAAAAATCTCTATGTTTCTACTCGTAATAAATCTGTGCTCTAAATGATGCTATGCTATTATTTGCTGATAGAATGAATAATTGTATAGTTTGGTTCCTAAGAATACTGGCACATTTGCAAGAGTGCACTGAACAATAGAAAACTTTCGATCTCTCCTCAATTTGAAGTCCTCACATTCCCGACAGACAAGGTCTAGTGCTTTACTCGCAAATTCGTATCCAACTCTATATTCGACTCATCTGGAGTACCTCCAACCAATTTCCTACCAAGAACTGATGCTCAATTAATTAATATACACATAACTCCATATCTGGTCTCTAAAGAAATTTCTAAGCTTAAGGCAAGCGGAGTTTATGGAATTTCAGCACACCTTCTAAAGAAATGTAGCTCTGAGCGTGTTCCAGTCCTTTTCAAACTCTATAACTATTGCCTCTTTTCAACTTGCTATCATGCTTGTTTGAAGTCCTCCTCTGTAGTTCATGTTTTTGAGAACTTTGCGGAGCCCTCTGACCCCTCTAAATATCGCCTTGTTAGTTACTTACCTTCATTTGGCAAGGTATTTGAAGCTATTATCAATGTTGAAATTGTTCAGCATGTTACATCTCAAAACCTTCTTTTTGAAAAGCTATATGGTTTCCGTTTCGCCAGTTTGGCTAACGATCATCACTGAATATATATATATATATATATATATATATATATAGCTGGCGCTTGATAAGAACGGTGAAGCTCAAGGTTTTGCTCTTGATATCTCAAAAGCATTGAACATGTTTTGGTATCCTGACCCTATTTGCAAGTTTTAGAGCTATACCATTTTCTGAACAATTAATCCAATCTCATCAAATCATGAAATGACTCTTGTTTTGTATGGACATGTTCCAGGTTTTTCATAAAAACGCGGGCATCTCTCAAGGTTCTATTTTATTTCTTACACCTTTTCTGATCTCCCTGATGTAATCAAATCCTAAATTGGTATCTATGCAGATAGCATCACCATTTACGACCGTCTCTGTAAGAAGTCTGCTAAGGCTGGCAAAGTAAACCTGGCTACTGCACTTTAAAAATGTTGCCAATCTGTGATAGAATGTCGTAGAAAATGGTTAATGAATTTTAATGCCTACAAAGCGAAGCTTCTTTTTTTAACTACCAGAGAGAATCTTTACTGTATTGGATGACACTCGTTTACCAGATTGAAAGTGGAACGAGTACATCGATTTCTATAGATATATCTTTTATCTATCTATGAAATTTGGTTCATTTTTTCCTTTCTGAAAGTATTTCTCGTCAGAATCCATCTTGCACACTTATACATCTACCATTCGTCTGAGCATTGAACGCTGTTGCCATATCTGGTCTGGTGTTCCTGCTATACATCTTGATATTCTAGACTAAATCTAAAGATCTGCAAAGAAATAGATTCTGGCTTAGCAGCCCGCTTTCTGTCACTTTCTCACCGACGTGATAGGGCTTCCCTCTGTCTTTCCCAGCAGTATTTTCATGAAAAATTTCTAACGAGCCTTGTTCTCTGGTATCTCGACCACGAGTATTTACTCATGTTGCTGTATTGTTCACATGGCCCATTCTCTTACCGTAGAAATAATTAAATGTAATTACCTCTTCTGACAGTTTCTTCTCTCGCATTTCCCGTTTGTGGAAATAACTTTCATTTTCTTCCTTTCTTTATAGCTACAATCTCCAAAATTTTTAATGCAACGCCAATTGCCATCTGTTATCTACTTGATTCCTAGCCATCTTCTATCTTTTCTTCGACATTCCTTTTACCTTTATCTTTCAGTGTAACATCCTGCGTACCAGTAGCCTTTCTCTTTTGCTTGGGCTTAATGATTATAAAAAATATGTTCAATTATAAAACAGCCACTTTTTGTCATTTCATAAAAAGATATATTCAAAACAAAATCAGAATCGATGTCACATTTTAAATCACAGGAGCTTTCTATATCTGTAGTAAGACCTATAGTACAAGGTAACCAAAAAAGTTCAGTCCGTTTTTAAAGAAAAACAAGAAAACGCTTCACAGTTCGTGTAACTTTTATTTAGTCTTCGAAGTAATCTCGATCTGCATCCAGCACCTTCTGGTGTCTCCAGCTGTTCAATTCCTTTGCCGTAGAAACCGGGGGTGGTCTTGACGCAAAGAAGTCCTTGAGGCCAGGTGAATAAGGTGGATGGCGCAAGGTCAGGTGAATAAGATGCATGGCACAAAGAGAAGCTAGTGAGATGTAACATGCTGAACAATTTCAGCATTGATAAAAGCCTTAAATACCTTGACAAATGAAGGTAAGTAACTAATAAGGCGATATTTAGATATTGAATATATTTTTGTTCATTTTAGGTAAATATATCTGTTAAAACGAGAGATGTCATTACTATCTTTGTTTTTGTCATTTAGACGACAATTTATCCATATCAATTTGTATTTGCACCCGCTAAAAATAATAAAATGTGACAGTAATATACAGAAAAGCAGCCGATGTGAGTAGACATATATCAGTTGCTTTATGATTAATATAGTATAGTCATGATTATAATATGTTTGGTTGAGTAACTAATTTCGATTTTTTAAAAGCCTTCTTCATATAATATAGAACAATAATATTTTATTTAAATATATATTCGCCATTATTTACGATCAGTTGTTTCTACTTCACAGCGAGTTATGCGAACCAAATGAATAAATTTTCATAGGCTTTGACGCAGAAAGTTTTCGACAAACACAACTCATTTTCCATGCGACAGTGTTTACCCTATCAAACCGTTTAGTCAGTCAGTCAGTTGAGTGCCATACGTGAGACACGCTTGGCCGATCATGTCTCGAAAGAGACATGACTGATTAGGCAGAATATTGACCAGCAGTAGGTTGCCGTTAGCTTTCTGCGGTAGACCGGTTGCTGACTAAGGTTATAGAACCCAATCTGTCCTGTTATTTAACCAATAACTGGAAGGAATAGGTGGATTAATACCTTTTCCAAGAGAATTTGCGCGTAATTGAATGCAATGAATTCAGCTGGAATTCGAACTCGGCTCCCCGATTTCTCGTTCGGAGCTGATATCCAATGAACCACAAGGCACAACCGTTTTGTACCAATCCTAAATGGTTATAATCTGTCTGTACGACTTCAGGTGAATATAACGGATGGGGTAGAATAAGGATTGAAAGTTTTTTCCACTGTTATTCGTTTTTTGATGCGGCTCTGGATTTTGAGTGTGGAGAACAATATTTTTCTTTAATCTACTGTGAAAGCTGCCACTGACATGTTACTGTTAAGGTAAGTTAGTATAAACCAACTTTACTATTAGTTGACAAGTATGATTCATAAATAGGATAGTACACTCGTCATTATATCTGCACCCCCTAAATAAACTAATTATGATTCAAACTAATATATATTGTAATCTTTATTCGAAAATGTAACTTTTTTTCTTCTAAATTTACGTATCCCAAATATAATTTAACGGTCCAAACCAGTATATTTGGCGTGTATTCTCATATAAACGAAAAGAAAATATTTTCTAAATTAGGAAAAATAAAAATAAATATAAAATGAACAGCCGCATTAAAGAGTTACAATAGGTATTAAATGTGTTTTTTTTAATTGTTTCACCTCAAGCAAGGCGGTAACGCCACTGATGCGAAGGGGGCTATATAAGAGAAAAACATTAGATAGGAGGAGAGTAAAGAGAAAGACGAACCAGCTACTGGGGTGCCAAAAAAGGGAGCAAGAGAATGATGAGAATACAGGTGTGATAACATTTGCAAAGGTAGAGAGAAAGGAAAAGATATACAGGGTGATGTAGAAAGAACTAGAGTAAAGTGGTTAAGAGATGGGTATTGACATTGCATTTAAATTCCCTGAGGTTAGCCGTCAGGAAAGTAAGAATATGGAAGAGAGTTCCACAGGCGGGAAATGCGAGAAAAGAAGATGTAGAGTAGAATAATCGGCTGCATTTGGCTGATCTAAATCTGAATAGGTCTCCAGTCTGGTTGCACGAGTAAAATGATTTGATTAAAAAATTGGCATAGAATCTGCCGAGAATAAAAATCGTCTTGTATGATCCAGAAAAGCCAGAGATAAGAGAGGATTGAAAATATTGAAAACGTGACAGAATGCCAGGAATTACACGATTGAAGATTCATGGAATTAGGGAATTCAATAGCGTTAAAATAGTAAAAGCAGGAGACAATATTATAGCCGAAGGTCCTGAATAGGCAATGATCTTGGTGATAACGTGGATAACATAAGAAATATTCTTGGTGAGCAACTCGACGGTAGACTGTGATAAGAAAGAAGAATAAAAAAAAGTGAATGCTAATTTAATGTCTTACTAAAGAAGGCAAGAAAATGTCCAATTGAAAAATATAAAAAACGAAAATACGACAAACGTATGAAAGTAATAAATAAATTAATAGAAAAATAGTAGTTATTTCGACGAAGTCATGAATGTGGTGGTTGGAGATGAGATTAGAATCGTGAAGACAAAAATAAACATTATAAAAGACAGAAATGGGTGGTGAAAGATAAGGAACTCCATTATCGACGGGAATGTAACCGATAAAAGTCCTGCTAATAACGAGCAAAGCTCAGATAAGAGCAGAGGTCTTGGCTTCACAGATCAACCCACATAGTTTCCAATAACTCCAGATACTTCAGAAAGTGACTAAAAAGCAAAATAATAATTTTGGAAAGCGATGGAATATGGTGATTTTCGAAGCGTGGCGTAGATGTCGCAAAAGACTAAAACTTTCGGGTGCACAGTGAGAATCGAACTCACTCGTAATTGTTTTACGGTGAGGTACCTAAATGTTTTTGTAGCTTAGATGTTTCACAAAGTCAAATATATGGGCCACTCAGTGAGTATTAAACTCGCTACTCAGTCTTAATTGTCTTACTAAAACAAGCTTGCTAACAATTATAGCACCCCAAGATGTCCAAAAACTGATGGTATTTGTGTGAATGTTTTCATTTATCTATACATAGTTTACTAGAGGTCACACATGTGGGCAACAGTAGACATGAAAAAAAAGCATAGAATTGCTTATTGATCATGTATTCATTCAATTATATTCCTCAAGTCAAGCAGAAGGTCTAAAATGTGAAACATATTTGCGAGTCAAAACTAACAATTAATATTTTTTTTAAATCATTACACCTGGGCTACACGCCTGGCTCATTAAAGTCAAGCACGTCGTCTAAATTGTGGAACCCATTTGGGAATCAATCATCAGTCAGTTAAGTAGGGTGCATAAAATACGGTTGGGCGCCTTAAAAGGAACATGACTGAGTAGGTAGAAATTTTCGTGTAATAGATTACCATCAATTTCTGCAGTAGACTGGTTGTCAACTAAGTTTATAAATGTACTGCTATTAAACCCATAACTGGATTCATATCTTTCCCAAGGGTCTTTGCGCGTAAATGAAAGCAATGAGTATTAAATGGAATTCGAACGCGGCTCTCTGATTTCCCGTTCTGAGGTGATACCCACTACACCACAACACCCATGTAGTTATTACTAAATTTTATTCTCGGTTAAATTATATATAGTTAACACCGTGGTTAGATGTATGCTTAAGTTAAATATGACTCATGGTGTCACTCGTGGAACGCATTATAGGATTAATGATTAAAACAATTGCCACTCAGTTAATTCGACAATCATAGCTTAACCAAGTTCAGTGCAAGTTTTCCCTTGTGGAACGCATCTCAGAAATGATTCTTCAAGTGAAACGCCTACTAATTACACCAAGTTCAAATTCCTACTTAAGTATATCACACAAGGTCTCACAAGTGAAACACATTTACATATTATTAGTCTAAAATGCAATGATTCACTAACATAGATTTGTTAACCATTCCAATGATGTGAGATACCCGGATATATTTATGCAGGCAAAAAACTTGTGAGGCCCAGCTATCAATACAAAACCACAATGAAGGTCCACACAATTAGCTTTCATGAGTTTGAATCAACAGAAACAACTATCTTCTCCAGTTTTTCCATTCTTACAAGTTTGAGCCGCTGGTGCGGATCTATCTGACTTCATTAGTTAAGAGTTTGCAAGATTTTTATTTAATGATAGCACATATTGTTATAATTTTCTGATTACTTTTTTATCTATCTATCTATCTATCTATCTATCTATTTTTTCTGAAAGTATTCTTTTCTGCTTTATTTAGTGTTTTATAACAGTTTATTGACTGCCTAAGTTAGGAAGTTTATCGTAACTATTAGGAAACATTGTCTGTATCTCTATACAGACAATGTTTTTATATATCTCGAAATTGTGGTTGAATTTATGTCTGTGAATCACTAATGCATTTGTAAGATTATTATTAGTGATGTCTCTTTTGTGTTCATATATACGTTTTTTAGATTTCTACTTGTTTCTCCGATTTAGATGGAGGAACAATACACACACACACACACACACACACACACACACACACACACACATATATATATATATATATATATATATATATATATATATATATTAATCATGTCACCCCAAGCAAGGCATTCCACTGCCACTATAGCGCAGGTGGTTACACAGGGATAGACGAGTTAGGATGTCCATAGGGGGAGAGTTGGGGAGAATGGGAGGGTTAGTGTATTAGGAGGTGTCTATTGACCTTACATTTAAACTCCTGGAGGTTATAGCCGTCGGGGAAGCAAGCATGCGGAAGAGAATTCCACAGGCGGGAAGTGCGAGAAAAGAAGCTGTTGGAGTAGAAATTGTGGTTACATTTCATCGGTTTCACTGTAAAAGGGTGGGACCTAGTTGCCAATGTAGTATCTCGTGCGAACTCACACCTAGGGGGCACCAGTGATTTAAGTTCATCAGAGCAGAAGCCATGAAAGTATTTGAAGAAGAGGCACAGGGAAGCCACGTCACGCCGATGAGAGAGTGACTGCAGGCGGTCAGCTAAGTCGGTATCAATCATATTAAAGATTCTTCGCTGTATTTTGTTAAGAAGCCTGAGGAGAATAGCAGGAGCACCCGACCAGATGTGGCAACAGTATTCAAAACACGAGCGGATGGTAGATTTGTATAAGTGCAGGATAGTTTCAGGCGGAAAGAATTTCCGGGCCCTGGACAGAGAGCCAACTTTCATGGCAGCGGAATTAGCAATGGATTCGACGTAGTCATTCCACTTGAGGTCCGCTGAGAGTGTCAGGCCAAGCAGGCGTATAGTTTAACTCTCTGGGAGGCATGCCTGTTTTTGATGAGAGTTGCAATGGAAATTCAGCTGACTCTTAAACAGAATTATTCTGATCGCGTGTGTGCGTTATGAAAGTCAATAAAAACATGTACTAATAAATTTAGAAGACAATGGAATAAACGTTTTTATTGATATATCGTATTTCGAAAAGAATCTAAGAGTTCTGATGTCTCTGTCTCCATAGACAGAATCCAGAAAAATTCCTCATGGAAAACCGTTACACGTAGGGAAAAAAATAACTACTTTATTTTCTACATTTTCGAAAGTCAGTTTATCTTTATTTTTGGATATCATTACTTGTATCAGTAAATAGCGTAATGTTTAACAACTCTGAAAGACTAATCAGTGCGAAAGAGTTCTAATTTCGCTTAAGTCAATAGCAATCACTTTCATGCAATTTCGCTAAGAAAAGATAGAATTTAAATTCCTCCCATACAGTAGATATGGTACAAATGTTCTGTAACCTTTTTTGGCGATATAAGTCGAAAAATATGCTTTTTTCTATGCACCGTATATATTCAGGGCGATTGAAATGAGAGTTTGCAATGTGATAGGTACTGATCTGGCGACTCGACTGTAGCCACTTTCCCATCGTCGAAATGTGGCCTCCCTTTGTCTGTTCTATAAATACTTTCATGGCTTCTGCTCGGATGAGCTTAAGTCACTGATGCCTCCTCAACAGGTGTTTACCCGTGCAACCAGACTGGCAACTGGGTCCCACCCATTCACAGTCAGGTTAGCCAAATGCAGACGACAATTCTACTCCTGCAGCTTCTTCTCTCGCACTTCCCGACTGTGGAACTCGCTCCCGTATTCTTGCTTTCCTGACGGTTACAACCTCCAGAAATTTAAATGCAAAGTCAATACTCATCTACTAACCACTGGCCTCTAGCTCTCTCCCCTCCCCTGTATAACCTTCCCTTTCTCCCCACCTATGTATCTGTCATCGCACCTGCTTTCTCAGCTTTCTATTGTTCCTTTCTAACTAGTTTGTACTCCTCACTCTTTTCCAATTAATCTTTTTTACATTTATGTAACACCCTGCACATCAGTGGCGTTTTCGCCTTGCTCGGGGTGAAATGATTAAAAAAAAAAAATTGCGATCATGGCTCTCCATATAATTTGTTTATAGAATCTCTTATAACTTTTCATTTTCGTCTATTCACTGAAACACACCGGGTAGATTTATGGGCTGTTTTTATCTGCCTCGTTCTCTTCAATCTGACTAAGCACTCTTTCCCCATTGCGTGCCCTGGAGATTTCTATTCTCTCTTTCTGAGGTTAATTATATATATCCTTTTACATGGATTTTTTAAAAGTTTTTTTTGTTCCTCACATAGTCTAAGGTCTTCTCAGCATCCTTTTGTAGAATCACAATTCTGTTGTTGCTTCAAGTCATTTTCCTCATCTATGAAGCGATTTTTCAGTGTTTTTGTTGAGATTACATGACAGGTCAGCAAACTATTTTTCTAGAATTTTTTTTTAATATTTGCTTATTCGTTTGGAAGGTATCTTTTGCTTTCCCTGCCGCAATGTCCTTGCAGATTTCAGTCTCATGCTTTCAGTTCTCTGTTAATACACTTCCCAGATATTTAAATTGTTCCAACTTGTTTATGTTGTAATTTGTAATTTCCATTTTGAACTAGGCATTTTGCTAACAACAATTAATTCACTCTTCTTGTAATTGAGTTTTGGCCTCCTTCTCTCGCGTTACTTTCTCTAGAAGTTCTCGTACTTTCTATTTTTTGGCTGGTAGGTTTTTAAGATTTTATCCGCCAATAATGAAATCTGGTAGCAATTTTAATTTTCTCAGTATGAGCTCATGATATAAGTTAAATCTGCCTGGTGCAAGAACGCACACTTGTCATATACTCCTTTTTTTATACTTACTTAATTTATTTTCTATTTTTATACAGGTGGTGTGCTGACAGTATAGATTCTGGGTTATCCGAATATCTTTCCCAACTATGTGATGGTTACCTGCATTTACACCAGTTCTTTGTTACATAATTTATCAAATACTATTACACGATTTATAAAACCCTGCTATCTCCTCTTCTGCTTTTGCATTACTCTTTTCCATTGATGTGGATTCCGGGTGAGAAACAGTACAGAATAATAAAGAACAAAACAGATATTTGAGATAGAAAAAGAAGTTATATTAAACGTAAAGATACAAACTTGAACGCAGGTTAGTAATCCAGGAATGTGATTAGTAAAGAATATATATATATTGAGCACTCTGAAAAAGACGTTAGAAAACAGTAGCTATTCTAGCATCTACGCATCGATCATTCAGCAATGAATTAGAACACTCTCAGCTATTGGGCGTGTGTATAATGATAATGTGCACACTAAAAAGTCTGCCTCCTTCTACCAAGCGCCCATAGCTCAGAGGTAAAATCGCCGACTGGCGCCAATTCGGTCGGGTTTCATCCTGGGTAAAAAGCAATCCGATGTCTAACTGTACTGATGAGCTATGATACAGCGAAACATATTTCTCTGCGGATTACTATTTACGCTCTCACACCCTGACTGAGCACTCTGGAAGAATGGTAGATTTTGATAAACAGTAGCTACTCTAGCATATACGCATCTTTCATTCAGCAATTAGAACACTCTCAGGTATTGGGCGTGTGTATAATGATAATGTACACGCTAAAATGTCTGCCTCCTTCTACCAAGCGCCCATAGCCCAGAGGTAGAATCGCCAACTGACGGATTTTAATCCTGAGTAAAAAGCAATCGGATGTCTAACCGTACTGATGAGCTGAGATACAGTGAAACAGATATGTCTGCGGATGACTATATATATTTCTCCGACGGACTCTAACAGTGGAATTAAGTTTGTTACGTATTACACTGGATCCACTACATCTGGTTCATTCATCCGCGGCGACTCTTCCCCCACCGTTGGTGGTTTGCAAAGGGCCAGTGTAGTATATGGATTCATATGTCCATTTGGAGAATGTGTCTCTGGCAGCCTCAGTGGTATCTACATTGGCCACACCACAGGTTCTCTCTCACGGCGTCAGACGTTGCACTTGGGTGACAATTCGGATGTGTTGCGTCATTTGGAACAACACGGTTGTCAACGCACACTTCTGGGAAAGACGCTTGTTGATGGCGCCTGCATACTTAGACAGGAGGGTAGTAGACAGAAACTAAAAATCCTGGAAGCAATCTACATTAAACAATTTAAACCTAGTTTCAATACAATCAATTTTGATATTTCCAACAACGTACTCAAATGTCTGTAATCAGACCAGGGACCACAACGCCACTATTTTGTCACTGTCTTCGGCCATCCGCCACGGTAAGGATGGACTTATATTTTCAATTCAATTCTCTTTATTGTTAATAGCTTAAATGTTCTATGTTTACTGTGTGTTAATATTTACTCTTTGATAATGGCTTATGTGAGCCGAAAGCTTAGACCTGATAAAAAAATTAACAATTACTGTGATTTTTGTTGTCTTTCAACGACATCACCATCAAGTATATCAGACTGTATGAACGGATCCTACACAAAATTAATAGACAAAACTTGTCTATATTATTCAATGAAACCTGCATTAATATATATATATATATATATATATATATATACAAGTCTTTGAAGTGAAGCCGTGCTAGAATTAGTTTATCCACGTCGGAACTGACGGGTTGTGTAATACTATTCAGCCTGAGTGAAGCTCAGAGCTACTATGACTATTGACGTGGTATTCTTTGTGAAACTTCGGTATCGTTCGGTATCTTACGGTGACCTACGGATCTGTACTGTTCTGACGTATTTCACTATGGCCGGAGTATCTGTATATTCAAGTCGAGTCCATTATCATAGAAAAAGGGCAGATCCCACAACACTCATGTAAATCTGACCATAAATATTGTATTGTTTTTTTTTGCAGTGTATTTAAAGAACTCAGACTGTTCTTGAGTCATTTTCCGATTGATTCTGATGCGTGTTTTATTCATCTGGATTAGGATAATTTGTCTTGTTTCATGGCTCATTAGACCGGTTACCTGATGCATTTCATATTCTTTTATCTTAGACAGTGCTATGAAAATGAAGTCTTTCGCCATATCATTACGTATATCTGTATTGTTGATAAGTCCGAAATAATCTAACACTAACACATCTTTATTAGGATTTGATTTTGTTTGATTCAACTGCTTTTTTATTTTTATACTGATTTTTACTCCATGTTATTTTATATTCATGGTCTTTTGATATATCTCTGCATTGCCGGACGCCTTCTTTCTTTGTGGTGGACTTCACCGTTTAATGCAGATTTTTATGGAAATTGATGAGTAGAATCCCATGATGTTAGTTAAAATTAATTTTGAGCAATATTAATAATAATATTAGGAATATCAAGATGGCAGATTTTGCACATTTTGTATATTTTGTTTCTTTGCTGAAATATTCATTTCTTTATGTAACATCCCATACTTAGATTTATGCATCCAGTTAATGAGCATGATTTTTTCTTGTTAAAACCATTTATACTTTTGTATTACTAAAACACAATAGTTTTCCAACAACTATGGCTAATATAGAAGTTTGTTGACACCAACGGGCATTTATTTCGAGATAGGTTGCATATATATTGTCTTAATAGAAATGCAAAAATGAATCTCAGAATTTTAGTAAATTATGATGTTAAAGGTAACGTTGATTATCCCTCTGATGTTTGTGCAATGTTGAACTCTTATAAATCCCCAGGTTCAAGAGCGCGTAGACGCACAGTTATTGCAGACACTCAGCAACAAAGATACCGTGTCAAAAAATTTAAGATATAAAATTTTGATGCTATTTTTGAACGAATTTCCATTTCAGTTTTACCTTCACACTAACTCTTTTTCTTCTATGTATTGTGTCCCGTCAGGAAATTGGAAGCATGGCTCTCCACAATTTTATGCCGTTTATATTTCCTAATAAACGTTTTATTTTTATTATTTTTCTTAAAAATTGTTACGCCATCCATATACACAAACTTACTAGGTAGGAATTGCGTTGTTTTAATCTGTTTCTCTAACCTTAAATATATTACTTGATTATTGTTGTAGAGTAGTTTTCGCACTGAAAGTTATAATCCTGCTATGTTAGTTGCTAATCGACTTAATGCACCCAAAATGTCAGGAACCTGGTAATCTTCTACTGTAAACTGACTCCTTAGTATTCGGCTAACTGTCGACTAATATCAACTGCCTAGTAGTTCTACTGAACTCCAATAGAACTTTGAGAACTCTCTAGAACTTCTAAAAACTCGTAAGAACATTCCAAAGATTTCTCGAGTTAACTTCCTGTTAACCATTATTAATATAGGAGGGAGAGCCCATTATCTGAGACATAGATGTGTTTCACCATAACAGTTATCAAATTTTCCAGTTCCTCTTTGATCCTAATCTGCTTTAGAAGTGTCAACTCTTTTTGCCGATGTTAAGAACAAGTGTTCTTTTTGTGTCAATGTGGTCGGGTGCCGCTGCTATTCATCTCGCACTTGTTGAAAAAATTCAACAAAGAATCTTGATCCCGATCGGGTAGCTCAACTTCAGTCACATTCTCACAGACGTAATGTGGCTTCCTTCTGTCTTTTCTACAAATACTTTCATTGTTTCTACTCCGATAAGCTTAGCTCCTTGGTGCTCCCTCTGCATGAATTTAGTTGAGCTACTAGACTAGCGGCTAGGTCCCCATCTGTTTTCAGTGAAACTAATAAAATGTAACTTCAACTTCTACTTTCTCGGCATATTTTCTCTCGCTTCCCGACTTCCGTATACTTCCTTCCCTGAAAGCTACAATATCCAAGAATTTAAATGCAAAGTCAGTTGCCATCACTGATCTACTTGACTCACATCCTTTCCTTGACAACCCTTGTATAATGTTCTTCTTCCTTCCAATCTCATGCAGCACTCTTCACGCCTGCATTCTCATCCTGTTCTTACTCATTCTCTGACTACCCTGTAATTTGTTCCTCTTTCTCTCCACTCACCTCTTATGTAATCCCCTGAGCACCAGTGGAAGTTCTGCCTTGCTTTGAGTGAAATGATCAGAAAAAATTACTTATACATATCTTTTTTCTTGTTTCTGACCAAATGTTTCTGTTTTTTATATACTCAGACGAACTTAAGTCACCGATGCCTCCTCAACAGGTGCAACCAGACTGGCAACTGGGTCCAACCCATTCACAGTCAGGTTAGCCAAATGCAGACGATAATTCTACTCCTGCAGCTTCTTCTCTCGCACTTCCCGACTGTGGAACTCGCTCTCGTATTCTTGATTTTCTGACGGCTACAACCTCCAGAAATTTAAATGCAAAGTCAATACTCATCTACTAACCACTGCACTCTAGCTCTCTCCCCACCCCTGTATAACCTTCCCTTTCTCTCCACCTATGTATCTGTCATCGCACCTGCATTCTCAGCTTTCTATTGTTCCTTTCTAACTAGTTTGTACTCCTCACTCTTTTCTAATTAATCTTTTTACATTTATGTAGCCCCCTGCACATCAGTGGCGTTTCCGCCTTGCTTGAGGTGAAACGATTAAAAAAAAAAAACTTTATTTAGATTTCTGAAGTCTTTTTTTTTTTGGATTAGTACCAGTCAAAGATAGTAAGCCCATTCTACATGAGAGAAAATAAATACGTTTTCTAAGAAAATTGTTGCAGATGTGAATGTAACTGGAACAAAGTTAGACCCCAACTCCCTCCGCTATCCATTACGCATCCGGCAGAGAATGTTACTGGAGTGAAAGGTTAAATATCATATCGGAAGAATAAAGAGAACATTCTCTTCTTACGATCAAGCAGCCTATGATAATTCATGATTGTGCCTTGTGTTGTCTAGTTGACAGACC
This sequence comes from Ascarosepion bandense, assembly GCA_037127315.1. Lineage (NCBI taxonomy): Eukaryota > Metazoa > Mollusca > Cephalopoda > Sepiida > Sepiidae > Ascarosepion > Ascarosepion bandense. The sequence continues at coordinate 1,128,981 of JBBBDQ010000876.1, read as the reverse complement.
AATGATCTGACCGTTTTAGTCCAATACAATCGAATAAAGAGTTTTAATTCCCTATCGTAAATCCTCATACTATTTCTTTTTCTCCCCTTTGGCAAACATTCTGCATAATTAAGCCCTCAAATAAACATTGCCGGCATATTCACAAGAGTGCTGCTCGTAGAGGCATGGGTTGCGATAAGCCGACAGTAAATATTTTAACAAACGTTGAACAAGCCTCAGTGTCCACAAGCTACAGCCAGTCGTCATAAAAGTTCCACAAATTCATAGATAACTTGATGACTATTAAATAATGTAGTTCGCTATTCATTATATGTTGAATTCTGACTTGGTTTGAAGATAAGACGACAGCAAAAAAAATTGTCTCGTCACAAGAGCAAAGAAAAATATTTAAATTAGAAAATTCAACTTTGAGAGTTTACTGGCCTGAAATTGATTCTCGTGTAGAAGTGGAAAAATTCAACAAATTTAACATTTGTTCATTTCGACTATATAATATTATGTAAATTAATCGGACTATTGTTCTCATTTTTATTGCAATGTTGACAACGTTTCGACTGTTGTACGCTAAGGCCTTTTTCAGGTGCTAAGAATTTATGAAAGGAGGTACAGGGGAGTAAAGAACAACGGCTCGAATAATCTATTTCTAATCTTTTCGAAAAGCATATACTTTATTTTGCATATTTTGGGGAAAGGAAGAAGTTTACGTTGTATCTTTTTCATTATCATGTTTATAAAATACAAAGAAAAAACAAATGCAGAGAAAGAAATTATATATAAAAATTAAAAATTAATAATAATTTTTTCTCATATTCTTTCAAGCTCAGTAATCTCATATGTCTTAGTGGCTTTATTGTCTTGCTTAGAGGGAAATAATTCAAAGAGAATTGTCAAATATTAAGAGTTGTTTTTTATAAAATAATAAATTATTTATGCACACATAAGAAATGATACTCATTTCAATACTTTATTTTGCAGAAGGTCGCTGAAAAATATGACCGAATGTAAATCGCGGGCTAAATCTTTTATTTTCATAATCATTTCACCCTCAAGCAAAGCAGGACCACCACTATTATGCAAGTGCGAATAGTGGGAGTTAAATAGTTTATAGGAGATTTTGAAGAAACGATAAGAGATGGGTGGGAATCACGTAGAGAAAAAGTGGCAACTGACGCTGTTTTAAACATTTGGAGATTGTAGCTATCAAAAGATCAAGCAAGTGGAAGGGAATTTCATGAAGAGAAAGTGCGAGAGAAAAACTTTTAGAGTAAAAGAAACAGTTAAATTTAATTATTTCAACATTTAAAAGGTGGCAGAACGTGCATTAACATCTACATAATGCAATAATACGTCGTTATATCAGTAAAACTAAGCAATTCAACTGGAAAACTGACCAGAAGAAAAGACACAAGTCCCTTTCTCGCAAAACGATTCTATAATTAATCTTATTCATTTTATGAAGTAAAAAATGAAATGGTATTTGCTAATTGCAATGCGGTGTCATATATCATAATTGTTTATTGTTTTGGACAAAAATAGATTTTATACTAAATTTTCCAATCTTTATTTCTATTAAAATAAAAAGTTTTAGCAACCATTTTCTTACTAATTCAGAATAATTTGTATCGGGAATTAATTATGTATACAGAATTAAAATTAATTGCTTTTCAGCTTTTTATCAATAGTTTCAAGGCGCCTTTTCGCCTCAGCACGGAATAAGTGTTAAAATGTACTGGACGAAGCTAAGAGGGCGTTTGCTACCAGAATGAGGCAACGCATAGCATCCTCTAAGTTTAGCTCCAAATGTTTACTGGCGACTCTGCAAAAGCGTGCTCAACAAGAGCAAGACTTCAATACCCCCACTAATCAATGAATTTGAAGTTCTCACCTCCCCATCGGACAAGGCTGAATGCTTTGGCCGTAGATTCTCCAACAATTCGACACTGGACTCGTTAGGAATACCTACACCTGACTTCCCACCCAGAACTAAGGCTCAAGTAAATAACGTCCACATTACACGCTCGCTGGTCGCCAAGATAATTGCACAACTTGACCCACACAAAGCGAGCGGCGCTGACGGAATATCAGTCATAGTACTGAAGAAATGTGCCCCAGAACTCTCCTCTGTCCTCTCTAAACTCTATAACCTCTGCCTATCTGCTTCCTGTTTTCCTGCCTGTTGGAAGTCCTCCTGTGTAGTTCCTATATTTAAGAATTTTCGCAAACCCTCAGACCCCGCCAATTACCGTCCTATTAGTCTCCTTCCGATCTTTGGTAAAGTTTTCGAAGCCATTATCAACGCCGAGGTAATTCAGCATCTCACAGCCCACAGGCTTCTCTCTGACAAACAGTACGGATTTCGCTTCACCAGGTCTACTGCTGATATGCTAACGACCATTACCGAGTACATATACCGGGCACTTGACAAGAATGGCGAAGCCCGAACCGTTGCCTTGGATATCTCCAAATCATTCGACAGGGTCTGGCACGCTGGCCTCTTGTGCACACTGGGGAGCTACGGGATAACTGGACATCTATTTGACCTAATCCAGTCATTCCTCTCTAACCGCACATTGAAGGTAGTATTAAATGGGTATGCCTCCCAAAACTACCATAAGAATGCGGGCGACCCTCAAGGTTCTATCCTAGGTCCCACGCTCTTTCTAATGTACATTAATAATCTTCCTGACGCCATTAGATCCCAAGGAGGCATGTACGCCGATGACACAACAATCTACTCTCGCATCAATCAAAACCAGGTGTGGGGGACAAAGCGAGCCTCTCTGCCGAGCTTGAAAAGGACCTCCAATCCGTAGTGGGTTGGGGTAGGAAATGGCTAGTAAATTTCAATGCTTCTAAAACGAAGCTGTTATCAACTAAACACCATAGACAATCGCAACTACCTCCCATTAGCATGGGACAGGCTTGCCTCCCAGAGATTGAAATACTACGCCTCCTTGGCCTTAAACTTTCGGTGGACCTCAAATGGAATGACGATATCGAATCCATTGTCAAATCTGCCGCTATGAAACTCGGCTCTCTGTGCAGGGCCCGGAAGTTTTTCCCACCTGAATGTATTCTGCACATATACAAATCTACCATCCGCACTTGTATTGAATATTGCTGCCATATGTGGTCGGGTGCCCCTGCTGCTCTCCTTGGGCTTCTTGACAAAATACAAAGGAGGATATGTAATGTGGTTGATACTGACTTGGCAGATCGGCTGCAACCACTCTCTCACCGGCGTGATGTGGCTTTCCTGTGCCTCTTCTACAAGTACTTTCATGGCTTCTGCTCCGATGAACTCATAGCACTGGTGCCGCCTAAGCACGAATTTACACGAGATACTAGATTAGCAACTAGGTCCCACCCTTTTACAGTTAAACAAATAAGATGTAACCATAAATTCTACTCCAACAGCTTCTTTTCTCGCGATTCCCGCCTGTGGAATTCCCTTCCACAAGTCTGCTTCCCCGACAGCTACAATCTCCAGGTGTTTAAATGTAGGGTCAATAGACACCTCCTATCACCCTAACTCCCAATTATTCTCAGAACACTCATCTACCCAACTCTCATTCTCGGTATCCTTACCCGCCTATCACCCACCCTCTGACATTTCCTATATTTAACAATTCTCGGTATCCCTACCCGCCTATCACCCACCCTCTGACATTTCCTATATTTAATCATCCTTTCTCCCCTTTATGTAGCCCCCTGCGCAGTAGTGGCAGTGACATGCCTTGCTCGGGGTGAAACGCTTAAAAAAAAAACAACATGTAATATATCTGTAAACAGAACGCCAATTGTTACTTAAATTGAGAGCATCATGAGTAATACACAGTTGTTTTCTAGTTTTTCTTCTACATCCGAAAACGGCACGTCGTATCAACAAAATAGGCTCCCTAGACAATACTACTGAATAAAATTCAGTGTAAAGCACCATAAACAGAAAATGTATCTTGTATCTTCCTTTAACTCACTCTGATTATAGAATAAAATGCATTACTGTGAATTTATATTGATCTTATATATTTTGTGAATATAAATTAGGAAGAATTATGAATCTGTTTCACCATTTCGTATCGGTTAAATACCAGAGCAGACTGAGTTTTCTAGTCTTGATTAAGAATCATTTTAAGAAATGAACAACCCTGACACAAAAACTAAGTTTAACCTTTACGATAAACGATTAGTTTATCCTACCTCATTTTGGGCTATGAGTTTAGCCAAAATAGATACTAGATTTGGCCTCTGAATGTTTGAGGTAACCAACAAAACGATAGAACCTGGAAGATAAACAGCTATCATGATCTTAAACGGAAAATATAACTTGACAGACTAAATATATTTCGAATTTACATCTCATATACACTACCGGCCATAATTTTTAGGCTACCCCAGTGTTAAAAAAATGATGTATTTAATACTCTTTTTTAGGATTTATTGCTAAGTGAATAATTTTAAATGAAAATAGAATGGTTCTTTTGTTAATACTTCACAATAACATGTGCATCAAATGAATTTGCAATTCCATCAATATAAAGAATGAAGAAATTTTAGGGTTTTCCGGAAGAATTCATCTTTGCTTCCTTCCCTTGAAAAATTTGCAAAGTAATATTAACTTGTTCACCACTTAAGGACACATGGCCCAGTGAATATAGAAGTTGGTTAGTTCCTGACCGAAAGAGTTGTGAGTTCAATACCTGTCTACAGAACAAGTCACTTGCAGAGTTAGAGAGAGAGATAATTCATGACTTCCAATCAAAGCATTCACAAAGAATGAAAAGGATATAACCCAGGGATTGTAAAATAAAAAGGTTCGGATCAAAATTCCTAGCACTTGAAGAATGCCGGAACGTACAACGGCCGAAACGTCGTACAAATGGCAACAAAGATGAGGACATTAGTCCGAATAATGTAACTATTGCAATTTATAACATTTATACGATGTTTCTATCTCACTTACGACTATATCACATTACAATATCATACAAACACTGATGTTAATCAAGGTTGAACCTGGTCAGTCTCTAGAGAGTGACCATTTTAGGATTCATATAATATAATGGTATTGTTCTGTTATATTCATATAATGAATAACGACACGAAATTATACATAGCAATTTTGTCTATAGATGACATAGTATTTATATTACTTTTTATTGGCCCAGGAGTCATATAATGTTAATTACCTGTGAAATGTAGTTTTCTCCCTTTAAGTCAACTCTCATTATAGAATAAAATGCAGTGTACTAGTTATTTGAGACAGATATTAAGCTCACAACTGTTTGAGTCATGTCACTGGAACTAACTAAGGCTTATATCTACTAAGCAACGTGTCCTTGAGTAAATTAATGTATGAATTCATGGCACATATAAATCTAATATCTCTTTAATTGTTTTTTTTTTTACCAGAGCTCATATTGTAATATTCGACGTTAATGAGTTTCTCTAGCATTCCATATTATTGGTTTTATATTGTATTCATTTCTATGCTTGGCCGATTTAGAAGATTTTTATAGCCTAGCACATGCGCAGATTGTTGAAGTTTACATAGATTCTCTATGAATTAGTTATATACCTTAATGATCGAAATAACTGGTTGGGTTAAAGAGTTCTAACACCTGATGAAGACCGGAGCGTACAATGGCTGAAACGTGATAAACATGGCAATAAAATGAGGACAACAACCCGAACAGTTTAAATGATATAATTCCATTGTGGTTCACATATTCACTTGCAGTAATTATGTTCCGAATACATTCAGTTAATTTTAGGCGATTATAAAGAAAGACAGTAGGTGACAAGCAGATAGCTAATAGAGCACTTTTTCTTTTAACACCACAAATAATCAACCAGGACTCACCGGCTAATTACATTGGTAAAGATTGCAGTGCGACGAGACTTCTAGAATTAGCGTCTGCGTAGAAATAGATTACTGATATTTTGGCCATCCTTTGATGCAAAGTGCTTCTTGAATTATTAATTCTTTTCTACAAGTAGAGAGAAACATTACTGTTGTAATATCTAATATTATGTGTAGTAATTTGGTCAGAAACATACCAGTTCACTTATTTCGTGATATCGTATATTATGATCAATTATGGCCTGTAATTATTATCGACAGAAATACACTCTCCCAATTAACAAGTGAATCGTTATGCAATATTAGCTTTTGAAAGTCAATCGCTTTCTGTAGAAATGTTATTAGTAACCAAAGTCATTAGTAGTATATGATAGATATACGGTAGAGCAATGGTTACTGGTTCTTTTGGAGTATCGAAGAGCCGAATCAGAATTACCTTCTAACATACTTACGTATTAATATACTTGACAACGGTATGAATCTATCTCTCCTCACGCCAAGCAGTTGGTGAATTATCAAGGGATATTGTCTCTTTTAGGATTGGCTGGCATCTAGTCTAGCTAAAAGAAGCTCTGAATGTAAACCAGTGTGCTGGCTACTAGGTTGTGTCTCTTTAAAAAAAAAGACTAGAACAATGTAAATTCTAAAAAGAATTCAAGTCTAAGAACAAGGATTGGATAACGTCAAAATGGAACGCCAAGCCATCGCAGTGCCTTTTATGTAAACACAAATCACAGTTGTAAAATAGTGTTTGCGGTGTCTACAGCGGTCCAAAATGCATTAACTGGTTAAAATGATTGAATGATGGCGGTTAGACAACTTTTAAGTCGGTAGGAATTAAATATTATTTAGATTATATTTCTTTATAAATACTTTTTTAACGTTTATGTCTTTAGTGCATATGTGCTTAAAAAAATGTTCATATTTATTTTGTTGCTATATTTATCGATTTATTTTAAAGGTTACAATGCTAAATATATTGTAAAATGATTTTATTTGTTCGTCGATAATGTGATTTGGAAAGCCATTATTACAAAGAGTTAGTTTAATGTTAGACATTTCTTTCTAGATTATTTTTTATAGAAGAGTAGATTAATTTCGAACAGTTGATAAGGTTGTATTTTATGACTGTTACGTTTTATACGTAATGGTTTTTAAAGTCAAGCAGAGAGGATTCCATCCTTGTGATTGTTTTTCTAAATGAAACAAGATACTTAAAGAAATTATTATTATTGAGGTCATCAAGGTAGTCATTTATATTTTTCTTCAGGCTTATATATATATATATATATATATATATATATATATATATATATATATATGAGCATGAAGAAAATATAAAACTTTGCTAAGCAACGGCAACATTTACCAAAAATAGCAAACGCAGTTCGCAAATTTGCAATGCGGTTCTAGGACGTCACACCGCGTGAAAGCTCAAAATGACAACAGAATCATGTATTCAAATGCAATATAATGTGTTATGACCGGATTAAAACGTGATTTTATTAAGTGTAGATTGTTTGGATTGAATGTAGATGGCCTCTAATATCTGAAGGTTCTTTTTATGATGTGTATGAGTGAGGATTATTGTATTGTTGACTAAAATCTGTCTGATATAAGTTAATAGTGTTATGTTTATTTTGATGTACACCATTATTATTAAGATTATCAATATTGTTAGAGTATTGTTAAGTTTGTTGAGATACATTTTAATTTGTTGATCAATAACGGAGTTAGGAAATTCATTATTGAGAAGTGTTTACTTAATGTTGTGTAATTCTTTGAAAAACATGGACATGGATGAAGGTATCATTTGTGTGCGTTGAATTAAGTTTTTTATAACAGCTAACTTATATCGTTGCGGGCATTTACTATAATAATTAAGGTGACACGAGTTTATGCTAGTTGGTTTCCTATATAGAGAAGTAGTAAATCTATGTGTGCTAGAATCAATGAATACATCAAGGAATAGGATTTCGTTATTAATATTAAGTTCTAATGTAAATTTGAGGACGGAGTGACATTCAAATTTGTTTTTAAGTCGTGTAATTTGATCAAAATTCTTAGCTAAAATGAAGATGTCATGTATGTATCTTACATATATAGAGGGTTTATTATTGTCATTAATTATTTTATTTTCTAAATTTCCCATATAATAATTAGAAAAGAGGGGACCTAAAGGAGATACCATCACAATACCATCTATTTGAATATAAATATTACCTAAGGGGTTGTGAAAGGGTACTTGTGTGGTGCATGCTAATGATAGGTTTTTAATATAGTCGGTTTAATATTGATTGATGAGAGAATAGCATGATTGCATACATCACTGATAATGATGTCAATCGTTTCATGGACGGGAACATTAATGAATAAGTTTTGGACATCCAAAGATGCAATTACTTGATTGTTAGGTTTTACGGAATGGAGAATCTGTAAAAATTCATTCGTGGAGTTAATATTATATTAACTAGGAAGGTAGGGAGTAATTAGTTTGTTAAGTGTTTTGGAAAGGTTATATATTGGTGTGGGTATTTGAGAAATGATAGGTCGAGGGGGGATGATCTTTTTTATGTATTTTTACATTTCCATAAAGGTAGCCGGGATGATAGTCACCTATAAACTTTTGAAGTTTGTAGGATCCTATTTCAGCATTGTTTGCAGTAATAAGTTTATTAATATGTTTTTTTTTTAAGTCGGGAGGTGGTATTACTAGTTAAGTTTTGAAAATTATTGTGATTGTCCAGAATGGCCTGTAATTTGGAGTGATATTCCTGTTTGTTCAAAATAACAAATGTATTGTTTTATCGGCACAACGGATAACAATATTTTTGTTATATTTTAGATGTATGGCTGCTTTTATTAGAGGCGTATTGATAATATCATTAGGATTTTTATGGTAATGATGTTTGATTGATTTCAGCTTTTCCAAATATATATATATATTCCATATATATATAATTCATATATATATATATATATATGGATATATATATATATATATATATATATATATATATATAATATATATATATATATATATATATATATATATATATATATTAAAAAAGGATTAATTCAAAGATGTTGAATGGCCATTTCGATATGAAGATCCCCACGGGGGACGACACAGCACCTCAGCAACAGAAAAAACCTTTCAGAAACTGGAGAAAAATTAGTCTACGTTTCCTTTTTAAATAGATTGCAAAGAAATTAAAAAATAAATAAGTAATAAAATAAAATAAAATAAAATAAAATAAAAATAAAAATAAAGGGAAAGAAAAAGAAAAAGAAAACGAAAAAGAAAAAGAAAAAGATAGAATAAAATCAAATAATTAAGAAAAGAAAAAAAATTGACATCGTCTGGGTTCGCAAAAAAAAGGGAGAATGTAACTAAAAATTAACAGACAGCCGTGTTAAATCGACCTAAGTTTAAGCAACACGGAAGAAAGGTGGTAAGAGAGATAAAAGAAGGAAGGGAGGGAAAAAGAAAGAAACTAAAGAAAAAAAAAATTTTAAATATTACAAACGCTGGACAAATTCAAAAACCTAATTTCCCCAAAACGTTGAAGTATTAGAAAAAGGCCTTTACTTAAAAAGGCATAATTATTAATAAAAGGGAATAAAAAGATATAGGATTTAAAATAAAATTATTTTTAAAAAAATTAGGTCATTTGAAATTAAACTAAATAAAGACTACACTAGGTAAAAAAAAAAAAATTAATTACAATTATTATATACATACCTATAGAAGTACACACATACATATATATACACACACAATTCTACGAATAAGAATACATATATACATACACATACACACATACATTCAATTTATTACACACTTATATACATATACATGCGCATACACACATATATGTGTGTACACACCTATATACAAAAAATTCATATACACACAATATACATATGTACACATACATGCACACATATACACACACACACACACACACACACATATATATATACATATTCCATATGCACTCACACACATCCATATTAATGAATATTATGAAAAGGAGCATTTAAATAGCTAAAAATTTTTTTTCCAAAATTACATATTGCCCACATACATAAATACATATATACATATATATACATATATATACAAATATGCACATCCACACACAAACATACACATATACATAAAAAAAAAAAATTAAAATTAAAATTAAAAAATTTTTTTAAAATATTAAAAAAATTATAGAAAAATTAGAATTTAAAAATTAAAAATTAGAAGTTAAAATCCGCCCTATGGCGGCACTTGTTATATATATATATATATATATATGGCGGCATTTGTTATATATTAATATATATATATATATATATATATATATATATATATATATATATATGAAACTAGGTAGAGAAGTGTTCAAACGAGAGACATTAGTATAGAATAAAAAGTGTGAGAGGCCATGAACGTTTAGTCTAAAGAATAAATTTATTGTTGTCGCTATTATACATGTAATGATATTTCGACATTTAATGTATCATAACATGTATAATATGAACATAATAAATATACATTCAAAATACGTTTACGAACTCTCACACTTTTAATTATATCTATCTATCTATCTATCTATCTATCTATCTATCTATCTATCTATCTATCTATCTATCTATGCACAAACTAAAAAACATTAATTATAGTAAACAACTTGGAAAAGTACAACTATATTTTTTAGTGCTGGTTTCGTTATGTAATGACTGGGCGCCTCCGAAAATTACAATTTTAACATCTTTCTCATAACGATTCCACTGGGCCAATACCTACTTATCTATCTATCTATCTATCTATATATATATATATATATATATATATTGCTTTATTAATTCTCTCAAAGCAAGATGATAATGGGATATATATATATATATATATATATATATATATATATATATTATAAATGTATATATGTGTGTATGTATACACACTGCGATAGATAGAATTTTATTTAAGTTACGAAAATATAAAATAACATTGACATCGCATTTTAACAGAAATATTTACGAAAATTTGACAAAATATATGAATTACTAAAAAGATAATTTATTCAAGAAAATATTCATTGTCCTCGACCAGGCTCTCTAAATGACTTCTAAATATTCTCCAACTCCTTGTTTATGCTTCGTGAATCCTGCTCTAATTATTGCTTTCAGTTCCTCTTTGATGTTATAAAAATTTTTGGTCACTCAATCAGCTGCATCTCATACATAATAAATGTTGTGGATTCCGGGTGAGAAACCGCACAAAATAATGAGCTACAAATTAGTTATTGCGATAGAAAAATAAGTTATATTAAACGTAAAGATACAACTAGAACGCAGGTTAGTAAAATCCAGGAATATGATTAATAAGGAATATATATATATATATATATATATATATATATACAAGTCTTTAAATTGAAGTCGGGATGGGATGTGTATATTCGTGTAATACTATTCTGGCCGAGTGGAGCTCAAAGCTACTATGACTACTGACGCGGTATACACTGTGTAACTTCGGTATCTCTCGGTAACTTACGGATCAGTCACTGTTTGCACCATAAAAAAAGGGGAGATAGCACAACAATAATCAAGCGGATTTCACTTAGAGGAGATGTGGCAAGATATATATGTCTGCCGCTTATATCTGAGTTTTCCAGCTTTTGTGGCATGGTACAGATAATTGTTACCAAACCGAAGATCTTCCAGTTGCTACTCTCTTAATACAGCCCTGCACTACTTCGACAAGGCACTTGATGTAAAGTTACGTATTGAGTCTGACTCCATGTGGTAACATGAATGGAGACAACTTCACCATCACTAGTGATCACTTCAATTCCCTTTCGCAATAACCAATAGACTCATGGAATTTTTACAACTCCATCATCTCCACTGTCTTCAGATTGACAACCAAACTCTAAATTACTCATATTAAAGTTTGCTGTTTTCAAATTGCTTATGTGAATTGCGTAATTGTGTTTTTTTCCCATAGACGGAGATCATCTAACACAACATCAAAAACAAAATACGCGCATGCGCGAAAGAAAATAAAAATAACCCATCACACTCTATATAAAGGTGAGTGCTAGTGGTAATAAAACCGTTCTCGATATAAAATAACATTTATACTAATATATAAAGTACATATCAGAAATAATTTCCAAACTTTCGGGACAAAAGTCCATCATATAAATGTTTGTCTGCAAACCATTCTTTTTTTAGTTAAGTTTAAAGTCTAAGGTAGTTGCTGTTAAACGTACCATCCGAGATAGAGTCCAAAAAAATTTTCCCAAAATTTGGGGGCCGCTTTCTGATTTAAAACAAGCAGCACAACGATGAACAGCAAAAATGTTTGGAGGACTCGACTGGCTTCGGTGTGAAAACGCGCACTTATACGGCCGTGAATCCTCGTCTACAATGCCATTCAGTTTTACACAGAGAAACGCTGAACATACAGACAGAAGAATGCGTATGAATATGTGTAAAAAGACTTACACATCAAACATAAATATATTTCTTCATCATGTAAAGATCTTTGTATCTCAACCTACGTTTTTTTCGTGAAAAGTGTGTCCGACGAAATCAGAAATTATCTAATTCTTCAATCGAGTCTTCAAAACACTTGGGATGTTCTAATCATTTATTTTTCTATGTTTTCTGTTTTAATTAATATATTTATTCACTGGCATACATTTAAAAATTAGAAATGTTGCTGTTATCTATTTTTGTCTATGTCTCAACCGGGTTACTTACATGATCTTTATCGATAACATCCATTTTGTCCTATTTGTATTTAATTATTTTATTGATCTAGAATAATAAAAACGCATATGTTAGCCCTTATCAACAAGAATTCGTTCAGAAATTTTAGTTTCTAGGAAAACAGAAGATGACACCCAGTAAAATGAGAAATCACTATATTCATTTTTAATTCTGTAGGAGATTCGATGATGTTTGTCCAATTGGCCTTGTGCCAAATACAACTAAATGCCTACAATTTAAAATAACCGAAGGTTGAATGTTGGATGTTGAAATGAGGAAGGATAAAATATTTCGTTTATACATTAAAGTAAATTTTTTTATTAACAGAATAACAAAATTTTAAGAAGAAAAATATAATGTTCATAAAGAAACAGAATATAGGTAAATGTTCAAAGAGAAATGTAAGTAATTTAAATGTTCCACAGAAATTCAGAATTCATAGTTGATAGTAGCAGAATGCGTGTATACAAAAAAGATTAAAAAGGTTGCTAATAAAAGTCTGTCTTCTTTTCCTTTTTATGGCTGGTGAAAAAGTGAAAAGGAAAGTCAAGCAATAAAGGAGATTGTACTTACTGAAGTCAGTTGAAGTGTCTTTTTGTTGTTTTCTTTGATGGTGTGTGAGTGAAGACGAAGAAAGAAAAATTGGAAGGAGAGGAAAAAAAGAATGTGAGACCCGCCCTTACGTCGGCTTCTTGAAATTTATTCTTTACACTGTGTCGCGGTCCTTCAGATTCGCTTCCATGTCGAACTGACTTGACCGGTTACGTGACGTGAATAAGTAGTGAATCTCAGTCATGTGATCGGCTCCGAACAGCATACCCATTTTCTAGCTGTGAAAATAAATGACCGGAGTCATAGATCAATTTGCTATTTTCTATACAATCAAAATCTAGAATCTTACTTTTCACACTGACTTGTGAAATTTGTCTTGGTCTGTTTTTCCAAAATGTCTTTAGCCGTTTTGATCCGATTTTGCAGGTGTGAAATTTTCCTTTTTTCGTTTATAATATAGGATTTGTGTCCTATAATTCTTTGCTTAAAATCTTTTCTAATCGAATTGGTGATATAGTTAACTCAGTTTATCTTACGCAAGAAAATACGACGACACTGAACTTTGAGGAGATCGTTATGTCACATAACATTACATGTCTATAAAAGTCTATGTGAATAAAGACGAGTACTTTATTTTATTCAGTCAGTCAGTTGTGCCATAAGTGATACACGCTTGGGCGATCATGTCTCAAATGAGACATGACCAACTCGAGAGAAGATTTTCTTGAAGAAAATTTTCTACCAGTTGCCAAACAAGGCTACAGAATACAATCTGTCTTGCTATTTGACCCATAGCTCCCCGACTTCTCATCCCGAGTCGATATTTATTTTACCACTAGGCACATTATTTTACTGAAATATAAATAAAGATATCATTCATGACAAAATAAAGAAATTCCGAATTAAAATACGCGTTGTTTTGCAATTTTATTTTGTTCACAATTTCCGACACACATAATAAAACCTATGACTGTTCTGTGTCTCTGCGCATCCATAGCAATACGTAAATCTATTAGACATTAGTTCCAGTCATTTTAAACCGGATGCAATGCCTAAATAGATAAAGGATTCTTTAATCCTTTATCTTCACTTGTTTTGTTTGGGTCAGTAAAATGATTCTGAAATTATATGTATAACCAAAGACTAACAAAGAAATATAATATTTTATTAATAAAAAGTGAGAAGCAAAACTTAAAGCACGTTGAACACAAGTTTGCTGACTATAGCATCGCGTTGATGTGTCCAGTGATTTACAAAAGGTAGTTTAGATGTGGCAAAGATCCAACTATAGAACAAACTTACTCGGTCTTAATTGTGATAGAGTGACATTCTTGCTAACCGTTACACTACATTGAGGTTCCTAATGTTTTAACAATCCCAACTTAGAATTGTTAGAAACTTGTTAATCAGTACACTACAATGAAGTACCCAAGTAGTTCTATATAAATAAACATGAGGCGCAATTATTAATTAATTTGATAAATATCAATTCACTGTCCATTTTTCTTAATTTTTTTATAAACGTTATTGATATTATTTTATTGATTATTTATAAAAGTAAAAATCTTTTATTTCTGACTTCAAAAACGGAAATGTAAACCCGAATCTAATTTCGTCCAAGTGGAAAAAAAATTTATTTTATTTTTCTTAAAAATTTTGTCTATAAAATACTTACGCAAATCTTTGCTCTTTATATTTTTTATTTGGTTGATAAAACATTGAAGAATCGAAAAATACGAAATGCCCTCAGGTATAAGCTATTATTTAGTTTTATTTTTAGAAGAGATTCAGGCAATTCTCACTTTAGAAGAAATTATTTATGAAATTCAACATATACATCTTCGAATATGCATCTTCGATAAATTGTCGACATTTTATATTTTGAATTTCGCTTATGTGCGTTTTTTGTTTGTTTTGTTTTTACTTTGGACAGCTACAGATTATAGTACAGTCAGTTGGGAACGATCTTTTTTTTTTTTTTAATCATATCACACCGGGCAAGGCGGTAAGGCCACTGGTGTGCAGGGGGCTACGTAAGAGTAAAAAGATTGGAAAAGAGAAAGCCGGAAACCGCATCCTAAACAGGGAACAAGGGATGAGCCTCTTCACCTGTTCAATAGACGTGGGTGGAGTGTGAACAGGCCGATAATTTAGTCTATCTACTCCAATTGGAAAAAAAAAATAAGAAAAAGTGAAAAGTTTGGAAAAAAGAAAGACGGAAAACACATCTTAAACAGGGAACAAGGGATGAGCCTCTTCACCTGTTCAATAGACGTGGGTGGAGTGTGAACAGGGCGATAATTTAGTCTATCTACTCCAATTGGAAAAAAAATAAGGAAAAGTGAAAAGATTGGAAAAAAGAAAGACGGAAAACACATCTTAAACAGGGAACAAGGGATGAACCTCTACACCTGTTCAATAGACGTGGGTGGAGTGTGAACCGGGCGACAGTTCAGTCTATCTACTCCAATTGAAAAAAAAATAAGGAATAGTGAACTGTGAAAAAACTGCTCCATGACTAAATTCACAACACCAGAAATTTCGAAACACTTTACTACATTGCGTGAAATTCAGAATCTCTAATACGAACATTTAAGATAATTAGTGTATTAATTTAAGAGAAATTTAGGGAGTTCGCAAACAGATGAATCTGATGGTGCTTATTTGGTGTTTGATGGTACATTGAATATCGGCTCGGAACGAGAAATCGGGGAGCTGAGTTCGAATTCCAGCTGAATTCATTGCTTCACTTACGCGCAATTACCCTTGGGAAAGGTATTAATCCGTCTGTTCCTTCCAGTTATGGGTTAAATAACAGGACAGATTGGTTTCTATAGCCTTGGTCGGCAACCAGTCTACCGCAGAAAGTAATGGCAACCTACTGCGGGATAATCTTCAGCCCAGTCAGTCATGTCTCTTTCTAGACATGATCGCCCAAGCGTGTATCACGTATGGCACTTAACTGACTGACTGACTGGTGTAATCACTATTAATGTTTACGTAATGCCTGGATTCATCTACTCACAGAGACTCAGATTCAACACGGAGACGTGCATCAAGTGGCACGATGAATTAGTGCCGTCTTGGATTAGGAGGTGGCTGCGAAAAGATACTATGTCATGCAACATAACACTGTACCATGTCACACAATTTGGAGAGCCATGGGTTGGATGAGTTTAATGGTGATTATGAAGGTTCGGCAGCCAATAAAATTTATTCTGCCGAATTAGTTGGTGAGGGCCACAGACTTATACGGAAACCTACTTAAAGTGCTTTGAGGGTATAGTGCTGCATTGGAACAAACTAAGAACACTGCACCACTTCCAGGATCAAACAGTCATTAGGTTAGCTATCTCCTCTGAGTCTAACCTCTGGATTATTATAAGTGTGACGCAGTTAAGCGACAAACTATCAAAACTGTTTGTGACTCCAAAGATGAACTGAAGGCAAGGATCATGGCATCATTCATCAACTAGAAAAGAAAACCGTTCAAAAGAAGTGCAGAAGATTCCGAAATCGTCTGGATCTCTCTCTCTCTCTCTCTCTCTCTCTCTCTCTCTCTGTGTATGTGTGTGTGTGTGTGTGTGTGTGTGTGTGTTTCGGTACAAGTGATCAAAACAAGATATAGGTAGTATGTAAATATAAAATTAAAAATGTGAACATGGCGATGAAAAGTCATTTTAATATCTCTCTCTCTATATCTCTCTTTCTATACACACACATATATATATATATATATATATATATATATATATATATATAAAGAGAGAGAGGGGGAGTATGAGAGTGAGAAACAGAGAGGCTGCAAGAGAGAGTGGGGAAGTCATCTGTGTGTAAAATTTTACAGTGTAAAAATAGCCCAGTTTTAAACACTAACACTTCACCAAAAACATTACAGCTTGAATTTTTACACACATCATTTCTCTCTCTCTCTCTCTCTCTCTCTCTCTCTCTCTCTCTCTCTCTCTCTCACTATTATATATATATCTTCTTTTATTTCTTTCTGTCTGTCTTTTTTCTGTATGTACGCGAGTGTCGGTGAACAATCAAGTGAATGACTGAATAAAGTTGGATTTGTCTCAGACGGAATAGTTAATCATATTAGACAATTTGGGCATTAACGTTGACATTGACATATTTTGCCGAAAGGCTGGCGTTTTCATTGAATTATTGTAAAATATTCTCAAAGCATTTATTTATTTCACAACGTCCATATTAGATATATATAAACATATTTATAAATGGAACTTTGTGTGTGTGTGTGTGTGTGTGTGTGTGTGTGTGTGTGTGTGTGTGTCCGTTACCTATAGATTCCGAAACGGCTGAACCGATTGTCTTGAAAATTTACACAGTTGTACTATAAGCGTCTGCGAGTGTTCTTAACTAGGTTTTGTGTTGAGGTACTCCCGATAAATATCGAAAATCGATAATCGAAAAAATCGGTTTATAGAAGGATTGGTCCGATTTTAATCAAATTTGATACACTCATAAAACAAAGACATAAGAAACGATATTCAGAAGTTTCAAGGTTGAAGTTCTTACAATAGTGCAGAAAATCGGTAATATATATATATATATATATATATATATATATATACAAGGCAAGATGTTTGCGCGTATGTCTGTTTATCTGCCTGTATGTCTGTATTTTTTTAAGCTCTTTTATTTTAGTTTTTGCATCGGGTTTGGCTTTAAGTAGGTATAATTGTAGTTCTTAGTCTCAGCCACGATACCATTTACTCAGAGGACTTATTTAGCCTTCAAAATTCAGTTTACAACGAAGAAAAATTATTTGATATCGATATCAGGAAATCAAAATTTGATTTAGATCCATTCATTTTACTTTCAGTCTACGGTTTCGCTTTAACTGGAAACAACTATATATTTTTAGCCTTTCGTGCCAACGTTCAAAGAGTCTGAGCTCCAGCACCATGGATTAGTTTTAAAGCTTTCATTACACCCGAGCAACGCCAGGCTATACTGCATATATATATATATATATATATATATATATATTGTGGGTACACCTTTTCTGTGTATCTATGCCGTGTTATTACTTTCCTAATTAAAAAGTTAATCAAAACCGAAAATAAATCATTATAATTAGATAAAACGATGTCAAATAAAACACACTTAAAACATTGTTGGATCTATTTATCAATTTCCTTATATATATATATGTATATATATATTGCAACACGCCCTCACATCGCTTATATGACCATTGTCGCTATTCAAAAAATTGAATGCTAAATGCTGGCTCGTCCTCATTACTCTCTAAAATCTCAGCGTCAAATTATCTCTTTCGATCTCTTTATGAGGGTCAAGCTTTGAAATTATGTTAGAGACCAGCGCGGGAGCAATGTGAACGTCACTCATTTGAGCCTCAGTTCTCCAGAGAAATCCAATGTCGAGTTGGTGGAGAATATACATGCAAAGCACCCGGCTTTTTCCACTGAATATGGGAAGATCTCAAATTTATGGATTAAAGAGGGAATTGAAGGCTTTTTTTTATTAAAAACTTTTACAGAGCCGCCAATAATCTTTGGAGTTGAACTTACGAGATGTTATACGACGCTTTATTCTGTCAGCTAACAGCAGCTCAGCATCATTAATGATTTTCTTGCACTCATTACGAGCAGAAGCAAAAACGTTATGGTTAGATATATGGCTCCGATAAAAGCGGAAGAAGCGATATCAGCCGAGGAAGCAGGGGATAACCAGAAAGACGAATAAGGTTTTAGTCGCAACTTTCTGGCTGGGATAAAACATTGATGCCAACTTCAATCCAAGAGGAGAGCTCGGATGCACTATCTTCAACGGAAAGTCGGAACTTTTTGTTCCAGGGAACGTCAATGAGATATTCTGCTGGTCTGATATTTCATGAGGTAGAGAGATCGGAAGGAGATATTAACGTATGGTCAGAGTTTCCAAGAAGGCAAATCTGATTGACATTGCAAGAATCAGGGATGGAAGTAAAACTAAGATCTAGCGGTGAGTCAGGTCCATTAACGTTATTAGAGAAACGCGTAGGGAAACTCACCACTTGGGTAAGGAATTGCGTGAGTGAAAAGTTTATAATATGTACTCCAGTGAGATCTGTGACAGAAATGCTCAGCCACTTGGCGTGGTGGTCATTAATGTCTCCAAACACAAATATATGGGCGAACGAATTTGGTACGGTACCTCGTATGTTCGAGAGAGATATTGACGGTTTTTTTGTTTAGCTGGTTTAATAATTTTTTTTATTGTATTGTGAATTTTTGTTAAAGGAGAGGCCTGGAGGAGTAGCGTGAGTCGGTCGTCACATGCATCATGTGTAGGTGGGAAACTGTCGCAGACTGCAACATAATATGGCCTTAGGATTTTCCACTTTAGGCTCTTGCAGAGACACCCTTCCATGCGCGACATGGCACTACAAGAAACCCCGATATTATTTAACTATTGATCAGAGCAGCTTCTCAAGACGCTACGCAAAATTTCGGTCTCCTAGCTACCAGTCAGAACCTGCAACAAGGAAACTGCCAATCCAGTAGTCTCAGAATGATGAAACGTTTCCACCATCTTTAAAGATTGAAAATTGCTTCTGACAGCACAACTATTAGGACGAGAGATGAGGGAAGGAAACCTATCTTAAGCAAGAAAGAAAACATGCGCCTCTACTACTGTTCAAAAGAAGATGATAGAGTATGAATCTGGCGATATTCGGTTCTATCTACTCCAATTTAGAAAAAAAAAGAGAAATTTACTAACTTTTAACTTAAAGTCAGGCGATGCCTTCATAGTCAATATAAGGATTTTCTTTAGATACTTTCCTTTAGAAATTCAAAAGAAAGAGAAAATAAATAAATGGCTTCTGCTCGGACGAGCTTAAGTCACTGATGCCTCCTCAACAGGTGTTTACTCGTGCAACCAGACTGGCATCTGGGTCCCACCCATTCATAGTCAGGTTAGCCAAATGCAGACGACAATTCTACTCCTGCAGCTTCCTCTCTCGCACTTCCCGCCTGTGGAACTCGCTCCCGTATTCTTGCTTTCCTGACGGCTACAACCTCCAGAAATTTAAATGCAAAGTCAATACTCATCTACTAACCACTGGACTCTAGCTCTCTCCCCTCCCCTGTATAACCTTCCCTTTCTCTCCACCGATGTATCTGTCATCGCACCTGCTTTCTCAGCTTTTTCTATTGTTCCTTTCTAACTAGTTTGTACTCCTCACTGTTTTCTAATTAATCTTTTTACATTTATGTAAATCCCTGCACATCAGTGGCGTTTCCGCCTTGCTCGGGGTGAAATGATTAAAAAAAAATTTTAAAAAAATATAAAATAAAATTAACCTTTGCTGCCGCAACCACTGAAAGTATTAACTGAAATCTTAACTGGCAAAAATAAATATAATTTTAAAATTTATCAAACTCTATATACAAGAAAGAGATGAAAAAAGGTAACAATATACATTTTACAAATTAAACTATTAGAAGAAGAATCAATCAATCAAGTGCTGACTGCGGACGCCACCACCTACCAGTCGTATCAAATTAAGGATAAGATTAAGGAGCTTGAAGAAACCTAACACAGCGGTAAGTAAAATAAACTCGTTAATGACCAGAATTTGCAGGAAATGTATACGGAGACCGTGAAATGACAAATCGGAAACGGAAGCTCAAAAACACGCTTACTTATTTCTACAGTTCTTACAATCCAATTCTTTGAAATATATTATACCTAACAATTCTAGTTAATTTATATAGTTGACGTCTTATAATATTACCCTCATGAAACCAAGCTATTAAACTTGAGAATTAAACTCAGTAATGTAAAACCTACAATTGAATTCACATGTGAATTGAAACTAACAATTCTTTACGTTTACTTGATATCTTAATAATACGTAATAACGATAAATTAGAATTTAAGTTTTACCGTAAATCTGCCAATTCTACTCCTGCAGCTTCCTCTCTCGCACTTCCCGCCTGTGGAACTCACTCCCGTATTCTTGCTTTCCTGACGGCTACAACCTCCAGAAATTTAAATGCAAAGTTAATACTCATCTACTAACCACTGGCCTCTAGATCTCTCCCCTCCCCTGTATAACCTTCCCTTTCTCTCCACCTATGTATCTGTCATCGCACCTGCTTTCTCAGCTTTCTATTGTTCCTTTCTAACTAGCTTGTACTCCTCACTCTTTTCTAATTAATCTTTTTACATTTATGTAACCCCCTGCACATCAGTGGCGTTTCTGCCTTGCTCGGGGTGAAATGATTAAAAAAAAAAAAAAAAAAGCGAACATATTAAATTTCTCTTTCCACCACGACGAAAGAATTAAATCTGGTTTATATATAGGTTTCTACCTTACAGCTCTTAGATTATGCATCACTAATTAGTTATCTGAAAATTATAAATTGAACAAGCATTTAAATTTCTTCACTACCCACATTATTTCATCCTCAACGCCAAGAAACATGCTTATAAAATCCAGAAAACAAAAAAAGAAAAGAAATACCCACTAAAATTACACAGATTTCATAATACTACCTTCAAAAAACTTTTAATATAAACTCTCAAATAAATTAGCTATCCCAAACACGAAGATCGTTACCAACACCCCGAAGACTACTTCTGATATTGTCAGATTAAGAAAGACACCAAACACCAATTTAAAAACCAGGATTTACAAAATACAGTGTCTACAATGCAATAAAGTATATATAAGGGAAACGTTACGAAATGTAAAAGCATGGATCAACGAACATAAAAGAGACTTACGTTCGGAAATACGTTCCAACTCTCTTGTATTACATCGAAATAACGTACGACACAATTATCAAATGCTAGTTAAATAAAAAAGAACCTAACCTTTTAAGAATAATGTACTTCGAAAATATATTAATAGCATTATAACCAACTATAAACACGGGATTAAAATATACTATTCCTGCATTTTTCACAAATCTATAATCCATTGATCCAAAAAACAAGTAGTTATTATTAAATAAGGTAAATATAGTTTCTTATATTCTTAGCATCGTAATATATTTTCTCTATGCGAACAACATTCTATTTTATTTTATAATATATATAAATGTGTGTGTGGTATAAATTATACTTTAGAACATTTACAAAATACAATCTACTACAAAACTGTACATTTTGTTTCGACATTAAAAGAACAATGTCTCATAAGGTAGTTAGTACCCTCATTACTAACCACTTGATAAGACATTGTTATTTCAAAGTCGAAACAAAATGTACAATTTTGCAAGTAGACTGTATTTTGTAAAATTTCTAATGTATAATTTATAATAAATTTTGTAGATGTTCTAAATAAATTTATGATAAATATTCATTGCTCTATTTCTATATTGAGCACTTTTAGATTAATGTTTTGAACGTTGCAAATATTATATTTGTTCTCTATTCGTTTGTATATATATATATAATGACAGAGAGAGAGGCAAACTCAAACCATTTCTTATGTAAAGCGTTTTGTTTTCTGATGGACTTTCTCAAAGCAATATATGTATTTTTATATGCAATAAGTATCTACGAAGAGAAGTTAACATGTCGTTGGTCGTTATGAGTTTCTAATTCTAAAAACGTTCATAATTATATTGTCTTGAGGAATTATTCATGGCCTTATTTTTTTAATTTTCTCCAAACAAAAACTACAACAAATAATCAATATTATACTCTCCTTTGTAGTGTACCACTTCCTCCTAAATTTTAATATTTTTTTTCAAGTCTCGACGACAGAAGTCTCCCGGCCTTGAATGAATGAATTCTTTCAACCAAGCCTTCAATTCCATGGCATTATTAAACGATACATAGCGAAAAGCTTTCGAAAGAGATGAAAATTTGACAGCACCATTTATAGAGAGTAATGAGAATAAAGCAACATTTACCATTTGATTTCTTGAATAGCGAATTTAGTGATATAAGCGATGTGACAACTTCTGGCGGGAGAGCGCTATTTCGCCTTTTGGGTCGTTTGTGTTGTATTGCAGCTGTTGAACTTAGAGATACACATTAAGTGTTTAGTTGCGCTCAAGTAGTTCTGAATAAATTATTCCTTCAAAGCTTCACCATACAAGGAACAGGGTTTATCGAGGATGAAGAACTTGCCCTGCTCTTAGTGTCTCTCTATTGTGGGAGGGGGTATAAGCCATTCTTCATCGCTATTTTTGTCGTTATTTGTGACCTTTTGTTAAGCTATGTCCGGCGAACAAAATGGCAGCGGTTGTGGAGTGATGCTTTTTGTTGTTTTTTGCTCAAAGTGTGTGATACCTAAGCGCCGGGTTTCTGAAGCTTTTCCATTGAGTGAAGATAGTTCAGCACAGTTCTGTCAATCACAGTACATCTTCGCCAATTCTCAGGTCGCTTGACGGGGATTTTCATGAGAAAGTTGAATCAGTCGCTTTTCATCAAACTCATTTAGTTGACCATTGTTTCACCGAGATCAAATTAGTCTTTACTGTGCACTTCCACAATGTATATGAGTCTGTTGACATTCGTTACTTTTAAAAGAGCCTGTACAGATCAAATATAAATTAGTGCTGAAGATTCTGGCTCGGCATTGACTAAGCTACACTTGCTGGTGTCTACAGCATTGTGGTTAATAGAGTGTTCTCACCGACACAACTCCTTTCCTACATATAAAACAATGATAGACCATTGATAATACATTAGAATTTCTATTGCAGATTTCCGGACGAACTACAGCTTGGTTTGATCATTCAATACATTCATAAGTATAATCAGCATGCGACGTACACCGAATGGACGCGTTCTCTTTTTCTTCACATTCTGTTGGTGAGGAAGAAGTTACTCTCAGACATCTTCATTCCCAGAATTGTTTCATAATTCCCCAATCACCATTAATGTAACCTCTTCCACTCAAGGACAATCAGTTATATATCCGATATATCATCATATTTTGCATTTCTTGCTCTCTACGTATACAAACTGCAGTCAGTTAAGTGTCATACGTCATAAACACTTGGTTGATCATGTATCTAATGAGACATGACTGACTAGACAAATGTTTTTCCCGCAGGTGTTTACCATTGCTTTTTACGATGGACTAGTTTCAAACCAAGACTATAGAACCTAATATTTTCTGCTACTTATCCCATATTGGATGGGTTAATTCATTTCTTAAGGGTTTTTATGCGTTATTGAATGCAACTATAATTCGAACACGGCCCTCTGCTTTCCTGTTCCGAGATGCTATTCACTGCACCACAACACACAACGAACTTAAAACAACTAATTTAGTTAAATTCTACCTTGTGAGGCTTTTGTGCATTGAATGTGCATTGAATGTGCATTGAATGTGCATTGAATGTTCGTAGTGGTGCAGTGGATATCGGTTCGGAATGACAAATCGGGGAGCCGAGTTTGAAATCCAGTTGAATTCCTTGTATTCATTTACGCGCAAATACTCTTGGGAAAGGTATTAATCTATCTTTTCCCTCAGTTATAGGTTAAATAACAGGACAAATTGGGTTCTATAGCCTTGGCTGGCAACCAGTCTACCGCAGAAAGCAATGGCAACCTACTGCGGGATAATCTTCTACCCAGTCAGTCATGTCTCTTTCGAGACATGATCGCTTGGAAATCCCTATCCTGAAACAGACATGAATTTGTGTTTGGTAGCGCTAAATTGTCACCAAGGTTCATTCATTAAAAAAACAGAAAAGCAGAACAAGTGACACAAAGGAGAATAGTACTGGGGACTATTAATAAATTAATTTGTTTCGAAATTCCAAGGAGAGTATTGCATTAAAGAAGTACAAACCGGTAACGAGTTTTACTTGTACTAAAGTTTGTGAATGTAATACTAACCTGGTGCTACGAATTGCAAAGCGTATAACAACATCTCACTCATAAAATGTTTTCAATATTAAAATAATCTTAACAAATGGAGTTTGGGGTTTGTCTGTTATAGCCATGTATATGTGCACTGTGGTGCAATAAATATGGGATCAGAAAAAGAATTCGGAGAGCAGAGTTCGAATTCCAATTGAATTCGTTGCATACATTTAAGAAAGATAATTTCTCCCTTAATATAAAGGTTGAATAGCAGGAGCTATTGTGTTTTATAGCATTGATTGAACGAATATGCAAAAAGTAATCACAACCTAATTCATTGACAAGTAAAAATAATAGCTAACATTTGCGATCTGTATTTTTTTCTTTTTTGACAAGTTATGTTTTTTTTTTAACTCTTGTAGTTTGTGTCTAACATTTTTAAAAATTTCGTTCAAAACAAATCCATGTCCACATATCTCACATTCATGGGCACCCAACATATGTCTAGTCTCGTATATAATTGTTCTGGAGGAATATTGTTGTAGAGGAATATCCTGGTCCTACCCCGGAATGGGTATGGCCCGGGTCATAAAAGACCTAGACGAGAACGAACTACAGAGAGAGCACTCGAGAGAGATCGAGTGTGTTCGTGACTATATGAGAGTCTTCGTCATTACTCGGAAGTGATCAGGATTATTCGTCATTATACGAGAGCCGACAGCCATCGACCTTAGACGTGAGTTAGACGTCACTAGACGGAAGCCTACTTCGGACGCATACGTCCTATACAGAGACATTGCCTTCTTAATTGTTATTCGTGTTACCTGTTTGTTGGTGTACTTGTATTTGGTTTATTGTACTGAGGTATAATAAATCTTTATATATTCTCAGTGTTAAGAGCTATTTCTTGCATTATTCTTTCTCTGTTTATCCCCTCCCGGGATACAACAATGATATATTATTTAAACAGCTGGGTAATTGAAAGGTACATTCGGTCGTGGGTGACGTTAACCAAAGACAAGAGTGTTTGACAAATATATCCGGCCGTGGACGATGTCAACAAGATATCGCAACACAGATACATCTGGCCATAGATAAAAATCAACTTGGTTTAAAGGTGATTGGCAGAGAACTCCACCTCTGGGTGATGTTAGAACAGTAACAACCTGCAAAAACGAAAATTCCTATGAATTTTAAGACTGTATAAAGTCTAGAATTTGGGGCTAAAGACAGAGAACTCCCGCTTGCTAACGAATTCCGACGTCTTCTTTGTATGTACGATCTTTATCCGGCTTCTCTGTTGATCCACAAAAGCCTCACCGACGAAGAATAAGTATATAAGATTATATTTTTATATAGACATGTTCCTCGTTCTCTAGTTAGATGAACATTGTTTAGTGGCATGATATACTACATAAACTAAACCTAAGTTTAAGCGTTGACACTTGTGCAGACCGAATCTATGATTACATTTCTGACACTTTTTATGATTAAAATATGCTTACTGTTGTGGATCCCAGGAATGTGAAAAGCACAAAATAAAGGAACAACAAACAGAAAATGAAATAGAAAAATAAGTATATCAACGTAAGGAATACAAGCTTGAACGCAGGTTAATAATTCAGGAATATAGTTAGTAATACGGATATATACAATGTCTCGGAAGTGAAGCCATAGTAGAATTAGTATGTATACGTCAGAAGCTGACGGGTGCTGTGTAACAATATTCTGCTGAGCTGAGCTCCGAGCTACAATGAACTACTGAAAATGTATCTCTCGATGTCTGACGTTATCTTGCGGATCTCTCGATGTCTCACGATATCTCGCATTATCTGACGTCTTGCTTCTATGCCGAAAAAGGAGACCCACAACACTTACCATTTTTACATATCATACAATCAAAACCTCTGTTTACTGGAGTGACTATTTTATAAACCAAACGTATGTCTGCCATTTTCTACACTCGTACAATCCAATTATATCTATGTTTTTGACTATGATTGTATCAAAATATGTTTACCTATTTTACCTCTTAGACATAACCTACCTTTATGGATTATGGAAAAATCATGGTGTAATAATTTGAAAAATTGTCTCATCAAAAGCATTGTAATTAAGTAGTGTGTTTGAACCTCACTGAGTGTCTCATGCGTTCGGCCTTCTGCTACATCTAAGCTGACTCTTTTTTATATCTTTTTGTCTCTCGTGTAAAACAAAATTATCTTTACCATATTTACATATTACAATCAACCCTTTTTTGACTCTCGTTCTAGACAAACATGTCTACGATTATTAACTCTTGGGAATAATCAAAACTATACCTACATTAACTGACTCTCGCAAAAATCAAATTTGTGTCTATCTTTCTTACTTTGTGTAAAAACCAAAACCTAACATTTTGTCTCTCGTGCAAGCCAAACCTCTGTTTTCTTTTATTTTTTTAAATTCTCGTTCAAATGAAACTCCGATCTAAATTTTGGTTCCCATACAGACAAAAATCTTTTTACTTTATAGATCTTCCTGAAAAGTGAACCTATACAGACTTTTCTATCTGAAATAAAATCTAATTCAATTCTATAATCATATATTCTGAAGAGGTTTCGACTATGCGCAGAAACGTGTATCAGCTAGAAACAATTGAGCATTGAACTAATCACAATAAATATTAAACAAATTCAATTAGATGTATTAACAAACATTTATTAAACTTTACTTTGACTGGAAAAAACACAAACTTTTTCCTTTCAGAGAGAAAAAAATTACTATATATAAATAGTGTTCTTCTTAATTTGCTAAATAAGTTTCCAGTTATTTCGAGATTACATCATTGTAAATATTTTCTCCCTCTTAATATTTAAATCACCTACAGCACTAAATCTTTTCATACTAAATATTCTTATAAAAATGTTTTATTAACATAGGAAATGCATTCGAGTAGTTCCTAGCCTCTTCGTGGAACAAAGGCCCTTCATCGAGTAGGATAACGAGTGTCATGTATTAAGAAAGAATTACTGTAGAACAAGGATGTACTTTCTTCTCGAGAAACATTGAAACTGACAAGACTAAAATAACTAAAAGATAAAATATAATTCAATACCAGCGGAAACTATCTGAAAAATGAGATATGCAGATGTCAATATGTTGATAGGCACCTCACAAAAAAAAAAAAAAAAAAAAGAACTCAGACAAATTAATGACTGATTCAAGAAGAAAATACTTAAATTTAAGAATTTACTTTATGAATACTCAATAAAGTGTTGGCAACAAAAGTATGAAGGTGTAAGATAGGAAATTGAAAACAATTTAATCACTTAGTTAAAGAAACTGAATTCTTTGTCCATAAAAATGGTCAAATGAAAATTCCAAGGAGAGATAATAATAGCAACAAATATACCAGAGACTAAAAAAGTAGGAGGAGAAAGCAGTAAAGAAAATGATGATGAACTGCTATGTTTTATCTAATTTCATATATGGCAGTGAAGGCCGGGGATATGGTTCTAGTGACAAATGGAGAGAATATTATGGGAAAAACATCTGAAAATCGAGTAAGTTTTAGAAAAATAAAACCACCAAGGAAGCAGATACTTACATAAAAAGTAGACAAACTCAATTTCTTGAATACATAAAAAAGAAGGAAGGCGTGGAAAATTTAACACTCATAAAGCTAGAGAAGTACTGGAAACTACAAACTGCAAGCGGCCTAATTAGTTTGTTCGAATGGATGAAATAAGATCAAAGCGATATAGTACTTAGATAAAAAAAAAATAGAGGAAATTATGGAAAGCCGTAACTACCAACGTCCTGACAGGTAAAGAGGTTGAATAAAAAGTAACACATTTAATAAACTAATCTGGCTTTTGAGATTAAGAAAAATATTTTTATTATTGTACATAAAATTTTATCATTAAAAATTTTTAACTGATAAATTTTAGTCATTAAACTGTTTCTTTTTTAATTCCAGTTGTGCGTAGCCCAATACAACGGCAAAAATACTCCATTTGAAAAACCTTATTTTAAAAATTCTGAAGAAATTACATCAAACTATGACAATATATTTTTTAAAAACTATTCGCCTTTATAGATCACGTTTTTATAAACTGTGAATTGCCATGAATATTGTAATTTACTAAGCGCAGCTTAGATGTGCCACAAGGCCGAAAGTATGGGGCACCCAATGAGGATCGAACTCACTGCTTAATTGCAATAGTTCTAGCGAGACAAGCTTGCTAGCCATTACACCACCTCGAGGTGCCCATTGCCATGAATATTTAGGAAAAATAATGGAGTGACATATTTTTTATCTAATGCCTTTTCAAATTTTAATCTTTAATAATTTATTTTATTCGGTTTTACTGAAATTGTATGACACTGAGGAAAAAGTTTTTATTTGGTTATCAAAATATCTATGTATTCGTCTCTAAAGATCACGTTTTAATAATCTGTTAATTGCCAGGACTGTTTGGGAAAAATAACGGAGTAGAGCGACTTAGTTTTGTCTAATGCCTTTTCAAACGCCTTATTTGAAGAAAGGTATTATATTATTAAAATTTTAATTTTTAATAAATTATTTTATTGGGTGTTACGGAAATTGTATGACACAGTGGAAAAATGTTTTATTTAGTTATAAGAAATGTATGTTTCTTCTGGTGCTGAGTTTTCTTCGTTCTGAGTAGTCTCGGTCCTGAGTTGTCTCAGTTCTGAGTTGTCTCAGTCCTGAGTAGTCTCGGTCCTGAGTTGTTTAGTCGTTGGTGTTGAGTTGTTCTGCACCCACTCTTTTTTGTTGAAGTGGAGGTGGGGGGCTCTAATCTTGGTAAACAACTTTCTAAGCATACTTGGACCTACGGCATTATTCATTACGACACATTCCTATGATTTGCTTAATATTCGTTTCACATTTTTTATATTTACAGTTATTACATGCGGATTATTTTTCTCCTATTTGTTATTATCACGGCGTTTCAGCCACTGTGTAATTTAACCTTAATCAGGATGTAAAACTGGGTAACCACAGAAGTAATTTAAAAATGAACTTATTATTTAATCAACGCGGGGGAAGATTATTTACGTTTAGTTGACCATGTTTCACCACGAGGCAAATGTTGAAGTCCTCTATTTAGGCACAAAGGATTGTTCTTCGTAATAATAGTCTAGTGAAACGAGCGTTAGTTTCTGAAACTCATGAAATAGGAATTGTGGGAAAAAGCGTACATAGTTTAGGTGGAAATAAGAATTTTGCGTTTTTGTTTTTATTCTTTTTTATTTAAAAAAACTGAAAACCTATTCTAGTTTTGTATTCAAAAATGTTCTGCTAAGAATGTTTTGTGGTAATAATTTTTCTTCAAAAATGTACATTTTTCTATAAAAATTTGTTTTTATGTATATATTTTTATAAAAGTGTGTTTTTATACTTTCCTATTGTTTTGACCCAAGTTTGAGGATTAACTATTTGCCGATAGCTGGGACTCTAACAGGCGTTACCACTCCGGGTCAGAGTAAACCTGGGAACAACATCAATTGGGAGGTGGTTTCATGCTCCCCACAACCTCCTAATCAGAAGCCTTGCTGCTGGATGCTGTTTACTGTCATGCCCAGAACCTAGAAATAAGAGGAGAAATAACGGGGCCTTAAGCAATAGTTATAGCAGGCGAAATAACCTTATAAATATACATATAAGATTCAATCTAAGAAATTCAAAGACATTCTTTTTTTACGACAAAAACAACTACAGTATTCAGTGTCAAATGCACCCTTTCAACCATGATATTAAGAAAAAAAATGTAAAAGGTAACGAAAAAAAAGAAGGTAATGATTTTTTTCTGCACGAATTTACTTTCAACAAGGATTTTTAATTCAGTGGCGATGCCATCAAGAATCTTTCCCTCCAGGTATTTCGTTCCATTTTATAATTAGAAAATCTGTTTTTTCCCACAATCGAAAGAGTGAATGTGCTTTCCCTATTCTGTTTCACTTCACCCCTCCTTTGCCATACCGTAAATGTTCGCTGTATTTGACCTTGAGTACTATATTTAAGCTGAACAGTAAACCGATCGTTAAAGAACTAATGAAAATGCTGGTATATATTATTGGTTGGCACGATCTTAAAATAAGGCATCCAAACGATAATACTGATGTAAAAAGAAATTAATGAAAACTGAAATTAAATCTATTAATACAAAGAAAAAAACAAAACTACTAATTGTAAGATGATATTTTATGGTCCTCAGCGAAAGATCGGGTTTGATATATCAGTTATATATAAGGTGGGTAAAAATATCGACAATTATCTCATAAATACTGAATCGATCTGTATAAAACGAAAAAATATATATATTCGGCAGCATGGCCACTTACCTGCATATTTTGAGGAGGCTTGAACGACTAATTAGTTGTAGTTGTTCTCAGGTTCACCCTGAACTGTGGTGGTAGCACCTAATAAAGGTCCCAGCTATGGACAAATAACTTACCACTAAACCTAAGAAAATATATAGGAAAATGTAAAATAAATGTTTACTGTAATGACATCAGCAATATGACTAACAATACATTTAAGAAAAAAATACGAGCAATAAATTTAAAGAAAATATATTACCATCAATACATTTGATTCTCAAAAAAATCCTCTTTACAAATATATATGAATAGAACCTTATCTCCAACCTGGTTTCTAATGAAGAATAGATGATCTATTATGACCTGTTTATCCTAAACATCTTTAGGATAAAGGTTTAAATAACACATTGTGGCCTTAAAACAAAATAAGAACAAAACCGAGGATGAAGTGATTTGAAACTACTAGACTATACCATTGTATGTTAAGGTACTCTAGACAGAAGCTTTATTCCAGAATAAAGCAAGTACAAAAATTTAAATACCTAGGAAGTGTTCTAACAGGAGATGGAAAATGCGACACAGAGATCTGAAGGCGAATTGGCATGGCAAAGGACGCGCTCCAGAAGCTGAGTAAAGTACTAACACACAGGAAAATTTCACTAGAAACAAAAAAAAAAGAGTGCTGGATTGCTATGTGATGTCAGTTCTTCAATATGGCAGTGAATGCTGGACAATATCATCGAATATGAGGACAAAACTGGAAGCAGCGGAAATGTGGTTCTACGGGAATGATGCTGCGGATATCGTTGACCTAGCATGCAAGCAACGATGAGGTGTTGGAGAGAATGGCAACCAAAAGGAAATTAATATTGAGCACCAGGAAGGGAAAACTGAATTTCCTGGGACAATCAATAAGGAAGGAGAGCTTGGAGAACCTGATACTGACTGGACAGATAGAAGGAAAAAGAGACAGAGTAAGGCACCGGGTAACATCGGGTAACGATAGACTAAACTATCGCCCGGTTCACACTCCACCCATGTCTATTGAACAGGTGAAGAGGCTCATCCCTTGTTCCCTGTTTAGGATGTGGTTTACGGTTTTCTCTTTTCCAATCTTTTACGTAGCCCCCTGCACATCAGTGGCGTTACCGCCTTGCTCTGGGTGACATGATTAAAAAAATATATATTTGCAGGGCCTAAACAGGTGGATGAATGAACGGTGGTTGCCAGGAGTAATCGGAGCAAACATACTAAGAGCCACAAGGGTTAGGGAGACGTGGAGAACCATGATCGCCTACGCCCTGAATGGACGGGACACATAGAAGGAGAAGAAGAATAAGAAGAAGACAGAAGATCTTTGTTAAAACTAGGATAAGGAAAACGTGGAAACTGAATCAAGTATTCACAAAGAGGCAGTTGATTTTTTATGTATAATGAGTAAAATCAGTTCGTGAATTTAACATAGAAAACATGTGCAATACTTCAGCACCACTTCTTTTTCTATGTGTTGTGTTCCTTCTGAATGTAGGTGATCATCTTCGCATCTGCTCAAGTCCATCAAGTATGTCAGAGGTTGTTTTCTCTTGTCTCCCCTTCCCTCTATCCTGTGAGTATCAGATGCTTCAAACACTCTTTTCTCATTACATGTTTCAGAAAAATCAGCTCTGTTTTCTTGATATTAGGTATCAGTTTTCTTTTCGTTTCCATCCTCTCCAAAACCTCGACGCTTCTTCCGTGTTCTCTTCATGTTATCTTCAGCATTCTTGTGTAGAACCACATTTCAGTTGCTTCGAGTGTTTCCATTTATCTTTGAGAAGATTCCTGCATTCGCTGTCATGCTAAAAGACAGACGTCGCATAACAATCCAGTACTCTCTTCTTTATTTTCAGTAAAATGTCCCTGCTTCTCAATATTCTATCCACTCTTCTGCAATGCATCCTTGACCATACCAATTTATTCACTTGAAATAGGGTTCATCATAATCTGAGTCTCACAACTAAATCAATTAACGTAATTCTCGCTGAAGCTGCATTAGCTATTTTCGTTACAGAAGAAAATACGCCTTAAAAAAGACAGAAAATTTTTCCTTGGAGTTTGTCAAGGCTCTTGAGAGGTACATCAGGAGCACTGGAATAAATATGGCAACAGAATTCAATGCACGGACGAATATTATTCTAACGATAATACTTTCTTTCAAAGACGTAAAATTCCGAGCAGCAGACTCAGATTCGATGTATTCGGTTGAGAAAGTGAGACAATGAGACTCAGTGTCTGTAGTGAGCAGGTAAGTTTTTGAAGTAAAATATATTAATGTCTGATATTCTTTTGTTGAAAAAGCCACTAGTTTAAAAAACGTTCAAAAACATTGCATTCCGTCATTGTTTATGTATGTGGTTATCCCCATGACAATTTCAACAATTACAAGCAAAGAAAAACGGTGAAAATCTTGCTCAATTAATTTGTGTGATTGTATAATGAAACAGACACAAAGAGGCATTATAAAGTGCGTTATTCAGAGAAACAAAAGAAAAGACAAAATGGAGAGCTATGATCACAAATCTGCGCAAATAACTTTGCAATTAAACTATATCCGCAACACCTTCTTCTTCTATGTGCCCTGTTCCTCAGGACGTAGGCGATCATGGTTCTCCACGTCTCCCTATCCCTTGTGGCTCTTAGTATGTTTGCTCCTGTTACTCCTGGCAACTACAGTTCCGTCATCCACCTGATCAGGCCCTGCAAATATGTTATCTGCTGCATTCTTCTGTCTCTCTTTCCTTCTATCTGGCCAGTCAGTATCAGGTTCTCCAAGCTCTCCTTCCTTATTGATTGTCCCAGGAACTTCAGTTGTCTCTTCCTGATGCTCAGTATTAATTTTCTTTTTGTTGCCATTCTCTCCAACACCTCATCATTGCTTGCATGCTCGGTCAACGATATCCGCAGCATCCTTCTGTAGAACCACATTTCCGCTGCTTCCAGTTTTGTCCTCATATTCGATGATATTGTCCAGCATTCACTGCCGTATTGAAGAACTGACATCACATAGCAATCCAGCACTCTTTTCTTTGTTCCTAGTGAAATTTTCCTGTGTGTTAGTACTTTACTCAGCTTCTGGAACGCGTCCTTTACCATGCCAATTTGCCTTCGGATCTCTGTGTCGCATTTTCCATCTCCTGTTAGAACACTTCCTAGGTATTTAAATTTTTGTACTTGCTTGATTCTGGTATCCCTCACCTGAATTTGGCATTTTGGGTTGCACCTTTTGCTGATGACCATGCATTCAGTTTTCTTAAAGTTTATTTGTAGTCCTTTTTGCCATTCTCCACCGCTACCTTATGTAGGAGCTATTGTAGTTTCCTGTCCGTGTCTGCAATCAGCACTGTATCATCTGCATACCTTATGTTGTTCAAGTTGTGGACTCCAATAACAAATCCTGGCGTGTCATCTACGGTCCTCAAAATATTCTCGCTGTACAAGTTGACCACATGGCGTGTTTTCCAAATAATAATTGTAATATTTGCATTTTTCCTATAAAGAAACATTTGGCTTTTATTGAATAAGCAAACACTATTTCTACGATTGACTGCATACAAAGCGCTTGTATACAGCTGACAGTTTAAATATTTTTGAATAGCTCTGACACCATATATGGTATAGATATGAACGTCTCGATGTAATTTAGGAATAGGTCCCGAGTTTTCTTGTTAATGTATTGGTTCGAAAACAACTTTGGATTTTTTTAGTAATACATATGGTGAAACCTTTTCCCTGTTCAATTTATTTTACTTCTATACTAAATTATTTTATAACCGATTCGTAAAAAACTCTACCTAACTCTAATACATTATGGAGTTAGTAATATTGATCTCTGGGAAAATATTAAATTCTTAATTATTTAAATTTGTATATGAAATCCTGAATTCATTCGTGAAGTCATTGTCTATATTTCTGAGATGTGGTAGTATTTACAGTATTTATATTATTTCTGAGATGTGGTAGTATTTACAGTATTTATATTATTCGACAAGGCTATATGTCCTTAAGAATAAGAATAACAGTAGCTTTTATTTTTCCCAGAGTTTATATTGCAATTTTTGGTCTTAATGAGTTTTCTCTAGTACTTTTTATGTAAATAATTTTCTCTACTATTTTTTACCAGTGGATATAGGCGTTAATTAGTTCCTGTTACTTGACCGAAAGAGTTGCGAGTTCAATACCAGACTACAGCAGTGGTGAACAAGTAACTTACAGGTTTAAAGGCAGATTACTCATGGCTACCACAAGCGGCTCCAGGCAAGAAATTAAGAATAATATAACCCAGTGATTGTAATAAATGTTTTGCTTCGAAATTCCTAGCACCTGACAAAGGCCGGAGCGTACAACAGCCAAAACGTCGTATAAATGGCAACAAAGATGAGGTCAACAGTCAGAATAATGTAAATCCTAAATGCGTTCATGGAGTCATTTATATTGGACTTCATCAGCGTATTTATAAAGGAGGTGGTGTAACCAGTGCACAGAGAAAAATTTTATCGTATTTAATAATCTTCTTATGATTTTTGTGTTCTTATTTAATCTCTGTCTTCAGAAATTTTAAATAAAAATACACTTTGCAGATTCTTAACAGTGTATCGCATATTCGATCAAAATATTACTTGCAAATAGAACTAAATTCAGTAAATTCTAGTTTGTTTTTTACTAAAATATTTTTAAACTAACGTCAACCGAAAACATAATTAGTGTTTTTTGCAAAGATATCAGAGATTTGAGAAAAAAATTGAAATTCATTTAGAAAAATATGCGATGAACATTGATTAGCGTATAATCAAATCAGTGAAGCAAATAAAAAAGAACTGAGACTCGCTGGAAATATTTATGGCTATTCTAACCCTAAGTCTAACTTTAACGATCTGGAGGAAAGCGTCGACAATCGGTTTTAACGATGGTTGCAACAAGCAAATAAAATAATAAGAGTATCGGTTCCTTGATCACTTCGAATGGAAATACGGAAAAACACGATTCTTTGACGAACCTGACACTGATTAAATCACACTGTAGTGACTTTCGTCACGTTTAGCATGAAAGCCAGTAATCTTGCCATAAACCTTCCGATTTTCTGGAAAGATTCCAGTAATTAGAAAGTCCTGCATTTTTAAGTCCCGAGAGAAATATATTCTCTTAGTTAACAGTTCTTTCAAAACTATGACATTAGTAATTTCTGAGTTACTAGTAATCTAAAATTTAAAAGATGCATGCAGGCTTTATTAGTAAACGTTAAGAATTTAATTCACTTTTCTAAATATTACCTTCTTATAAATTCTCAAGGTAATCAGTCTTCAAATAGCAAACTTTGTGTTTGGGTTTGAGTTTTGTTTAAAGGCATATCAACTTCTGTGTGTTATTTAATGCCAAAAAGGTGGGGTTTTAAAGTATTTTTTAAAGTTTAGTTATAGTTAAAATGTTGATTTAGTCGGATTCTAATGAAAATCCTTTTGTTTTTATTCTTTTTTATTTTAAAAAACTGAAGATGTCTTCTAGTTTTTCATTCAAAAATGTTTTGCTGAGAATCCTTTTTTTTTCTTCAAAAGGTAATATTTTTTCTTTCAAAAATATATATTTTTCTATAAAAGTCTATTTTTACGTATATATTTCTATAAAAGTGTATTTTTTATAATTTTATAGTGTTTCGACTCCTGTTTGAGGTGTTAGCTATTTGCCCATAGCTGGGACCCTAACAGGTGCTACCACTCCGTGTCAGGGTGGACCTGAGAACAACAGCAATTAAGAGGTGGTTCCATGCTCTCCACAACCTCCCAACCAGAAGCTTTGCTGCCAGATGCAGTTTACCGTCATTCCCAGGATCCTAACAGTTTGCAGACACTTAGTAAGGACACACTCTCACGCCACTTCAATTTCTAACGTTATTTTAGTGTGAATTTTCATTTTGATTACACCCACTCACAAATTCGCTATTTTAAATGTGAGTCTTGTTTCTTTAAGACGTTGACGATCATGACTCTCCACAATTTTTTCTCTTTCGTATCCCTTAAAAAATGTTGACATTCATTTACTTCATCTTACTGCCATTTATTTACATAAGTGTTGTGGATCCGGGTGAGGAAGCATACAAAATAATGAACAAGAAAACAGATATTTGAGACAGAAAAGTAGATTATATTGAACTTAAATATACAAACTGGAACGCAGGTTAGTAATCCAGGAATATGATTAGTAAGGAATATATATATATATATATATATATATATATATATATATATATATATACAAGTTTTGAATTGAAGCCGTGTGAAATAGTATATCCGTGTAATATTATTCTGGCTGAGTGGAGCTCAGAACTACTATGCCAACTGACGCGGTATTCTCCGTGGAACTGCGGTATCGTTCGGTAACTTACGAATCAGTTCCGATGTCTCTAACAGCTCGATATTTATCCAACCCCTTACTGGGGCAAAATTTGGCACAAGGCATTTTTAAAGTGGGTGATCCAGGCCATATAGCCCAGCCAAAAATATATGTCTGGCTTTACCCAGTCGTGACTCTACTTTTCGGCATAGCAACGACTGGGCTGATGCTCTCCGCCCAAAAGCAGAGGGCCGACAGTGTCAAGTCCGGAGATAAACTCTGACAGATAGATATCAATCCACCTACCCACTGGGGCAAAATGTGGCATAAGGCCTTTTTAGAATGTGTGATCCGGGTCATATAGCCCAGCCAAAAATATCTGTCTGACTTTACCCAACCGTAATTCTACCCTCCGGCATAGGCACGTCTGGGTTTATCCTCTCTGCCCAAAGGCAGAGTGCCGATAGTGTCATATCCGGAGATAAACTCTACGGTTCTCTCTATGGCAGGAATATATGTATAATCAAGTCGATTCCAGTATCATAAAAAAGGGAAGATCCCACAACAGTAAGCTATCCGGTTTACACTCCGCCCACATCTATTGACAGATGTAGAGGCTTATCCCTTGTTCCCTGTTTAGGATGTGGTTTCCTGTGTTCTCTTTTCTAATCTTTTACTCTTTTCCATTCTTTTACACTTTTTTTTTAATTGGAGTAGATAGACTAAACTATCGCCCGGTTCACACTCTACTCACGTCTATTGAACAGGTGTAGAGGCTCATCCCTTGTTCTCTGTTTAAGATGTGCTTTCGGTTTTCTCTTTTCCAATCTTACGCTTACGTAGCCCCCTGCGCATCAGTGGAGTTACCGCATTGCTTGGAGTGATATGATTAAAAAAAAAATTATATGTTGTTTTCATCTGTTCATCTTTCCTTTCGTTATTATGTAACGTGAAAATTTCAGCTATCTCAATGTTAAGTATAAAGGTTTCCCTATGTTTCCATTTTCTATACTACTTAGCTGTTGCTCAAACGATTGGTCCACTTTATGTTCAGCATCCTTGTGTAGACGTTTTTACTCTATCTTAGAGGAGGTTGTCCAACATTCAATGCAATTAAGAAGGATTAATATTACATAACAGTTCAGTCTTTTTTTCTGTTTTAATGATTTGTTTAGCCCTTGGAAAGCATCTTTCGTACCTTTGTTTAGGCTCATTACATATTTAACATATTTCTGAAACCCGACAGAAATATGATTGACATTAAAAGTAGGACCGACAAAAGAATGATCAACATCAAATTTCAAACATACGCACCGTAATGGGGGCGCTAGAAGGTGTCGTCAGTGATGTCATCGCGAGGATTACCAGGGGGTTTCGGCTCTTTCAACATCATACCCCAACCGTGCCGACCCAACCAGGGATGATCAGCCTCCGGCCCACCCTCGATAAGCGCTTTCAAACACTGGAAAATTACGTTTAGGCCCGGTACAAAACCCTGCAAATGCTTCCGATTGGCGACAGTCAGAGCCACTTTCCATTTAGAGGCAAACCGCACATGAGCTCGTCCGAAACATTAATTTAGATGCAGAATTTCGGGGAATTTTAGCTAACAATTTGGAATCCAGGCACTCTCTCTTCTGATCCATAACCAATTAGCTGTTCTTTCCGATGTGTCGGTTATGGACTTGAGTGCTTTTCTTTTTTTTACTCCAAATTTTTTTTCAATATCTGTTAAAGCTTTATATAAGGACCTTGCTGCAAATCCTCTCGTACCCACTTCTATAGGAGTGCAGCTAGCTCTCCAGCCTTTAACCCTGCAACTCTTCAGCAGTTCGTCATATTTTAACTTCTTCCTTTCATGAGCTTCCCTTGCGTTTTCTTCCCAGGGATCGTCAGTTCCCACAAGACTATCTTCTTCAATTTATATGAGAAGAAAACTATATCTGGGCGAAGTTTTGTGATGGCAATTTGCTCTGGGAATTTCAATCTTGAGCCTATATCGGCCCATAGTTGCCAGTCTGTTGCAGGAGATAGCAGGTTTGGATTTACCTTTCTATTTCGTGGGATTTTCGTGCCCGCTTTAATAGATTTTATCTGCCTTGTGTCTCGGTTTTAAACATTTTCTTTGATAGCATTTTGAACTATTTTCACGATCTCTTTCAGAATTTCATCATGGCGCCACCTTTAACGGCCATCAGCTTGTGCAGATATTACATATTTAACATATTTCTGAAACCCGACAGAAATATGATTGACATTAAAAGTAGGACCGACAAAAGAATGATCAACATCAAAAACAGAACATATAAATAGAACCGACAAAAGTGTGACTACCTCAAAAACAGCTGACTTCAAAGGCAATAATCAGCGAAAATTATTGACAGAAGTGCCAGGCCATAAAGGACACACTTAAGCAAAAAACCAGAGAAGTCAAAAATGCGTGAAAATTTCAGCTTGTATAAGTTCGGGGCTTTCGAGCCAAAATGAAAATATTGAGAGAAAGCAAAGAAAATGCAGATAAAGAGAGTTGAAACGAAGACAACTCTCGCAAGTCAATGACTCCCGTCAACAACCTCGTATGTATGTGATTCCTTCTGACTACTACTATACACAACAGTCAGCGACGAAGAAGAAAAAGATGCTGCTCATTGTTCGTTTTAGTTGTTGTCTGTCAAGACGATCGATGTTTTCCAGAGAAACATGTATTATGTTTCATTTACACTACCGGCCATATTTATTAGGTAACCCCAGATTTTTTTAAAGAAATGATGTATTTTATTCTATTTTTAGTATTTATTGCCAAATAAAAATAAGATGGTTTTTTGTTATTATTAATTTGCAAAATTTACAAAACAAGTAAGCAAAGATGAATTCGTCCCAATCACCTTCATTGATGAAGCTGCAATAGAGGTAATTATAAAATATTTCTAAATTCATTTGATTCACATGTTATTGTGCAATATTAATAAAATATACATTCTATTTCATTTACAATTATTCACTTGGCAATAAATACTAAAAAATAGTATGAAATGCATCATTTTTTTAAAAACACTAGGATGCTCTATAATTATGGTCGCTAGTGTACATTACGTTTTCATAGATATTTGAATTGAAGTATATTACTTTTCCAAGCAGTATCTCTATAAAACTTTCCCACTGAGAAAGTAAAAAACAGATGAAACAACGCTGGCAAGACAAACCTCTGCATGGCTAATATGCAGAACGTGCCAATAAATCCAATGTTGATAAAGTTAATACTCAGCGATGGTTACTCATCTGGATTAAAGTCTGAGACTGAAGGCTTTATTCTTGCAGCACAAGACCAATGTCTTTTCACTAGAAACTTTCAGGCAAATATTATACATAATAAAATGGATCAAAAATGCAGGAAATAATAGACCATCAAATCCCAGGCTATTCTCTACTCGCACCAAATGAATATAAAAATCGCCACGATAGAGTGGAGTAATATTTACATTGGACAATGTGTAAACACTATGGAAAATCTGGAAAAAAACACTGGTATGAACATCACCCAGCACCGGTTACAGAAATAGAAGATGTCACCATTCTATGGGATTACACCATCTACACAGACAGAAAAATTGAAGCAAATAGGCCAGACATTATTGTTAAAAACAAGAAAGAGAAAAATTGTCTATTAAATGATATGGCTTGTCCAAATATAAAGACCTGGAAATTGTAATAGAAAACCTGTGGAAAGTGAAAACAAGAGTTTTGCCAGTGATAGTAGGTGCACTTGGAATGATAAAAATGGAACAAAACAACACATTGAAAAAATCCCTGGAAACCCCAACTTAAGAGATATAAAAAAAATTGTCTTATTGAATACAGTTCACACACTAAGGAGAACTTGGTCTATGTAACGCTAGGGATGATGGGGAAGATATAAAAAAAACATGAAATGGAGCCATAATAACACGCCACAACTTGCCTTAGGTCTTCCCGCAGACTTGGTTGCTAGTGCGACTATAGCGGAAATCCAAATATGATGAAAGATGACATAATAATAATAATAATAATAATAATAATAATAATAATAATAATAATAAGCCAAAAATATGATAAAGAAAGCCAAGGATAAAGCTCTTGAACAAATGAAACAACCCTGCCAAGACAAACCTTTTCATAGCCAATGTCCAGAACGTGCTTATAAACCCAATGTTGATAAAGTTAATGCTCATCGATGGTTACGTGCGTCTGGATTAAAGCCTGAAACGGAAGGCCTTAGTCCTTCTGCGCAAGACCAAAGTTTTTTCACTAGCTGCATTCAGACAAATATCATACATAATAATGTGGATCCAAAATGCAGGTTCTGTGATAAACACCAATAAATAATAGACCATCTAATCTCAGGGTGTTCTGTATTTACTTAATATAAAAATCGTCACGATGGAGTGGGGTAATATTTACACTGGACAATGTGCAAACACTATGGAAAATATGTAAACAAACACTGGTATGAACATCAACCAGCACCGGCTACAGAAATAGAAGATGTTACCATTCTATGAGATTACACCATCTATACAGACAGAAACAATGAAGCAAATAGGCCGAACATTGTTGTTAAAAACAAAAAAGAAAAACTTGATTATTTATTGATATGGTTTGCCTAAAGGATTGTAACATAGCAACCAAGGAATTCAAAACTGTCAAATTATAAACTCCTGGGATTTAAAATAGAAAAAAATATGGAAACTGTAAACAAGTATCGTACCGTGATAGTAGGAGCACTTGGAATGATAAAAAATGGAACAAAACAACACATTGAAAGAATCCCTGGAAACCCCAGAGATATACAAAAATGGTCTTGTTAAGTACAGCCCACACACTAAGGACAACTTCTTCTATGTAACGCTAGTGATGTTAGGGTTGATAGAAAAACATTAAATGGAGCCATAACAACACACTACGACCTGCCTTAGGTCTTTCCGAAGACTTGGTTGGTAGTGCGACTATAGCAGAAATCGAAATATGATGAAAGATGACATAATAATAATAATATTAGTAATGATGAATACCAAATATAACGTGAAGGAAATAAGAACAAGAAAAAAATTTTAGAGACAAGCAGGATAACAAAGCTCAGACTATAACCCGTGAAAGAACATTTTTAGTATTTTTCTCATTATCATCACATATTCCAACAATTACGATGGCTGAAGATTGAGAATTCTTTATTAGATTTCTGGTTCCTTCGATCTTGTTTCAAGTATCTCTTTGAAACGGTTTCTAGTGTACAAAACGGTATCGTCCTGCTTCTAACCTCACAAAAGGGGGATTAATAGAAATTAAATTGAGTCCAATACCAAACAAATCAGGGAAGAGAATAATGTTCAGAAAATAGATGAAGAACCGCTGGAGACTGAATTTGAAAGAAAGAACATTAATTTGTCTGATGCATGTATTGATAAATCAAATTGAGTTAAGAATGAGTTAGACGAAAGTACAACTAAAAGGGGTCATGAAACAACCGAATTTGAATAGGAATCTATAGACGCCATTAGACATGTGAAAAGAGAAGCCATTAAAGTGGATAGCGAAATTAGCGCATATTGACTTTTGCAATATTACCACGTTTGAAAATCAGAAATAATCTTGTGTAAACGTATAATTTCTGTTTGAAATTAGGCTTTATTAGAAATATAAAATGCAACAAATCCTCATTTGACTGCCGTAAATCGATTGATTTATATGTTTTTAACAGCTTTTCAGTAAAAATGTGGAATATATCTGAAAACGCAGCTCACCAAATAATAAGTCAGGATGGAAATTAAACACCGAGAATCTATGTAAAAACACAGAAAGTAGAAATATATCCTAGAGGAACCTTATAAGAATAAGGAACTAAAAGCTGGTGAAATATATACCGTGAAGTGAACATATGAATGGAAGGATATAGAATGAATATCGCACCTGAAAGTAGAAATGGAATGAAACATCCAACAAAACTGAGTTTCTGTAGGTTTGATAAACGCGACCAATTTTATAGACACAGGACTTTTAAAAAAGACACAATTAAATATTACAGAGAATTGAGAAAATACCACTGGTAAAAGAAACTAAAGAAAAAATATATATTAGCATATTCTGGAATAACATCTGATGAAATGACAACAAGTTGTTACACAGAGGATGGTGAAATATTTAAATGATCTGGATAAGTGTCGTGGATCTGGTTAAGAATTCCAGCAAGAAATAATACAACAACAATCAAGATAAGAAATAACGATATATATATTAAACACAGCGAAGTACAATACTTGGAAACTCTGTTAGTAGAACGGGAAATACGGGCTAGGAAGTAATACTATAACTGGGACTCGCAATGGATGTACGGAGGCAGTCTTGGCAATCTCTGTCTATTTCTCTTCTGCTTAATTGCTCTTCTGCTGATCTGCCTTATGTTGATCTGCTCACTCTTGTGAGAGGAAGTATATATATTAGAATGATAAATACGTGTGAGGAAGGAATACTATGACTGAGATTCGCAATGGACGCAAGGTAGCAGTCTTGGATATCTCTGCCTATTTCTCTTCTGCTTATCTGTTCTTCTACTGACCTGCCTTGTGCTGATCTGTTCACTCTTGTGAGAGGAAGTATATGTAGTAGAATGATAAATACTAGTTAGGAAGTAATACTATAACTGGGACTCGCAATGGTCTTACGATAGCAGTCTTGGCCATCTCTGCC
Source organism: Ascarosepion bandense (assembly GCA_037127315.1). NCBI lineage: Eukaryota > Metazoa > Mollusca > Cephalopoda > Sepiida > Sepiidae > Ascarosepion > Ascarosepion bandense. The sequence continues at coordinate 1,084,568 of JBBBDQ010000876.1, read as the reverse complement.
TATCGCACTTCTGCTTATCTACTCTTCCGCTGATCTTCCCTATGCTGACCCGCACTCTCTTGTGAGAGGAAGTATATGTAGTCGAATGATAAATACAGTTTAGGAAGTAATAATATAACTGGGACTCGCTATGTTCGTACGGTAGCAGTCTGGGGCATCTCTGCCTATCGCTCTTCTACTGATCTGCTGATCGCGGATCTCTTGATCTTTGCTTCTGTGAGGAGGAGTATATGGTGAAGTAAGAGTTTTCCGCGTTAAATGGGTGATACCACCATGACAATAAGAATAGGCAAAGCATATAAAAACAGCATTGGCAACAAAAAAACAAAAACAAAAAACATATTTAACAAGTCTCAAAAGTATAATTCAGCAACAATTGACAATATTTCAAACTTCTACCTTCAAACTATCTCTGCTCCTAATGCCCCTATAGTAACACAACTGAATGACTCTTGAGCACAGAGTAATTCCTGGACAGTTCTCAAAAAGGCTCACATACTTGCATCCAGATAATAAGGACAAAGTAATCTTTAAAAATAACACTTGTTTGTGAAATGTATATGTTGTGGATCCCGGTAATGAGGTCTGCACAAATAAATGAGCAACGACCAGTAATTGAGATAGAAAATAAGTGTATTAACGTAAGAATACAGATTTGAATGTAGATTAGTAGTCCAGGAAAGTGAGTTAGTAAATAGAATATATACACGTCTCTGGAAGTGAAGCCGTTTTATATTGAGCATGTCCGCGTCGGAAGCTGATGGGTACGGCTTAATAATCTTCTTGATAAAGTGACGCACAGAGCTACTATGAACTACTAGTACTGACTGCCAATCTCTCTCTGGACTCATCGTGTTCTCCAGTAAACTCTCTGTGACAACACGGTATCCTCAAGTCTGGCTTCTAGACCAGTCCATCTTTATGAAAAGAGAGAACCCCCACAACACTATACATGTTGTTAAGCTCTTCCTTTAGAGAAAAAATATAAACAGCCAACTGTGGGGAAATGTGGTGAAAAATATATGTCATATTGTGCAAATATTCTGTCTCAGAGGCGCCTATGATCATTTGTTTATAAATAGGATGATAAATGACATTAAATAGGCCTTGTGCCACATTTTGTCTTAAGTGGGAAGGCAACTAAATACTGTCCTGCCTCACGCAGAATATTCATTGACAGACTCTTTACTTTCGGAAGGAGACTTATAACCCAGTCGAGACTCCGCCGAAGGGTAGAGTCTCGACTGGGGAATATTAGACAATACTTTTTTTTCCCGGGCTATATAAGAAAGCTAAACGAGGCTCCACCGAAGAGCAGAGTCTCATCTGGTGTAGAATAGACAATAAATTTTTGTCCTAGCATAAGGGATCGAATTTCCAACTTTAAATTAGCTTGTGTCCCATCTGCCTCGGGCGTACGCCCTAGTAGATATCTTTCTGCGTTGTGCGTCGACCGTAGTTTGACTTGTTATTGTTAATTCTTTTTTTAATTTCTGTGCAAGTTTTGGATGTTGGTAAAATGATTTTCTTGGATTTGGATTATATTCAATCAATTTTTTTTTGTTCATTATATTTGATATTTTTTAATTTTAACTTGTGTTTTTATTTTCGTTTCAGCCTTTTTATTTTATTTTGGCCGGCTTTGGCAGCCATATTTTCTTCTTAGTCTTCTTCTTCTTCTTCTTCTTTTGCCTCATGCCATGTCCGTTCAGGACGTGGGCGATCATGGATTTTACTTGACTCTGTCTCTTGTCGTTCTCAAAATTCTTTCTCTTGGTATCTATTCCAAACCCCGCTCTGCCATGCATTTGCTCCTGCATTATTAAGCTGCTTTCCTCGCGCTCTCTTTCCCCGTATCCGTCCTGTCAGTATTAAGTTCTCCAGGTCCTCTTTCCTCATTACATGTTCTAGAATCTCATTTGTCTCTTCGATTCGTTTTCATCTTTCCTAACACCTCGTTGTTAGTCACATACTCACTCAATGTTATACTCAGCATCCTTCTAAAAAAACACATTTCTGCTACCTCAATTTTCACTTGATCTTTGAAATCGTCCAACATTCCCTGTCATACAGAAAGACAGACATCACATAGCAATCCAGCACTCCTTTCTTTGTTTCCAATTAGATTTCCCTGTCTTTCAGTACTCTGGTTAGTGTTTGAGATGCGTCCTTGGCCTTGCGAATGCGTTTTTGGATCTCAACTTCGCACACTCCATCCTCTGTCAGCAGATTTTATTTCAGTCAGTTAAGTGCCATACGTGATACAGGCTTGGGCGATCATGTTTCGACAGACACATAACTGACTGGGCAGAAGATTATCCCGCAGTAGGTTGCCATTACTTTCTGCGGTAGACTGGTTGCCGACCAAGCCTATAGAACCCAATCTGTCCTGTCATTTGACTCATAGCTAGATGCGGAAGATATGGATTACATTATTAAGTAGTAAATAGTGGGGGATCAGTTTATTACTTCATAACAATATAAAACTGATCCCCACTTTATGACCATTAAATGCCTTAATCATGTTTTCAGTTAATATATTCAGTCAGTCAGTTAAATGCCATACGTGATACACGCTTGGGCGATCATGTCTCGAAATAGACAAGACTGACTGGGCAGAAGATTATCCCGTAGTAGGTTGCCATTGCTTTCTGCGGTAGACTGGTTACCGACCAAGCCTATAGAACCCAATCTGTCCTGCTATTTAACCCATAACTGGAAAGAAGAGACGGATTAATACTTTTCCCAAGGGTATTGCACGTAAGTGAATGCAATGAATTCGACTGGAATTCGAACTCGGCTCACCGATTTCTCGTTCTGAGCCGATATCTAAGGCACCACAACGCACATCGTTCACTTGTCTTATTTCTGTTTCTCCGACTTGAAGTTGGTACTTTAAGGCCTTATTTTTTGCTAATAATTATACATTCAGTTTTCTTGAACTTTATGCTCAGTTCTTACTTCCTTTTGTTACCTTCTGGAAAAGGTCCTGAATTCTCATTTCCGGGTCTGCTACCAACACTGTGTCATCTGTTGAGATTATCGCCGCTAATGACGGATCTTGAGAAGGGTTTAATTTTTCTCAGAATTGTTTTGATGTATAAGTTGAAAGATCTGGTGAGAAAAAACATGCTTCTTTTACGCCCCTTTCTATTTTTGAATACCTGCTGATTTGGCGTAAAATCTTACAGTTTGAGTGTTTTGTCTCTTTTTTATTTTGTTTAAATTAATCTTTTTTTCACTAAATTTTAAGAAAAGAAGCAAACATTTCAGCAAAGACACTTTCCGTTTCTTTTTTTGATGCAGTATTAATTTTTCTTTTTCTTGTCTGTTTTTTCTTTCTCAGTCTTTTATTTGTTAACTGGTTATTTTTTCACAGTTTTTCGTTTTGTTTTCTTTTTATTTAAGTCTTATTGTATTTAGTTTATTCATATTATTTTATCCTTGGGATGACTTTATATTTCGTCATTAGATGAATTTTGTTCTAGTCAAACTTTTTGTTTTTGTTTGTTTTTGTTTGTTTTTGTTTTCGTCTTTGGACACGTTTTGTTTTAGTTTCGTCGAATTTATTTTTTATTTTTTGTCTAGGGACAATTTTTATTTTAGTTTCGACTTAGGCAAATTTTATTTTTCTGTCCACTGACAGACTTTAATTTATTTTTTTCAAACACTTTTTAATATTATTGTAGTGTTCGTGTGAAAATTCTTTTTGTTTATTAAAGTATTTTTTTTTTGCATCTTCGGCCGTTTTTAAGGCCTTAGGATAAAATTTAATTTTTGTTAATCTGCTATATTTTCCTGCATTTTCCTGCATTTTCCTGCATTTTTCCTGCATTTTCCTGCATTTTCCTGCATTTTTCCTGCATTTTCGGATTTATTCTTGCTCCTCACTTCTTTGCTATTGATTTAATTTTATCTTCCATGTTTTAGGAAACATTTGTAACATTTATTGTTGTATTTTTGTTGTTTTCCGTATATTTCCCCTTCCCATTCCTTTTAATCGTTATGCTGTCAAGGAAACTAAAAATATTGTTGTAGTTTGCCCGATTCCGCAAGATGGCGGACTGTGGTCAGTCGGTTAGAAGGCACCTATATGGGCTCGCTTCTAAATCTGATTCACTCGACAAAAAGAAAGATGAGTAAAAAGTTACATTCATCCCCAAAAAATGATAAATACGAACATAATGAAAATGAAAAAAGTAACAATACATGAGGTATGAAAACAAAAGACAGCTAGGAGGGAACCGTCCTCACGCTGGAACTTCTCTCCTAGTTGTATTATTAACCTTGGGAAAGTCCAAAAGGTACGAACACCGATGGACGTTTGGAAACCTCCAGAGTTACAGAGTTTCGAAAAGAGAATGGTGTCAGTCTTCGTAGTAGAGAAGCGGTCACGGAAGATTTGTCACGCTATGTAAGAGACAGTGATCCGATCACTGTGGTCTCTGAGGGTCAAACCTCAAAGGATCATTAAAGAAACTGGGTACTGTAGGATGTACGGCTACCGAAATCGGAAGATTGCCTAGGTATGGCGTGGAGAGAACTGATAACCAAGGACCTCATCCTAAGAATTGAATATGAAAGTCGGCGAAAGAATAGGTAGAATATATTAGGTCCCTCTTCAAATAGTCGAACACACCTAACTGAACCTTACTTGATATGGCCAGACACTGTGGATCTCCTCCGACAATATGAACGCAGGAGGTGGAATTTTTATATAATGCTCGATCTATTAGAATTCTAATCCATCCTCAACTGTTTGGACATTTGTGGACGGAAAATACCGGGCATTGTGGCTGTTAGAATACATACTTGTTTGAAGGCTGACAGGACTGGTCACTTCACCTCTTCCTATCCATAGAAGAAGGCCTCTGTGGTTCCCGACGCAGGCGACTAAAATCCCCCTTCTCTGGCCGGGACTGTTTCATCCGCGGCGCCTCTGGTAGACCTAGCAGTGGCTTAAACTCTTGGGGTCAGACTTCTGTTTGGGGCAAATCTCTCACTTTACCAGATGCCAATGTATACTGCTAGTGCAGTTAAGGCCAAAGAAGAAGGTGAGGGGCATGTCGTTCTTAGGTGCAGAGGGAAGAGCCAAACAGCAAGAAGACCCCAAGGTAAAAGTCATCTACAGCCCCACCTGCTTTAAGTGCGATACCCCAGCGTTATACGCAGATACTGCCAGTGAGATTTAAAATCTGAACAAAGGAAGCTGGGAAAAAATTGAGAAGCCCAGGAAACTGAAAGAAGAAGTGGAATGAAAGAATGCAATGAAAGCAAAGCCTGTGGCGTTCCCAGTTCTATCATCTTCTAACCCGTCCAGCCCATCTTCTAAAAAACTCATGGCTCCTCCTATTATCCTACCTCCTCAAAATAGACCATCTACATGGGTGCCGCTAAAAAGAAGTTCCCGGTTCCAAATACACCAATGTTCATTGCCAATACTTCCTCAATCTCATACTTCCAAAACATCACCCTAAAAAACGAGAAGCAGCAAAGGAATCCTTCTTCAACTGACACGGAAAGGAAATCGGGCAATAAAATAAAAGCGAAACTAATTTCCAATAACGGGAACGATGTATGCAGAAACTCCAGAACAGGCTGAATGAGCATTGGCTCGGTCCAAGAGACACAAGGAAACTAAAGCATTACTAAATTTTAAAAAATTACGAAAAGAACGTGAAGGATCCTAGTAACTTCCTTAAAGCCAAGCGGGTGCACACCGTCGTGAGAGCAGGCCAAGGATCGCAGAAAGTAAGGGAAATGCTTCAGGAGGCAAATGATACATTTCTCAATGTAACTACATTATCATATTTTAATGACAATGACGGAAAGAAACGGAATCAGTTTTGTTTAGGGAAGCTTCCGCTTTATGTGCTCCCTCCCATTAAAGAGATTTTTAAATGGTTGCATCAGAATGGAGATGGGCACTGACTGATGAGACAGGCCGTGGTATTTTTCTTACCTGCCATGTTCCATGCAAAAGAGCAACACTAATCGTTTCCATAATGGCACTTTGGTTGGCTAGCCTGAATGCCCGGGGACTAAAATCGAAGTCTCGCAGTATCTTGTTCGGTAGTTTTAGCGAGGGTTTTGAATTCCGTCCCTGAGAATAACTTCGATCGTATAGGTTTTAATACGGGTAAGTGAAACCAGGATGTGAAACCGTTTCGGGACTTTATTCACAGAAGGGTAACAACTGCTCCGGGAAAAAATAAACAATAATTTTTTGTCAGAATGTAAGGCTTCGGATTTCTCATTTTAAATGACCTTGTCTCGTATTCACCTCGGGCACACGCCCTACTGAAAAGGTACAGACATCGTTCTGTGTTTAGCATCATTCCGGTGTTGTGTGTCATTGAAGAGATTGTTTATATTATTCCGAGAGCATTCAGTCAGTTAAGTGCCATACGTGAAACACACTTGGGCGATCATGTCGCTTTCGAGACATGACTGACTGGGCAGAAGATTATCCCGCAGTAGGTTGTCATTGCTTTCTGCGGTAGACTGGTTGCCAGCCAAGGCTATAGAACCCAATCTGTCCTGTTATTTAACCCATAACTGGAAGGAAGAGACGGACTAATACCTTTCCCAATGGAATTTGCGCGTAAGTGAATGCAATGAATTCGTCTGGAATTCGAACTCGGCTCCCCGAGAGCATTACTGTGTATTATTCGAAGGATTCGTTTATTTCGTTTAATTTATGCGGCGGTACTGAAATATTATAACTCTCCAAAAGAATAATGTTACGAAACAAACTGTATAAAAATACGAAAGGATTGAGTGTTAGCTTTCATTAATAATGAAGCCAACTTATTTATGCTGAGATGAATTGGATAGCGGTTTGGAATGAGAAATTGCAAAATTTTACAAGGCAAGGAAGCAAAGATGAACTCGTCCGAATTGCCCTAAATATTTTTCATTCATTCATTGATGAAGCTGCGATATAGGTAGTTATTAAATATTTATAAATTTATTTGATGCACATGTTATTCTGCAATATTAACAAAAGTACCATTCTGTTTTCATTTATAATTATTCACTTAGCAATAAATACTAAAAAATAATATGAAATTCATCATTTTGTAAAACACTCGGGTGGTCTAACAATTCTGCCAGATAGTATATATATATATATATAATAATAATAATAATAATAATTATATAGTTATATATTTATATGATTATAATTATATAGTTATAATCACTTATGACAAAATATTATAATGATGTAATGCTCTACTCTGTATTGAGCAATTTTTTAAAAATATAACTGATACGAACTGTAGATTTTTACTTCTTTTGCACTTATATATACACACACACAAATATATATATATATATATATATATATATATATATATATATTCTAAACATATGCTGGTAAAATCATGAGCCGTTCTAAACGTCGTATTTTGGTTTTAATTTCAGTTGACCATTGAAATTTCTTGGTGTTAGGATCATTTAATCCTGCGGCATCATGTAACTTAAATTTAGTGTATCGAGGCAGCAAATTATTTTATAAACATATGCTGTTAAAATCATGAGCCGTTCTAAATGAATCCAGAACACCATGATTTTAACAGCATATGTTTAGAAAATTATTTGCTGCCTCGATACACTATATATATATATATATATATATATATATATATATATATATATATAGATAGATAGATAGATAGATAGATAGATAGATAGTATATTTAGAGACCCCTCATACTGACGAGTAGTAAAATAATATTCGAAAAATCTAAATAGATCAACGCCCACCTTTTTGCATTCATATTAATCCACATAAATTCTTGTGCAATGCCTTAAAAAACCAATAATGCCCCGAATATAGATGATACTTGTACAACCTTAATCCTAATCTTGAACAATTTATGAGAAAGGAAGAAACAATAAAAAAAATATTAAAAGATTATTGTATACTAAAGAATAATAAAATCAAAGAGGATTTTTTCTCAAAATACACATTCTATCTTTTCTATTTCGTTCTTTCTCTATGTAATATTATTATTAATATTAATATTAGTAGTAGTATTAATTGTCCTTATTCTACAAAAAGGCATATGTCTTCTGGTTTTACCTGGGAATGACGATCGGCTACAGTTGTCTTTCTCTTTTATTACCACACGTTTTTCAGTCGTCTTTACTTGAACACTTGGGCATGTGTGTATTTTTTTTATAATTGTGTCGCCCCAAGCAAGGCATTTTACTGCCACTGTTGTGCAGGGGGTTACATAGGAGGATTGTCGAGGAGTGAGAGGTTGCAGAGGGTGTCAGGAAGAGAGTAGCTGAGGGAAGAGATTACTGATGAGAGTGGGCTGGACGTGTAGGAATGTTATCAAGAGTGAGAGGTTGCAGTGGGTGTCAGGAAGGGTGTAGCTGAGGGAAGAAATTACTGATTAGAGTGGGGTGGACGAGGAGTAATGTTATGAGGAGTGAGGTTGCAGGGGGTGTCAGGAAGAGAGTAGGAGTGGGAAGAGAGTACTGATTAGAGTGGGGTAGATGTAGAAAAGCATGAGAGACAGGATGTAACTTAGTGAGACAGGAGATGACTATTGACTTTACATTTAAATTCTTGGAGATTGTAACTGTTAGGAAAGCAAATATGTGGAAGAGAATTCCACAGCGGGAAGTGCGAGAAAAGAATACCACTTCATGATCGAGAATAATGGGATGGTAACATGGCCGGTTATCGATAATGATAATTTATGCGATTATTTACACTTGTCTATATTTCTGAGATGAGGTGGTATTTACAGTAGTACTATTGACCTCATCTTTGTTGCCAGTTGAATTTAAAAACATCATTTTCTACAGGAAAGTATAATTGATCTCCGGTAAAAAGTAAGCATCTGTAGAGACATATGTTCACCTACATCTTGAAGTAACGTCATTAAGCATTTTTTAAATTCTCATTTTGATTATTTTACAATACCCCACTAAAAATATCTATAAAATAGTCAATATCTACATTAATCGAACTATTGTCTTCATCTTTGTTGCCATTTGTACGACGTCTCGGCCGTTGTACGCTCCGGCCTTCTTCAAGTGCTAGGAATTTCGAACCGAACTCTTTATTAAAATCACTGCGGTATATGAACTCCATTCGTTGCGTAAAGCCTTGATAATCTCCCTCTAATCCTGCAAAATACTTGGTCACCACTGCTGTAAACAGGTATTGAACTCACAACTGTAAGAGTCAAGTCAGAAACAAACCAACGTCTATAACCACTAGGCCACGTGTTTTAAAGGACAACTGAATTTTTGGAACTTATATACCTAATGTCCAGTAACATTTTTTTTAAGAGAGTTCATATATATATTCGCCTGAAAAATGCCGGAGCGTACAACGGCCGAAACGTCGTAAAAATGGCAACAAAGATGAGGACAATAATCATTTATACTTACATTGATCGGACTGTTGTCATTGTTTTTATTGTTACATTCATAACTTTTCTACCGTTCTTCTCTCCGGCTTTCTTCAGGTGATATTTCTTTGAACTTCGCACCAAACCCAATCTCTTCAATCGGTATGTTGATACTTGATTCGACGACGTCTTTCAATCTTCAGAAACAGCGATATGCAGATTGACTATTTTGCGTTTGGTTCGAAAATAATTTAAAAAATCAACAGAAGAAGGTTTGAGAGTACCACGTTTGAAACTTTGTGAATGTAATACTGGCGGTGAAGACAAAAGTTGAACAATGTAAATAGTGTAAATTGTTACGAAAAATATACACATACCTTATGTAGAAAACTCGGTTGGGTAGCCACACGCAAATACATGGAAACATGTTCAATCAAAGACGTCTGAGTTGACACGTGATATGTGATTTCTTAGTATTTATAACTCATTCACCTGTAAGCTTAAGAATTTTTACCAAAGCTTTTTACTGCATCGGGCATATTTCCCTGTAATATATATCCCGTTAAAATGTAACTAAGCTGGACTTTAATGTAAACAATACCAGATTTTACATATTCGTACTTATCATGAAGTTGTTGCGAGCATTTCTTCGAATCAACAATATTGTTGGATATATATATATATATATATATATATATATATATATATAACTCTAAATATATATATATATAACTCTAAACTTGTTTATAAATGGAACTTTGTCTCTGTGTGTGTGTCTGTGTGTGTGTCAGTTACCTATAGACTCCGAAACAGCTAAATCGATTTTCTTGAAAATTTACCCAGTTGTACTATAAGCGTCTGCGAGTGTTCTTAGCTAGGTTTTATGCCGAGACACCTCCGATAAATATCGATAATCGAAAAAATCGGGATATAGAAGGAGTGGTCCGAATTTAATCAAATTTGATACACTCATAGACAAAGACATAAGAAACGATATTCATAAATTTCAAGGTTGCAGAAAATCGATAATATATATATATAAGGCAAGATGTTTGTGTGTGTGTCTGTTTATCTGCCTGTATGTCTGTACTTTTTCAGCACTTTTACTTTAGTTTTTGCTTCGGGTTTGGCTGTAAGTAGGTATAATTGTAGTTCTTGGTCTCAGCCATGATACCATTTACTCAGATGACTTATTTAGCCTTCAAAATTCAGTTTACGAAGAAAAACTTATTTGATATCGATACCAGGAAATCAAAATTTGACTTACATCCATTTATTTTTCTTTCAGTCTAAGGTTTCGCTTTAACTGGAAACAATTGTTGCTTTTTAGTCTCTCGTGCCAACGTCCAAAGAGTCTGAGCTCCAGGACTATGCATTAGTTTTAAAGCTTTCATTACATCAAAGCTTTCATTGCATTAAAGCTTTCATTCACACACACACACACACACACACACACACACACACACACACACACACATATATATATATATATATATAATCCAAAAGGTAGATCAGATAGTTAAATCCCAAAAACCCGATCCAATTAATATTAATCGATGCAAATATTATATTTTATTTACAGAGCCAAATACAAAAAATAGAACAAATATTTTGATATTTAAATCCGTTGCATCGCTTTTTCTACGATGATTTGCTCTCTTCTTAAGCAACGGCTGAAACCAAAATTTTATTTGCTCAAATTCATATGTGCTAAAAGATTTTATATCAGTAGAAGTAAAAAAAAAATCATCCATACACAGTAAAATAAAATGGGGTGGTGTTGTGGAGGAATATCCTGTCCTACCCAGGAATGTATGGCCCAGGTAATAAAAGGACTAGACGAGAACGAACTACAGAAAGCACTTGAGAGAGATCGAGTGTGTTTGTGACTATACGAGAGTCTTCGTCATTACTCGGAAGTGATCAGGATTATTCGTCATTATACGAGAGTCCACAGCCATCGGCCTTAGACGAGAGTTAGACGTCACTAGACGGAAGCCTACTTCTCAAGACGCATACGTCCTATACAGAGACATTGCTTTCTTAATTTTTTTTTTATGAGCGTTTCACCCCGAGCGTTTCACTGCCATTACTGCGTAGGGGCCTACATAGAGTGGAGAAAAGATGATTAAATATAGGACATGTCAGAGGGTGGGTGATAGGCGGGTAGGGATACCGAGAATGGTTAATATAGGAAATGTCAGAGGGTGGGTGATAGGCGGGTAACGATACCGAGAATGAGGGTGAGTAGATGAGAGTGTTCTGAGAATAATTGGGAGTTTGGGTGATAGGAGGTGTCTATTGACGCTACATTTAAACACCTGTAGATTGTAGCTGTCGGGAAAGCAGACTTGTGGAAGAGAGTTCCACAGGCGGGAAGAGCGAGAAATGAAGCTGTTGGAGTAGAATTTACAGTTACATCTTATTTGTTTAACTGTAAAAGGGTGGGACCTAGTTGCTAATCTAGTATCTCGTGTAAATTCCTGCTTAGGCGGCATCAGTGATCTAAGCTCATCGGAGCAGAAGCCATGAAAGTACTTGGAGAAGAGGCACAGGGAAGCCACATCACGCCGGTGAGAGACTGGTTGCAGCCGGTCTGCCAAGTCAGTATCAACCACGTTACAGATCCTCCTTTGTATCCCAAAGCCCAAGGAAAGCAGCAGGGGCACCCGACCAGGCATGGCTGCAATATTCAATACACGGGCGGATGGTAGATTTGTATATGTGCAGAATAGATTCAAGTGGGAAAAACTTCCGGGTCCTGCACAGAGAGCCGACTTTCATAGCGACAGATTTGGCAATGGATTCGATATAGTCATTCCATTTGAGGTCCGCCGAAAGTGTAAGGCCAAGGAGGCGTAGTATTTTACTCTCTGGGAGGCTAGCCTGTCCCATGCTAATGGGAGGTAGATGCGATTGTCTATGGTGGTTAGTTGATAACAGCTTCGTTTTAGAGGCATTGAAATTTACTAGCCATTTCCTAACCCAAGCCATTACGGATTGGAGATCCTTTTCAAGTACGGCAGCGAGGTTCGCTTTGCCGTCCACACCTGGTTTTTGATCGATGCGAGAGTAGATTGCTGTGTCATCGGCATACATGCCAACTTGGAATCTAATGGCGTCGGGGAGATCATTAATGTACATCAGAAAGAGCGTGGGACCTAGGATAGAACCTTGAGGGACGCTTGCGTTCGTATGGTAGTTTTGGGATTCATGCCCATTTAATACCCGCCTTCAATGTGCGGTTAGAGAGGAATGACTGGATGAGGTCAAACAGATGTCCAGTTATCTCCGCAGTTTGCACAAGAGGCCATCATGCCAGACCCTGTCGAACGCTTTGGAGATATCCAAGGCAACGGTTCGGGCTTCGCCATTCTTGTCAAGTGCCCGGTATATGTACTCGGTAATGGTCGTTAGTATATCAGCAGTAGACCTGGTGAAGCGAAACCCGTACTTTTTGTCAGAGAGAAGCCAGTGGGCCGTGAGATGCTGAATCACCTCGGTGTTGATAATGGCCTCGAAAACTTTGCCAAAGATCGGAAGGAGACTAATAGGACGGTAATTGGCGGGGTCTGAGGGTTCGCCAGAATTCTTAAATATAGGAACTACACAGGAGGACTTCCAACAGGCAGGAAAACAGGAAGCAGATAGGCAGAGGTTATAGAGTTTAGAGAGGACGGAGGAGAGTTCTGGGGCACATTTCTTCAGTACTATGACTGGGATTCCGTCACCGCCGCTCGCTTTGTGTGGGTGAATTTGTGCAATTATCTTGGCGACCAGCGAGGGTGTAATGTGGACGTTATTTACTTGAGCCTTAGTTCTTGGTGGGAAGTCTGGTGTAGGTATTCCTAACGAGTCCAGTGTCGAATTGGTGGAGAATCTACGGGCAAAGCATTCAGCCTTGTCCGCTGGGGAGGTGAGAACTTCAAATTCATTGATTAGTGGGGGTATTGAAGTCTTGCTCTTGTTGAGCACGCTTTTGCAGAGTCGCCAGTAATCTTTGGAGCCAAACTTAGAGGATGCTATGCGTTGCCTCATTCTGGTAGCAAACGCCCTCTTAGCTTCGTTCAGTACTTTTTTACACTTATTCCGTGCTGAGGCGAAAAGGCGCATGTTTTGGTTCGACGAGCAGCTTCGAGAGAGCCGGAAGAAATGGTTCCGGTGGGCAATGGCGGCCGAGCAAGCGGGTGAGAACCAGGGGGACGAATTTGATTTTAGTTGGAATTTCCGGGATAAAAGCATCGATGCCAGCCTTAACCCAAGAGGAGACCTCGGAGGCACAGTCTTCGACAGGAAGATCGAAGACGTTGTTCCAGGGGACGTCGCAGAGGAAATCTCTGAACGAGTCCCAGTCTGCTCTCTGGTAGCAGTATGATATTCTGCTGGTCTGGTTTTCTTGGGTAGAGTTAACGCGGATTGAGATGTTGACGGAGACTATGGCGTGGTCAGAGTTTCCGAGGAGGCAGAGTTGCCTGGTAGTGCAGGAGTCTGGAATGGAGGTAAAGCAAAGGTCGAGTAAATAATCCCTTCCGTTAGGGTTATTAGAGAAACGATGGGTGAAGTCCACCACTTGCGTTAAAGCTTGGGTTATTGAAAAAGGTCGGTGGCTGGGTTTTCAAGCCACTTGGTGTGGTGGGCGTTAAAATCGCCAAACACAAATATATGGGCAGATGGGTGAGAAGAAATGGCCCTGTCGATGTTAGTAGAGATGCTATCAAGTACCGTACAGTCAGAGGAGGAGGGTGAGTGGTAGAGGAAGAAGAGATAGCTAACCGAGCTTAGTAGTGAGAGACGAAAGCACATGAAGGAGTGATCCAGTGATTCAAGAGATGTGACCCTGGCTAGGGGGAGTTTTCGCTGACATATACACCAAGCCCATGCATATGGACATTGGAGTCCTTCCTGAAGAGAGGAAGGTAACCAGGAACGAACAGCTCTGAAGAGGGGATAGAAGGGTCAAGGTTAGTCTCACATATAGCTAAGATATCGGGTGAGTTAGAAGGAATGATTCTACACTATTAAAGTTACTGCGAATATCTCGTATGTTTGTGAAGGAAACGCAGATAGGTTTGGGCGATTTATGACTAGCTGGTTTAGTCTTGCTGTTTTGTTTGTTTAATTTCATGCTGGTTTTAATTGTGGATTGAGAGAGAGGTCTAGAGTAGGGTCAGATGGTCGTTAATTGCAGCAGGTGAATTTGTTATTCGTGTTAACTGTTCGTTGGTGTACTTGTATTTGGTTTATTGTACTGAGGTATAATAAATCTCTATTTATATAGACTCAGTGTTAAGAGTTATTCATTGCACTATTCTTTCTCTGGTTATCCCCTTCCAGGATACAACAGGTGGGATTAACAATCTTTGAATTTCAGGAAATAAGAAGAGGAAAGCAGACAGATACCTATTTCTCATATTAGAAGACATACTCCTCCCCCATACATGAGACAAAAGTTTAAAAGTTAAATAGACGTAGTAGGGGAAAAAAGTGGGGAAGAGAAGTGTGGTTGACTGGGAAGTAAGCTATGAAAAAATTTTCGCTTAGAAACAAAAGAAAACTGCTAACATCAATGTGGAAAATAAAAAGAAAAGCGATTGAAAACTTTAGCAAGGATATTTTAGTTTAAAAAATAAATACTGGGACAAATATTATAGAAAATCTGGACACACAAATTTAAAAATAAATCTTTAATTTAAATTGAAAATTGAAAATATTAAATTCAAATGTAAATTTAAAAATGCATCCATTTCGATATTATATATGTTTATATATTCAATGTTAACGTTTTGGTCTCTCACGCGGTGTGGCATTACAAATTTACGAACTGCGTACGCTATTTGCTAACTGCTGTCGTTGCTTAGCAATGTTTTGGGTCAACACAAGAATCCTTGTTGGTAGATGTCTTTATGTTAACGTCCCTGTAACCTCTCTAAAAATGGCTTATGTGCCGGAAGAATAGAACCAGCATAATGAGAAATATCCAAATGTTGTACATTTTGTCTTTATTTTCACCTGAAAATAAAGGGAAAATACGGTGTTTAAATCGGCTCATGATTAAACATAATATACATTTATTGTCGCTAATATATTCAACAGTATATGCTTAGAAAATTATCTGCTGTTTCGATACACTAAATATATATATATATATATATATATGTGTGTGTGTGTGTGTGTGTGTGTGTGTGTGTGTGTGTGTGATAATTAAGATCATTCTTCAGGAAAAATACGTCCATTTCCATAACTCGAGTAATAGATGTGTGACCTTTATGCATGTTACTAAAGAATAGTATTCATAAGTGTGTAAAACTGAAAAGACACTTATCACTGAGGGGACTCATTCATTTGTGAAATTTCCAGTAAACCAGATTATGTATTGAATTCCCGCAGAACATAAAACATAATTTGTTTAAAAATTGGCTATTAACCAGCGTAAACCATCTTTGAGAAAGATGTTCGGAAATTTAAAAAAATGCTACCATTCCGTTTGACTTAGATAGAAATCATTTAAAAATTCTACACGCTCATGAAAGCATGTGGCAACACTTTAAAATTCTGAAATCGCTTGAGCTACAATCAAATTAAATCAGCAATTACCGAACATTAGAAGGATACCCAGTTCTACAAAAAAAAATCCTAAAAAAATATTGACTGAACATGTTAATAACAATTAAGATTGAGTGCTGCATCTAACATCTGTAGATATAACCGAATGTTTTGCCCGAAAATTCTCTGTAAATTCTAATCCTGTCTCATCTAGAGAAATATTGCCTGATTTTCCATTTAGGACTACTGAGTCTCTGTTAAATCCTATGCATATAAGCTTCTCCATGGTTTCTGCTGTTATCCGTGATCTGTATCCCCACAAATAATGTGACATGATGATATTCCTCGAACAGACTTTAAGATCTCTTCTCCCAAATAGTATTGTGTAATATATACATCACCGTCTCTTTCTTTCTTTCTTGCTTGTTGAAAATCAATTTCTTATGCTCCGGTCTTTACGAACTCAAGTGAACCGTCTGGATCTTCCAACGACCGGCCTACCTCTGTTTGGTAAACAAATATCTGGAACTGGATATCCGTTGTGGCGCAGTGGATATCGACTTAGAACGAGAAATTGAAGAGCCGAGTTCGAATTCCAGTCGAATTCGTTGCATTCACTTACGCAGAAATACCCTTGAGAAACATATTCATTGGTCTCTTTCCTCTAGCTATGGCTTAAATAACAGCATAGATTGGGTTTTATAGCATTTGTTGGCAACCAGTCTACAGCAGTATGTAACGGCAACCAACTGCGGGGAAATCTTCTGCCAAGTTAGTCATGTTTCTTTCGAGACATGATCGCCCACGCGTGTATCATATAACAAATCTGATTTTCTCAACGATTTCTTTAAAAATTAATTTGTTTTTCGGTGCGTGGTTGAAAGAATTATGCGTATTTTTTTCTTTCTTTCAAATGTTCGTTTTTACTTTTCGTGAGCGGGAAGGAAATATAGATGTTGAGTCAGGGATAATATTTTTCTAAATGAGTTTCTAAAAATCTGTGAGCGTCTTCAATCTGAGCGACAGAAACAGTTTGGCTGCAATCTGGAAGCGGTAATTAAACCGGGACGATAAACTAGAGACAGGAGCCTGTTAGCCTAAATTCCATTTGTCAGATCTTCCTTTGATTGTGGGATGTCACTGTCTTTTGTTTAACTACACATTTCGATGTAAATCAGCCACCATGCATAACACCAAAGAGTTCAATAATGGCATTGTAGGTCATTTTAAATAACTTGTGAATCTTCCATGGCAAAATTTTAGATTCTAAAAGGAAGCAGATTTCGTTTTTCTATATTTGAAGGCACACCATTCATTGCGAGACTTTTAATAGGCCGCGGGCTAGTAAAGCAATAAACTTTAATCGCCCAATTAAGTTTTTAATCAACCGAGTCAATCAGGCGAATGAAATCTGAAAGGCTGAATGCAGATATTCCCTATGTTTCTATACTTAACCATCCTAATTTGTTTTAATTTTCATCGATGACCTTCCTGGTGGCATTAGCTTGGTATCTATGTTGATGGAACTCTTATTTCTTATCAGTAAGGCTAATCTGTTTGATCAGATAAAATGGATAGCTAATCTCAAAAATTATCTATTGTCTGTTTTTAACACAGGCAAATAATGATTAATCATCTTTAAGAACCATTTGAGGCTACTATCAGCATGGCTGATGCTAACCTCCCAGATTTACTTGCCGTATCTTCTCAGGTTAACATTCTCGGCTTACAGGAAATCTAAATATAATTTTTTTATCACTAGGGATGCTGCCGTTTCTGAAGCCTTGTTATCGTTTCTCTTTTTTGATTAGTGAAAGTGATGAAAACTTGAGGGCACAGATGCAGAAACAATAAGATAACAACAAGAAAATGGAGAACAATGTTATATATTCTTTTGCTCAGTGTGAAATTTTGCCTGCAGTATTGTTGCAAGTTTGGAAAAAAAAGTCAATGTCAGTAAACGTGAAAATGCAGGTAGCAAGCTACTGTTTGTTTTGATGACTGAATAACTATTGTAGTAACACGTGTCTGGCGGGTTGCCTATTTAAGATAACTTAGCTTAGCAATTTCAAGACGACGGTTGAGATCAGAACACCAGGAGTCGGGCAGCTGTCTAGCCGCTGCTTGCAATGAGTGTGTGCTAACCATCCGACCCAACCCACCTACACCACTGTACGCCAAGATAAGCAAAGAATTGAATAAAAAAAAATGTGTTGCATACGTTTGTTTCATAATTGTCGTGATGTCCGACATGTTATCGGTGAGAGAATATTGTCACTTTAACAATGAAAAAGCGAGTCACTTTGGGTCCAGCTTATATCTTCGTCATTTAGATTGAAAAGAATATCGTCGAAATGGTTGGTTACATATTATAACTTCATGAAGTTTCAGTTGCGGTTTATTTTCGTCGACAAAGCAGCAGTTTATTCCCGTCAAACTGGCTTCAAGTTTTATGAGTCAAAGAAGAACATCTGATCATCAGATACGATCAGACCTTTAGGTAGTCATTTTTGTTTTTGTTTTTTTGTTCTCTACCTTTATTTATTAAAATGATGAAGGCCGGCGCTCACAGCTACAGAAACAATGTGATAACGACAAGAAAACGAAGGACAACTTTCCAGTCATATATTCTTTTGGTCGGTGTGGAATTTCGCCTTAAAGTGTATTCGCATTGTTTTTGCAAGATTTGAAAGAAAGTGGATGTCAATAAGCGTAAAAATGCTGGTCGCATGCTAGACTTTGTTTTAAAGAAGGAGGTCAAATAAGTAAGCACCCAAGGTGTGACTCAGTAGAACGGAAGTAACACGTCTCTGGCGGGTTGCTTATTTAAGTTAAGACAGTTTAGAGGTTGGCAGACAGTAACTGAGAGTTGAACACAAAGAGAACGGGCAGCAGTCTGGGTGTTATTATTCAGGAATAAATACATATGTTATATATCGACAAACAACAAACACGCATATGTATAAAAATATAAAGTGATATTTTTATTAATGACGATGAACCGTGTAGAATAGGGAACAGAGAATTGAGAGAGTGCGCTTCAAATGGGTTGACGGGAGTGTAGTCGTATCTGTTGTGTCTCTCTTCACCGGCCGATCTCTGTTGCTCCTCTACTACTACTGCTCTGGCGAATCCGTGTGACGAGGTCTTTTTATAATCTTCCAGAACCGGGACTTTTTCTTCCGGTTTTGCCTCGCCCACGCACGCCCACGTAATTCTCAGAGACACCTGTTCTGTTTGCCTCTGTAGTTATTTCCGCTGCTGCCGGAAATAAGGTCAAACAATCATCCGTTCCTTTCAACGACCGGAAACACCCTCGCTTGCATCAGCCTTCCTCGGGTGGGGCCAGATTGTTATATTACATTCCTCGCCCTCCCATTTTCCAAAATGTTCACCTGAGAACATTTTAAGCGCAACACCCTCACACTCCTCCCCACGCCACACAAGCCCGACAATTGTATAAAACATGTGCACGCCAAAACAACAAAACATGTGCATGCCGAAACAAAAAAAAAACAACAAAATAATATATAGGGGAGCCTACATCGGCAACCCAACAATGTTCGTGTCCATCGTGAAAATTGTTCTACCAGCTCGATGTTTCATTGTTCTTTTTTACTTTTTTTTTTTTTTTTTTTAATATCCATTTTCACAGAATTGGGCAAAGTTCTTAAAAATGTTCATTTTCTTTCTCGACTCTGTCCATAAGCGTAGACGCCTCGATGCATAACCACATGATTATAGGCGGTAACCGCGCCCCAGTTTCTAAACTGACATCGAGTAAATGACCTTTGACCAACACCATGCGTGCTTCTGCTCGAGTTTATTGTTACACATGTAACTTCACTTAATTTAATTTAATTTCAAACATACTATGTTTGAACACAGAAAAATGGCCATTATCTGCAGTACATATCATTCATAGTCTGACCGAGAAATGTTCAATAGAAAATGAAGAAAATTACCCTGATTCCAACGTTAATCCGCATGCAATTTACTTGTGGAGGATTAGAGGTTTCATCTATATTAATTTAGTCTAAAAAAATGGACCCGTGACTCGTAGTTCCTTAGTTTGTACAATGTTTTCCATTCCTTGAACTACTTCCTCTGGATTCGAATCCAAGCATATCTGATTTGTTGACATCTCTCTGTTTAACGCAGAGACATTTGAGTGTTGAACACCCGTTGACCCCGGAGTACTATTCACAACGGATAACTCCCTTTCCTTTCCCGAAGCACTGTTGCTTCTTTCACACTTAAAAATCCGCTTCCTAGCTATTATTCCAAGAATTATCATACCGCCGACTATGCCAGCAATGACTCCTATCGTCAACTTCTTCGGGAGTTCTTCATATCCTTCACTAAATCTTTCCATATCTATCTGTTCCAAGGTATTTACTAGTTTGTGGATAGGAATCTCCTCCATATCGCGCAATTCTACCGGCATGGTGTCCACTGAAAAATTGGGAAATTTCTGCGTAATTGGGGACCAAACCACTGAACCAGAGACGTTTATGGGTGTGAGCTGTAAGTTCCCTACAAAGGGCAACACGGACCGCTTAGTTCTGCGAGTCATAGTCCTATAATCTTTGTATTTTAACAACAGCCTTTCACGTTCTATTACAATTTGCTTAAATTCATCATTTACATGATTCATCAATGTTTCGATCAACTGTGGAATCTGCAGGTCTATCCGTGTCAAAATAAAGTTTTCAGAAATTAATATATCTTCAAAAGATATTTCCCAAGTCACATAAATGAAAATTCACAGAGGGTGTTGAATTGATGGGAACCTGCACAAAAGCATAATTCACAAACATAGAAATGTAAATCATTTTGTAGTGTACAGTCATTGAAAAGAAATCCAAAAAAAGAAAACCTAACACTGCACAAACCAAAAAAAACATTGTTATCAACAAGTTAATCCAATTATCCACTTTAAAGAGTAGAAGAAACTTCCTTTACATGATTTTACATTTCACTTACTCAATAAAAGTAAGATTAATTAAGCAACATACCAGTAAACTCACTTCACATATATGGTAAAATATTAACAAAAAAATAAATCATTAACTCAGATGTTTTATACTTACAGATAGGTAAATATCTCAACTTTATTCCTCCCGTCAACCCCCCTATGCGCTCTCCGCTAGGCGTACTACTCTCTGCATGTAGTCCTGCACCCCCTCCGTTCTACCCTTAATGTGTTCGACACCGAACAATCCATATTTCTCAACTCTAGGGCCAGATCGGCAAAAGCACGCTGTTCCATTTTTTTTTTCTAACTAGACTTATAAACAAGAGCAGAACACACACACTATCAAATCAAAGAGTCACCTACCTTGGCTGATGTCTATAGTCGTGCGGCTGCTGTCGTCCTGTTGTTTACTATTTTCATCTTCTATCTGGTAGTTTTTAAGTCCGTTGAATTTCAATCGTCGCCGCGGCAACCAGCTCGCATCTAACTGTTTTGTTGTCTCAAAACAGCAAGTCACTAGGCACCAATTATGACGTCTGGGCGACAAACAACAAACACGCATATATATAAAAATATAAAGTGATATTTTTATTAATGACGAAGAACCGTGTAGAATAAGGAACAGAGAATTGAGAGAGCGCGCTTCAAATGGGTTGACGGGAGTGTAGTCGTATCTGTTGTGTCTCTCTTCACCGGCCGATCTCTGTTGCTCCTCTACTACTACTGCTCTGGCGAATCCGTGTGACGAGGTCTTTTTATAATCTTCCAGAACCGGGACTTTTTCTTCCGGTTTTGCCTCGCCCACGCACGCCCACGTAATTCTCAGAGACACCTGTTCTGTTTGCCTCTGTAGTTATTTCCGCTGCTGCCGGAAATAAGGTCAAACAATCATCCGTTCCTTTCAACGACCGGAAACACCCTCGCTTGCATCAGCCTTCCTCGGGTGGGGCCAGATTGTTATATTACACATATAAAATTGTTTTGTATTTCATACGTTGAGAGAAAAATACATTAAAGCCAAAATTCTAATTAATCGTTTATTGAAAACAGCCCCAGACTTACTGCAGGGTATAAAATGTTACCCCATGATATAACTAAGATGTTTATAACAAAATAACTTCTTTTTCAAGTAAATGAAGGTCTTATTTGATGTGAAAATGATTTAGTAATGATTTTCTTGTGTCATGTAGTTTGTCCATATGTAATTTATTAAGCTTAAGTAAATTACAAATCTTTAATTGCTATAAGGCTCTCACTGAGCAGCGGAAGAAGATTCCAACGCTACAATTTGGAATTTAAACTTAATCTTCAAACTCTTTTAATCAGAAAAAAAGTAACGATTTTGGAAAATATTGGTCGTCAGGTTTTACCATGTCAAATCTCAACTTTCAAATTGAGTACAATACCACGGCTCCAAAATTGATCTGTCCTACAATATAGTCCCTGTCAACCGCTTTCAGCGAACAAGTATTGACCGTGTGAGCAATGTGCAAATCACTATTCACTGCCTTTGAGACAACGAGTTCAGCTGTCTTTTTATATGCTCAGTTACGATGAGACCTCTCATCCTTTATCTGAAAAGAAATGGTAATCAGAACAAGTTAAAAAGCAGGATCTATTAGAAGACGTGTCTGAAAATAAAATAAAAAACAACCATGTAGTATTTGATCAGGATTCAGTAGAAATAAAACAAGATCAAATAATAAAACAAGTGCTTAAGCCATGGATAATTTGAAACAAAAATAATAGACGTAGATTTAAAAATATGTCAGCATTTTCTAGGACGAAAAGAACATGAGAAAATTGAGTTCAAACTGCAGTAGTTTTCAGTTCTCTGTAAGAAACAAAATGACGACAAAAATTAGGGTCAAATTGTTTGAATCAAGTTTAAGTCAAAGAGTATTTTAAATTGATGCAGACCAAACTAGAGAACTTGTATGTCTATCTTTGATTGATAAATTACAGATACAAAGATTCGAAATATATGAATCGACCTTTGGTTGGTTGAATGAATAAAAGCTTCAGAAGTTGCATCTGCAGAATGGACTGTTTTTTACACGAACAAGTTCTGATCGATTTTTCGTTGGTTTGAAAGAAGATCAGGCTACAGAATGTTAATCTTTAGAACGAATTGATGAAAAAGAAATAAAACTTAAAGGAAATAGCAAATAAATGTAAAGCGTTGTGATCAAATATTAACTGTTTAGAATACATAGAGATTGAGTTCAAAGAAATATAATCGAATTGGTAGGAATTCGACAAGAGAACACATACCTCTATTTCGAATGAAGTTGGGATAGTCCTTTAAACACCATATATATTGTTTAATAAGTTATTAATTTTAAATCATGTTATAAGTTAGTTTTATATCAAGTGATCTATAAATTTTATAGAAAATAAACTGAATCGAAACAGGAAATGCTGCAACAACGAAATATTTAAACGGAAATGTTTTCTAACAATTTTCATATGAAATCTAATTTTCTTTGTCTCCAGCGACCCAGGTTGAACAAAGTCATAAATAAATCATGAAGAGTTATTTTCTCCAGAGATTTTAGGCAACATTTTGTCAAAATGATTGGCAGTTAATTCAAAGAGAAAGACGGCGAAAATATCTTGCGATTCTAACAAAAATTCGTCTGCGTAATGTTAAAATCTTGTCACAAATTTTTAAAAAACAGTTATTGATTTCCAGAAACTTCCGAGAAATTTCCAGGTAGCAAAAATAAAAAAAATTAAAAAAAATAAAAATAAATAAAAATAAAACAAAAGTACCAAAAACTGATTACAAAATGATTTGTTTTATTTGAGATTTGCTGATTTCTGGCAGTGAAACAACAAAATTGATTCTATTTAAAGAAATAACTGATTGCAGATTTGGGAAGTGTTATATCTTAAATAAAGAATTCGCTGAATGTCTGTGTGTTTGTCTTTATGCATCGATGTTATAATCAGCTTACATGGAGATTAAAACGATTTTAAATTCATTGCACCCATGTTTTAAAAATAATATTGTGATAGAAACATTGATGTAGCTTTTTTCTATTAAATAAAATACACGCAAACATTTTACCAATTTCAAGAATAAACAGATATAAAACCACTGCAGCCACACCCCAAAAACAATGAAAAACTGTAACATTGAAGGCTAGTAGATTAGTTGATTATGTTTTATGGCATATTATTTTATATGTAGCACATAAATTAATATTTTCCAGGAAAACTTATGTTTTTCTTTAAGATATATAGCTTGTAAATGATAACAAACATTGTCACGCATGGTTAAATAATAAATATGTAGTAATTTTACTATAACAATGGATTTTATAATTCCTCGTGTTGTCAGTTATAATTTTACTATAGAAAATGCATTCTTGGCTATTTTACTATACAAATGTATTGCTGATCATTCTTCTATATTGGTCATTTTGCTATAAAATGTATTGCTGATCATTCTACTATATTGGTCATTTTGCTATAAAATATATTGCTGATCATTCTACTATATTGGTCATTTTGCTATAAAATGTATTACTGATCATTCTACTATATTGGTCATTTTGCTATAAAATATATTGCTGATCATTCTACTATATTGGTCATTTTGCTATAAAATGTATTGCTATATTGGTCATTTTGCTATAAAATGTATTGCTGATCATTCTACTATATTGGTCATTTTGCTATAAAATGTATTGCTGATCATTCTACCTGAAATTGTTTTTTTTGCCCATTTTATGGTAAACATATATTATTGGTAACATTTTTTCAGGAAAATTTACAGAATGTCCATAAAATCCGTGTGCATTATAAAACTTATAACTGCATTTGTATTTGTGATAGAAATAATCTGTAAAATATTATAAAGTTTAATGTACCTATATTTAAGTACAGTTATTGAATAATTTTTCACCACAAAATTTGCAACAATTTTTAGATAAGTAAAAAATATTTTCTTTTTTTCAGAATCAATTTGAGGAAAAAGTAAAGTGTGTCTTTTGGTTGGCTGAACTGAGATCTACTATTGCTGTACAAATAAAATTGAATACAATAAAGAACCATCACATAAAAACACTGTTGCTAAATGGATGAAAAATTTGAAAGAAACAAGCTCTATCCATGATAAGCCACGGTTTGGATGGCCATGAATTAACGACGAAAGTGTTGCATCTATTTCAATAAAAGCTTACAAATATAAATTTACTTATTTCTAATTCTTTTAACAAATTATTTCTATTGCAAATGCAAATAAAGTTATAAAATGTTTATAGTGCACACGAACCTTATGGACACACTCTATTAGCTGGTATTATTTTTAAAATTTCACAAAAATAATAACGATATAATTTGATGGATCCATTTTTAAAAATACCTTTGAAAAAGTAGTTTATATTTATTTCAATCTTTGAAAATGTGGTGTATTTTAGACACACTCCGCAATGTTACTTAATAAATTTTTGTGATTTTTTCTGATAATTTTTGAGGAATTCAGATTTCTTGTGTGAGGTTATGGATTTAACATAACAAAAAAAAATTAAGATGTTAATATTATTTTATTTTCTTAAAGAATAATATTGCATTTCTAAATTTGTCTTATTTGTACGTTCCAAGCGATTGTTTTGCTAAAACTTCTAAAGTATAAGATAACGTGATGAAGGTTAAATTATGGTAGGGCCTCGAGCGATCAAAGGGTTTCACGATTTTTATTTCATTGAATGATTTTGCGGTGATAAAAGGAAATGACCTGCATCATTACATTTCTCAGTTATAGTTGGACTATGGATAAAGTTAAAATCCCGATCTAGGTATATGCAAAACTTCAAAGTATTCCGGAAAATTGGGCTCACTTTTTAATTTTATTGTCCCCGCTACGATTTAACTGAGAATGATCTGTTTTTTTGTGTGTAGAAAGAAGAAATATTTTCTCGCAGTGGAAAGGAAAAGTAAGAAAAAGAAAGAAAAGAAAGAAAACTGAATCAAATAGAAAGGAAAAGCAAAACCGGCGAACAAATTATCTGAACAGTTGATACAAATAAAAGAAAATCCCCTATACTGGCTTGAAACCAACAACCAGCAAATAAGTAGCAAGCCCTATGGCACATTCTTACAAGCAACAAACTGCATACAATAAAAGAAAAGGTTGGGGGAAATTCACAACATTAAAATATCTAGAAAATAAAAGAAGTAATAATAACAAGACTCCGAATAGGTCATTCTCACATTACCCACTCTTACCCCCTTAAAAAGGAAGAACCACCCTATTGCATACCATGCCAGAATCTATTCACAATAAAATACATTCTAACAAACTGGTTGCTCTACAAAAAAATCACCAAAATTACCATAAGACGATAAACCTGAACGACTTTTTTCTTCAAAAAACAAAAACAATATATTTGAATATCTGAAAGAGGCCGGCATAGCTAACAAAAATTAATACCCCAATCTAAATATACACTAACCTTAAATGAAACCAACTCTTTTAACCATTCTCTAATCTTATCTATCACGAGTTTTGTCCGTACACATCTAAATATGCCATTCAGAATAAAAGTCCAACAAAAACTCTTTCCGGCAGTAATTAACGAGAAAGGCTGATCTGCGGTCAAAGCAATGAATCAATCAATCATATAAAAAAAAGAAAAGCAAATTGTAAATTCTTTATCTGTAAAAATTATAATTCACAAAACTAACGGCAATATTTTGATACTAAACTGAATAAATCCTTTATATTTCCAAACAAATACCAAAATCAAATAAGAATAACAGAGACAAAATCTAGAAAGTGTTCTAACCGAAGACGGAAAATGTGAATTTGAAATCCGGTTATTCATTAGAATAGAAAATGATGACTTTAGAAAGTTAAGCAAGACACATGAACATCTTGTTTTTGGATAAGAAAAGAGTACTGTACGGAATGAGAAACCGAGGAGCCGAGTTCGAATTCCAGTTGAATCCATTGTATTCACTTACACGCAAATACCCTTGGGAAAGGTATTAATCCGTCTCTTCCTTCCAGTTATGGGTTAAATAGCAGAACAGATTGGGTTCTATAGCCTTGGTCGGCAACCAGTCTACCGCAGGAAGCAATGGCAACCTACTGCGGGATAATCTTCTGCCCAGTCAGTCATATCTCTTTCGAGACATGATCGCCCAAGCGTGTATCACGTATGGCATTTAACTGACTGACGTTACTTTATGGCAGTAGGTAATGCTGGAAAATCTCCTCACAGATGAAAAAGATACTTGAGTCAAAAGAAATATAGTTCATAAAAGAATACGAAGAATATCATGAATAAATCATGTGATAAAAGTTGAAGAAGAAATGCGAAAGATACAATCCGTTTCGGTTTAAATTCTAGCGTCAATTCCTTTTTCACTTGAACTTTTATTTTGACATTGGAACACCGAGCCAACTTATCCGACAGAACACCCGGAAAACACTTTTCAATTCTACCTTTAAATTCTTCCATTGTTTTCCTTTTTTTTAACTGATCGCGTGTCCCCATATATTGTTGAAATAAATATTTATGGATAAATCCAATAACTGAAATAATTCCATCCAGTCAATACCGATAGTTTTCTTTTACGGATTTCCTGCAACTGTAGTTAATGCTGTTGCTTTTACTACTTCTGCTGCTTCTGTTGCTGTTGCTGTTGTGTTTTTATCACTCAGTCTAATATTTATTTCTCGTTTGATTGTATCTGTTGTTTTATTCTTTACGCGCAGAAAAGAAAAAAATATACAAACATGGCTCAAATTTCTCGTCGTCATTACCATTTTGCGCGTAGCAGCAAAAAAGATATTTTTTCTACACCGTACAAGTTTCAATTACTCGTTGCTGTTGCTATAAATCTCCATGACGAGATATAACATTATTTCTCGATTATCCCTTACGACCCTATATCAGAATTCTCTCAGAACTCTCTCAGAACAATGGGTGATTTATTTTTAATCTCGCAAAAGCAGGGAGAATGCATTGAACATATTCCTAGACCAGAAGACAAAGTGACCCAACCTCCTTAGCGGCAAATGTAGCTATAGATTTCACTTGAGGTTGCTTAGTGAGGCCAAGGAAGTAGATTGTGTTGCTTTCTAGGTGACTAACGTTATCTCTACGTTGGTTAAAAGAGAATAGTCTCGTTTTGGAAGTATTGAAATTTATGAGCCATTTTTAATCCAATCCATCACTGACCGGGTGGGTCTTTGCAAGCTCAGAAGCGAGGTTAATTTTGTCAGCTTTGGCAGGTTTTCTATTAACGGGAGTAAATTGTCATACATGCTTACTTGCAAACTGATTAGATCAGTAAGAAAAGCGTAGAGCCTTGAGGGACGTCCGCATTCGCATGTAATTATCTGGAAACTTTCCGTTTAAAACGAAGTTTATTAAACGGTTTGACTGGAACGTTCGGATTAAATCAATTCGAAATACAGGTAGACACACATAAACAGACACACACAGACTTATACACGCATACACGCCGACACACATTTATAAGATTTTTGTGTGCATGTGTCTGTCGGTGTGTATTTATATATGCGTGTGTGTGTGTGTTTTAATATACCAGTATTTCAATTTTTTATCTGTCAATATATGGCTGTTTGAAGGTATGACGGATGAACTAACAGCAGTAACAGAGTTTTATATATAGACATATTATACTTTTAATCAATTCACCCTAAGCAAGGAGATAACGCTACTAAGACGCTAGTGACTACTGGAATGGCAAGATAAGAAAAAGATTTTACAAGAATCTGAAATCCAACAATAGTATAAAAACATTAATAGCAAATGAACAAGAAACATGATAGAAATCGCTACTGTCACAATTTCAGTCAAAACAGCGCTTGTATCTCTGAATTTATGTTGAGAACTCACACGAAGAATGATGAGCGACAACAAGTAGGACAATCTCAAAAGTTTCGATAGTTGATAGCAAGTAACCCTTAGGGAGTGGATTGTAAATAATGTACTATTGTTTTAAAATTCTATATTCTAAGTTCTAGCTCACAAACAAATAGGCCACAATTTAAACAATCTAAAGTATGCAAATGATACAGTGCTGATAGCAGACACATAAAGGAAACTACAAGACCTCGTACAGAATGTAGCTGAAGAGAGTGACAAGAAAGGACTACAAATAAACTGAAAGAAAACCGAATGCATGGTCATCAGTAGAAAGGGAAGACCGATATGCCAAATACAGGTCGGGGATACTAAAATCAAGCAGGTACAAAATTTAAATACTTTGGAAGTGTTTTAACAGAAAGCAGAAAGTGCGACACATAGAACCGAAAGCGAAATGGCATGGCGAAGGAAGCATTCCAGAAGTTGAGTAAAGTATTAAGAAAAAGGAAAATTTCGCTAGAAACAAAGAAGAGAGTACTAGATTGCTTTTGGATGTCAGTTCTTCAATATGGCAGTGAATGCTGGACAATATCATTAAAGATGAAGGAAAAACATGAAGCAACTGAAATTTGGTTCTACAAAAGGATGCTGCGAATATCATGGATCGAGCATGCGAGCAATGATGAGGTTTTGGAAAGGATAGAAACCAAAAGGAAATTAATACTGAGCATATGAAAGAGAAAGCTGAAGTTCCTGGAACAAGCAAAGAGGAAGGAGGGCTTGGAGAACCTGATACTAACAGGCCATATAGGGAAAAAGAGACAGGGGAAAGCAGCGGATAAATATTTGAAGGAACTAGTCAGGTAGAATGTGGAACGAGGGTTTCATTATGTAACAGGAGAAGGCTTGCTAAGAGCTACCAGGGATAGGGAGATGTGTAAAGCCATGATCGCCTACGTCCTGGAAGAACAGGGCACATAGAAGAAGAAGTTGATTAAATTAAACAAATGAGGAAATAAACACATATGATTTAGTTAGCTTATAAGAAAATGTTGGTAGTTTTAAATTCTGTCTTAGGATAAATCATTTAACAATATAAGAAAGAAAGGAAAAAAAGGATAGTTGTCTCTTATTTTTTTTTATTTGATTTTATATTATTTACAGAGAAGACAATATTGAATCTTAAAATTCCAGAAACGTGTTCATTGAGACAATAAATTGTGTTTTCTTCGTGTGGAAAAGGATTTCTGTTGCTAGAGTTTACAGTAATTGCAGGACTTACAGAGAAAGGTGTAGAGACTTAAGATAACCGATCGGAAATTACTATGCTTCGTCTAGGGAAACTGAGGTGAATGAATCTCAGCCGTATAAACAGGGTAACAATAATGAACAACGTATGTATAAGAAACGCAGAAAGAACCCATTATCAGAATACGTGTGTTTAACGATATTTCTGCGTTGGTGAATAAATAAACGGCAAAAAAAAATCTCCAACAGAAAACACACATATCTGCTTACGTGTGTATATGGGTGCATGTGTGCAAAGTATCTATTGGCACAACTATATATACTACTATCGTGTGA
Source organism: Ascarosepion bandense (assembly GCA_037127315.1). Lineage (NCBI taxonomy): Eukaryota > Metazoa > Mollusca > Cephalopoda > Sepiida > Sepiidae > Ascarosepion > Ascarosepion bandense. The sequence continues at coordinate 1,054,236 of JBBBDQ010000876.1, read as the reverse complement.
AAATGTTTAGCTACAAGTTTTACCGATAAAAGGTATTTTGGCAAGGAGTTTCATATATATATCTATATATATATATATATATATATATATATATATATACAAAATTTTCTCGCCAAAATACCTTTTATCAGTAAAACTTTTAAAAACATGTAAAAACTTATAGCTAAACATTATCACATTTATAAACGATATATATATATATATATTTCCTAGGGTGAATTGATTAAAAGAAAATATACTGACGATGTAATTGATCCAACAGAAGTTGCTCAGTATAATCTCTCTCTCTCTCTCTGTATATATATATATATATATATATATATATATATATATATAAAATCTTCTCGCCAAAATACCTTTTATCAGTAAAACTTTTAAACACATGTAAAAACTTATAGCGAAACATTATCACATTTATAAACGATATATATATATATATATATATATATATATATATATATATATATATATTTCCTAGGGTGAATTGATTAAAAGAAAATATACTGACGATGTAATTGATCCAACAAAAGTTGCTCAGTATAATCTCTCTATCTCTCTCTCTCTCTCTCTCTATATATATATATATATATATATGGAAGGTATGGATAAAATAATATTCTGTATCCAAAGAAATACTGTTCTTAAAAAACTGCTCAATACAAAGCAGATTTATAGATTATCTTCTTATAAAAAAAAATATTCAAATGTTCTACAATATAATTGTATAGAACACTTTCTAATACAAATGTGTGCTGGTCTAACTCTATTAGGACCAAAAAATAAGTATTAAAAATCAATCAATCAATCAACCAATCAATCAATCAATCAATCAATCAATCAATCAATCAATCAATCTCTCTCTCTCTCTCTCTCTCTCTATATATATATATATATATATATATATATATATGTTTTTAAATATAACAAACAATGAAAGTCTATTATGTATATTATGTCTCATTTGTAATGTAGTTCTATGATACTTACACGCACACAGTAAAAAAAAAAGATATTGGAGGCCATCTACATAAATTCGAAGACACCCACACTTAATAAAATAAGATTTCAATCTGGTCACAACACATTACATTGCATTTAGACATATGGTTTTGTTAACATTTCAGTCTCTCACGCGGTGTGACTTCATAGAACTGCATTACAAATTTACGACTTGCGTCTGCAATTCGGTTTATGTTATCGTTGCATAGCAAAGTTTTATGTAAACACAAGATAATATCATCTTTGATGACGGATGTCCTTATGATAACCTGCCTGTAACCTCACTGAAGATGGCTCATGTGAACCAAAAGCTTAGGTTCATCGTAATACAAATATCCAAATGTTAGACAATATTTTTTTTTTCATCTGAAATTAAAAACAAAATAAGGTGTCTAAAACGGCCCATGATTACAGATAATAGATATTCATTGTCGGTTATATTTAACAATAAATCTTTAGAAAAATATCCGCAGTATATATATATATATATATATATATATATATATATATATATATATGGATATACGCAGCACTTGCACACTTTTCTTCAGTGCATTTAGGCAACATATATTTTTAAAGGCATATACTATTGAAAACAACAGGTTATATTGCTGGGTTTTAAGTTCCCGCTTTGTTTGGAAAGGGTTATTCATGATTTTGAAAGGGCATTCATTAAAGTTATTCAATGTAAAATATCTGCTTTTTTCAATGTACATACATTAGGAATTTGAATATGTTGTCCCTTATTTTTCCTGATTGTAATGTTTTATTTACTAAAATTCGTAAGAAACATATGTGTGTGTGTGTGTGTGTGTGTGTGTGTGTGTGTGTGCGCGCGCGCGCGTATTAGTATGTGCGTCAGTTTGTGTGTGTGCTCGTTCATTTGTGCGTGGTAATGTGGGTGCGTAGTGTGTGCTCATATAAATATGTAATTATTTTTGCTTTCTGTATCTGTGGATGTATATCATCTAAATTCTCTTTTTGTCAATAGATGGTGCAAATGAGCCAAATTCACATATTTCCAAAATTAGTTTTATTAAAATCAATATTTAAATACTTTTGTACTTAAAGTTGTTTCTTTTATACGGTTGTTACGTTTTCTCACAACATTTTCAGAGTTTGTATTTTCTTGAATTTTCTTCAGGTAAGTTTTAAAATATTCAAAAGGTATCGCTTTGGAAATTCACATTTTATTTCGAATTTACACGATTTCATTTAACAGTCGAAGATTAAAATATTGATTCAAATGTTCCGACAAAAAGCCACTAAGGAGAAAATGATGTACAATATAGTGAGAATAAATTGACGTTGAATAATAAAATTTCTTCAAAACAACTGAAAACAATTTATTATTTATAGCTTGACATAGCATTTATGAACAGTTGAATCGATTTTCTATCAACGAACGGGAAAATTTGCCTCGAACTTCTGTGGTAAATAATAACGGTGTCCTCCTGTATCTTCATGCTATATCTTATATAGTTTTTCTTTATTTTCTGCTGTAGCAAAGCATCGACTGCTTTTAAAACCGTGACTTGTGGTTATTTCTGTTTAAAGACGACAACTTCAGTAAAGATCTCATTTTCTATTGCCGCCATGTTTAATTTAATGAAAACTAAAATAACGTAGTAGTCTTTTTTAATATGCCATTTTTAATATGACATTTACATAAATTCCTCGAAAAGTACCCAGAAATGTATCTAAACTTATTTATAAATGGAACTTTGTGTGTGTATGTGTGTGTGTCTGTGTGTGTGCCCGTTACCTATAGATTCCTAAACGGCTGAACTGATTTTCTTGAAAATTGACAAATAGTATAAGCGTCTGCGAGAATCGAGGTACCCCCGATAGATATCGAAAAGATTGGGTTATAGGAGTGGTCTGATTTTAATCAAATTTGATACACTCATAGACAAAGACATAAGAAACGATATTCAGAAGTTTCAAGGTTGCAGATTTTACAATAGTGTGGAAAATCGATAATATATATATATATATATATATATATATATATATATATATATATATATATAAGGCAAGATGTTTGTGTGTATATATGTTTATCTGCCTGTATGTCTGTATTTTTTCAGCCCTTATTTTAGTTTTTGCTATGGGTTTGGCTCTAAGTAGGTATAATTGTAGTTCTTAGTCTCAGCCATGATACTATTTACTCAGAGGACTTATTTAGACTTCAAAATTCAGTTTATGACGAAAAACACTTATTTGATATCGATACCAGGAAATCAAAATTTGACTTACATGCATTCATTTTTCATTCAGTCTACTGTTTCGCTTTGACTAGAAACAACTATTGCTTTTTAGTCTTTCGTGCCAACGTCCAAAGAATCTGAGCTCCAGGACCATGAATTAGTTTTAAAGCTTTCATTACACCCGAGCAACGCCGGGCTATACTGCTAGTATATATATATATGAGAGAGAAAGGTTGTTTAAAGTTAAAAAGTATAGGATACAGCGGAGAGCCACGATCGTTCATGCACAGATGGGACACGATGCATATAATGATATCGATGTAAAAGCAAATATCAAAACATTTCATAATAGTTACTAATAAAAGGAAAGAGATGAGAACAGTGAAAAGTTTCCTTAGAGTTACAAAGAATAAGATCTTGTAGAGAGCCATGACCGTCTATTCCTGGAAAGAAAACGATGCATAAAAGATGATGTGGCTGTAAAAACCATGTATCAGCTGATTTCGTGTTGTAACCCTAAAAGGGTAATGCGTGAGTAATCACCAAAATGGAAGTTGGGAATAATAGTACATCAACAAGCACAAGACTCGCACTCTGAGGGAAGTAGAAGCACAGTTAGTGAAATGCTAGTCAGTATAATCACTCTACTCTACTTCTTTACTACTCCAATAATATCCACGTATTTAAGGATAAGTAACATATGTGCTTTGTGGGGCAGTGGCTATCGGTTCAGAACGAGAAATCGAGGAACTGAGTTCGAATTCCAGTGAAATTCCTTGCATTTGCTTACGCGCAAATGCCCTTCTGAAAGGTATTAATCCGTCTCTTCCCTCCAGTTATGGATTAAATAACAGGACAGATTTGGTTCTATAGCCTTGGCTGGCAACCAGTCTACCGCAAAAAGTAATGGCAACCTTCTTTCGGGGAAATGTTCTGCCCAGTCAGTCATGTCTCTTTCGATCGCCCAAATTGTGTAACACATATGGCACTTAATTGACTGAACATTTCATTCCTGTTTACATGTAAGTATACAACACACCACTTTCTAAATTGACTCTTTCCAGAGTCAATATTTTTATTTTTAGCGTCATTCCTTTCGTAATTTTTCTTTCTCTTGCTACGCCTTTTCTGGGCCCCTGTTTCTGAAGCCTTTTGTGGGTTTGGCACATCCAACGTATCAAAGAGAATATCCGTTGGTTTAACCTCATCTGGTGTATTGTTCTCATGAATAGCATACCTCTTTCTATTTGGTTATAGTGCATTTTCTGCACTAATTCTGCTCCCTTAAACAGATATACCATTTTTCCGATTCTTCTTACTATAGTACTGACTTCCCAGTACTTCATTATTAAGCGGTACATGCGGTAAAAAAATCTTTTGACCAATATTATAAAATCCATTGCAGTTTTTTTTTCCGTAAGCTGATATTTTTTTCTTATTGAGAATCAGTTCAAACACTGATCATATCGTACGCGCAAACATAATCTCTGCCGCTGACATTTATTTTATATTTTTATTCTTTTTTAATTGTATCACCCCGAGCAAGGCGGTAACGCCACTGATGTGCAGGGAGCTACGTAATAATGAAAAGATCAGATAGGAGGAGAGTGACGAGAAAGACGAACCAGTTAGAAAAAAGCAAAAGAAGGATAGGAATACAGATGTGATGACAGTTGCTAAGGTGGATAGAAAGGAAAGGATATACACCGTGGTGAAGAAAGAACAAGGGTCAAGTGGTTAAGAGATGAGTATTGAGATTGCATTTAAATTCCTGGTGCTTGTAACCATCAGGAAAGCAAGAATATGGAAGCGAGTTCCCCAGGCGGGAATTGCGAGAAAAGAAGCTGGAGGAGTAGAATTGTTGTCTGCATTTCATTGATCTAACTGTGAATGGGTGAGACCACGTTGCCAGTCTGGTTACACGAGTAAACACCTGTTGAGGAGGCACCAGTGACTTCGTTGGAGCAGAAGCCATGAAAATATTTATAGAACAAAGGGAAGCCACATCCCGTCGGTGAGAAATCGGCTGGAGTCGAGCCGCCATGTCGGTAACTATCATATCACTAATTCTCCTTTGGAGCCTGTCAAGAACACTGAGATGAACAGCAGGGGCGCCTAACCATATATGACAGCAGTATTCCATGCACGGACGAATGGTTGATTTTTATATATGCAGGATGAATTCAGGTGGGAAAAACATCCTGGCACGACACATTGACCCAATCTTCTTAACAGGGCTTTAGCTATTGACTCAATGTAGTGGTTCCATTTGAGATCAGAAGAGAGGGTAAGGCCGAGGAGGCGCAGTGTATTGATCTCAGGGAGACTCGCTTGGTCCATGCTTATGGGAGGCAGGAGAGATTGCCTGTGACGATTGACAGAAAACAGCTTGGTCTTAGACGCATTGAAATGTCCAATCCACCATAGAATGTAGATCACTTTCAAGGTCAGCAGCGAGATTATATTTGTCTGCCACGTCGGGTTTCTTACTGATGCGGGAGTAAATTGTGGTGTCATCTGTGTAAATGCCTATTTGGCTCTTGATCTTGTCTAAGAGGTCATTTATGAAAATAAGGAAGAGCGTAGAGCCTAAGATAGAGCCCTGAGGGACACCAGCGTTTGTACCGTAGGATGTGGAGGCATGCCCATTCAAAACGACCTTTATTTTGCGGTTATTTCGAAAAGATTGGATCAGATCAAGCAAGCGTCCAGTAATACCGTAACATTGAAGGCCAGAGTGCCAAACCCTGTCAAAAGCCTGGGAGATGTCCAGAGCAACAGCACGAGCCTCGACAGACTCTTCAAGGGCCTGGAACATGTACTCCGTAATGGTCATTAGCCTGTCGGCCGTGGAACTGGCAAAGCGGAAGCCATACTGTCTGTCAGAGAAGAGTTTACGGGCAGTAAGATGTTGAACTATTTCAGCATAAATAATGGCCTGGAACACTTTCCCGAAAATTGGTAGAAGGCTGATAGGGCAATAGTTGGATAGGGTCGAGGGTTCACCAGAGTTCTTAAGTACAGGAACGACAGAAGAGGACTTCCAGCATGCAGAAAAACAGGAAGCAGAAAGGCAGTAGATTAAAGACGCGTTTTTATTCGGTGTTAGTCTATACATCTGCAGAAATTGTTGTATTGCTGCATCTCTGAATCTACTCTATGCTTTTGAAAAGCTCGTTTAGAAATATCCACGAAACGCTTCGCCTGGCCGTTGCCCCTAGGATAGTATGAGGCAGTTGTAATGTGATTTAATGCAAATATTTTGTAAAATTCTTTAGACTCCCTCAATGTATATTGCGTACCATTATCAGAACCATTTGAATATTGAACCCCAAACATCACTAACACTTCGTCTAAAAACTGTATTTTATTTACGGGGATATCGTCCATTCATTAGACCAGCAAAATCAATATGAAAACGTAATCAAGATGGTCAGTTTGTGGCCATGAATTAATTTTTTTGGTGGCCCCTTAGCCGCCAATGCACAGATTTTGCACGACTTTACCAAAGTTTTATTGTCTCTATCCATGCTACGGCAGTAAATATAGCTTGATTTTGTGCTCTTCGTACTGAATATGCCAGGAATGGAATGCCTTCAGGATCTTTCTTTGTAGTGCTAGATATATATCTACTCTTTCGCTGTACATGAATACGTCGTTATATATGGAATAAACTTCATTGTATTTTTATTCGTCTTATTTAATTTACGTTTGATTCCAATAATTAATTCGTCATCCAGTGCTTTCTTTAATTATACCCTCCAACGTTACAATTAGGTCCAGCACAGAATTGCATAAAATATTTTGAATTTCTACCAAATTCCGATTGTAGAGCAGCAATGACTGTGTCTTCGGAGTTGTTCATTATTCTTTGGAATCAGTCTGGACAAGCCATTCGCATGACTTAGCTTACTCGACGGCAATGACTTCATTCTAAAGTCATAATTTAGAAGAATAGTTCCGTATCGTTGGAATCTGTTAGCCGTATGAGTCGGAAATCTTTTTTTTTTATAACCACGAATCGTTACCAAGAGTTTATAGTCCGGCTGCAATATAGATTTTTTTCCCGTAAATAAATGTATGGAAATTTTTAAGTGCAAAGATAATTCCTAGGCTTTCAGTGAGTAATTTTCCGCGGGGAGCAGCATCCTGGATTCATGTGTAATCGGTTCCACATGCATAATAAATGCTACGATACTATACGCACTCACGTCACTTTCCAACATCAATTCTTTTTTAGGATCGTAGTGTGCAAAAAATAAATATTAACTGAGTTTATTTTTTGTTTTTTGAATTGCTTCCTGGCACTTCGAGGTCCAGACACATTTTTGAGTCTTCCTTCAAAAGTTTATTTTCTCAAACAATGCATGTTTTTCACAAAGAAATTAAAAACATTGTAATAGCTAGCTAACCCTAGAAAACTTTGTAGGGAGCTGACATTTTCTTAAGCTGGCATGTCCTTAATAGTACTATCTCGCGCAGGAAGCAGTCTCCTGCAGTTCTTTTCAATAATTTGTCCCAAATATTTAATCTTGTCCCCACAAAAAATTCACATTTTTCGTCCCTTCACTTGAACCCATAATCTTGAAATATTTTAAACACTTCATAAACATTTTTATTATGTTCCTCCGAGTCTTCACTTCTCAGCAAAATAACTTCAAGGTATTTTTTAATCATATCACCACGAGCAAGGCGGTAACCTCACTGATGTGCCGGGGGCTACGTAAGAGTGAAAAGATTAGAAGAGAGAAAGCCGAAACCACATCCTAAACAGGGAACAAGGGATGAGCCTCTACACCTGTTCAATAGACGTGGGTAGAGTGTGAACCGGGCGATAGTTTAGTCTATCTACTCCAATTGAAAAAAAAAGTGAAAAGATTGGAAAAGAGAAAACCGGAAAAAAGTGTGAAATCGTGACCACTTAGCATCGTGTCCATGACAAATGGCAAACGGTAACATTTATATAATTCTTCGTGTTTTCATATTCTCAAAAAAATGTAATTTCGTCGCCGACTTTAAATTTAAGATATGCGTCCCTGAGGAGGTCTATTTTAGAAAAAAAATCTTACCATCGATACGCTGCGCAAAAAGCTAATTTCGAATTCCAGTTAAGTTCGTTGCATTCACATACGAGCACATTACTTTAAAGAAAGTCGCTTCTCCCTCCAGCAATAGATTAAATAACATTAAGGGTTCTATATCCTTGTTTGGCCATCCGTCTACAGAGGGAAAATCTTCTGCCCCATCAAGCGGACATCATGTATGATTACACTTAACTGACTGAAGTATTCCATATGCAAAACTGAAGATAAGGGTAAAGTAACTTCATTTCTTGATGCATAATCTTATATTTAAAAACTGAATTTCTCATCTTTTTGTGAACTATTTTTTGACCGGGTTTGATATATATACAAATTCTTTTGTCTTAATACAAAGCCTTAAGTGTTAAACATCTAGGAACGATCAAATTCACTTTTCCTTAACAGAACTGTCTTTTGGGTTAATAGACCTTTATGCCGATTTTAAGTTCCTTTAGACCAGGATTTATTTTCGAAGGCCACAATTTTAACAACGGATATTACGCGGATGATACAGTGCTGATAGCAGGCATGGAAAAGAAAACTACAAGAACTCTCACAGAAGGTAGCTGAAAAGAGGGACAAGAAAGGACTACAAATAAACTGCAATAAAAACGAATGCATTGTCATCAGCAAAAAGAGTAGCCCAAAATGCCAAATACCGGTGGGGATACTAAAATCAAGCAGGTACAAATAGTTAAATACCTGGCCTTTTCTTTCATAATATCAAACTGAGATTTTTCCCCTTGCTGCTTTGATTTAATGCAGTTTCTAAGCTGAGAAGTAATGAATTTACTTCTAATCTGTTTTGTATATTGCCACGTAAATACTTACCATTGTTAAAATGTGATTTATGATTTCCAAGTTATTTTGACTGGTCCAAACTTGACAATAGGCTGAACTTTTTCAATCTTAAGAGTCTAATTATTATCTATTCCACGAAACATATATTCCTATTCCTTTCTCTTGCTAATCAATACCCTTTGAAAACTGACTAGCAGACAGCGTCTCACATAGAAAATCCCAGGAATATGAGTAATGGTTGCTGGGTTATTGTTGTCTCGATGACCAACGCCCTGCTATGTTTTGCCCGAAACAGCAGGAGAAATATCAATCAACAACATCTCCTCCGGACAAGGGGAAAATCCTTTTCTTTTTCAAGTGAGTCGACGTTAACCGTATAGAATAAAACTAAAGTTTTAAATCTTTATTCTGTGCTAGATAAGAAAGTTTAAATCTTGTAGAATATTTACATTGATAATAAAAATATGTAATTCCTCTGAAATTATTTAATATCGTTTATAATTAAATAATGTTTATTGAATTAGTAACCTGAACAGACATGGTCATCAGCCGCTTAACTTGCCATAGTTACCGCTGCAATCCGTAATTCTCTGACTAATGACTTATAGGACTGGCGACTTCACGTGTTGGATTAGTTTATACTTAAACTTTATTTGAGACAATCTATCAATGAAAATAAATATTTCGAACTATATCATCGATATTATTATTTTGACATGAAACTACTGCTTTCAAAAAGGAAAAAAAATAATTATTTAGTTTTAACAATCTCTTTTTAAATTTTATAAGTCTTTGTTTTTATAGATTAGAAACCTTTCGAAAATTTTATTTTCCAATCTTTTGTCACGGACTAAAATCTCAGAATACTTGAAATTCAATTTGGGGTTGGTCAGGTTAACGAATAAGCAGTAAAAATTTTCAGATTCTGAGAACCTCATTTTCTTTGTTGCTTTTCTTTTTTATGTGCCTTGTCCTTTTGGGATGTAGGCAATCATGCCTTTCCATGTCTCCCTATCCCTGGTGGCTCATAGCACACTTTCTCCTGTAACATCTCGCAGCCCGCGCTCTGTCTTTCAGGCCCTTCAAATATGTTATCCACTGCTTTCCCCTGTATCTTTTTCCCACTATCTAGCCTGTTAGTATCAGGTTTTCCAAGGCTTCCTTCCTCATTGCATGTCCCAAGAACTTCAGTTGTCTCTTCCTGATGCTCAATATTAATTTCCTTTTAGTTTTCATTATTTCCAATACCTAATTATTGCTGACATGCTCGATTCATGATATCAGCAGATAGAACCACATTTCAGTTGCTTCAACTGTTCAAGTTGTTCCCAGTCAGATGCTATTGTTTGCATAGCATCTGTTATAAGTCTACAGGCACACAAACACCTGGCAGTAGAGTCTTGGAGTGTCAACACACATCTAACAGAATAAAGAGCCTGGCCTCTATAGATATATGTACATTATTTGCCGTCATGGCAAAGTATCATTGTACAGTGGGTTTCCTAGACAGAAAGTTACGGCCAATCTTAAAAGTTCCTTCTGATGGAATAAACGATCAAGTGTATGCAAATAAGGGAGAACTTCATGTCGGGGGATATATACTTTGGCTTGACTTGGAAAGGGATGGGCTAAGCAAGATTCACGAACAAGGACATGCTACCCAGGAATAAATAACTTTCAGTCCAGAGAAGTGGTGTAAACTGAACAATTACTCAGCTGTGCGGTAATACCACTACACGATTTCAATGGATATTATGATGATAAGACTTTCAAATATTTCATAGAAGAAAACATATTTATCTGAAGACAAATAATAATAAAAACATATTGTATACTAAATATTATTATGTTTAAAGCAAGTAAGTTTGCAGATATTTTGTAAAATATTGATTAGAAGAAAAAACAACTTTAAATGAATCTAAAAAGCTAATACTTTTTGGATATGAACTAAAAATCCTGAATATTAAGATTTTTTAGAATGAAAACACTTCAAAGAAAATCGAAATCTACTTTTAATAAATCTATGTATTGTCTTTGCTTTTATTTTTTGCGACTGACAAAATTTATTTATAAGAAAGCATTGTTTAATTCTCTTCCTAAAACTAGCATACGCCTGCAAAACAGCGAATGATCAACCTAAAAGCAATTCATGATATCAACATTTTGTGCTTCGAATTTACAAAGTAATTCTCACTGGATTTCGCTTTCTATTGGGCTAAACAATTAAATTGAAACAGAATTTAAATAGTAGGAGACAGCTGACTGAACATTGTCATTATTAATATTAGAATCGGAGAAGATCTGGAAATATGAAAATTGTAATCATCAGTATAGTCGACAGTATTTACATTAATTGGACTATTGTCCTTATATTTGTTGCGATTTGTACGACGTTTCGTCGTTGTACACTCTGGCCTTTTACAGGTTCTAGGAATTTCAAACGGAACCCTTTGATAAAAAAAACTCCATTCCTTGCTGGAAGCTTCGATTGAAAGTCATGTTATTAACCTCTATCTCTATAAGTTATTTATTCACCACTGCTGTAGCCATGTATTTAACTCACAACTCTAAGAGTCAAGTCAGGAACAAACCAAAGTCTATATTCACTGGACAAGAATAACTGAAATTTTGGGAAATATAAACCTAATGTCCAGTAACCCTTTTCTACCAGAGTTCATATTGCAATTATTTTATGTTAATGTTTTTTTCTAATATTTTTTACCAGAGCTCATATTGCAATTTTTGATACTAATTGTTTTCTATGGCACTCCGTATTACTAGTTCCCATATTGTGTTCATCTCTATGCTTGGTCGGCTTAAGAGATTTATGAAGCCTAGCATATGTGCTGATTCCTTCAGTTTACGTATTTTTCAGTAGCGTTCTTTATCTATTATTTCAACTTCATTCGATAGGGGGCGGTGATCCTCTTTCTACCTTGCAGTGTTCTTGTAGCCTTACCTTAACGTCGTACAAATGGCAACAAAGATGAGGACCAAAGTTCGAATAATGTAAATACTGTAAATACTACCTCATCTCGGAAATATAGACAAATAGAATGATCTATTATTAAACGTCGTACAAATGGCAACAAAGATGAGGACAATAGTCCGAATAATGTAAATACTGTAAATACTACCTAATCTCAGAAATATAGACAAATAGAATGATCTATTATTAAACGTCGTACAAATGGCAACAAAGATGAGGACAATAGTCCGAATAATGTAAATACTGTAAATGCTACCTCATCTAAGAAATATAGACAAATAGAATGATCTATTATTAAACGTCGTACAAATGGCAACAAAGATTAGGACAATAGTCCGAATAATGTAAATACTGTAAATATTACCTCGTCTCAGAAATAAAAACAATTACAATATATTCGAGTTTAGAAGAATTATGCAGACTGAAGAACTGAAATCATAATTATAAGAGTAATTTTTCTATGAAAATCAATAGAGATCCTCCAGATTTTGAATCCATCTTGCACATATATAAATCTACTGTCCGCCCATGCATTGAACACTGTTGTCAATTCTGTTAGAGCGACCCTGCTATCCATCTTGGGGTTCTTGGCAAAATCTAATTGCAAATTGGCAATGTGATCGATAACGACCTAGCAGCTTAATATCGGTCATTTTCTCAGCGACGAAATGTGGCTTTCCTTTGTCTCTTCAATTATTTTCGCGGATTCTGCTCCGACGAGTTTAGCTCTCTGTTGCCCCATCTACACGAATTTATTTGCGCAACTAAACTAGCAACTCGAGCTCACCCTTTTACAGTCACAACAGTCAAATTCAACCGCCATTTCTACTCTCTTAGCTTCTTTTCTCGCATTTCCTGCCTGTGGAACTCACTTCCATATTTTTTTGTTTTTAATCATTTCACCCCGAGCAAGGCGGAAACGCCATTGATTTGCAGGGTGCTACATAAATGTAAAAAGATTAATTATTAAAATAGTAAGTATTAAAAATTGATTAGTAAGTATTAAATCTATTTAGTGTAAATCTGATGGAAATACTCTTCTGGGATATGACGCTAATACGTTTGTATATCTACTTTAAAATCATGAAGAATTGTTCAGATATAATCTTCTAGAAACGTTTGTGAAAGAAAACAAAACTGTCAGTGCATGCGCACTTGTTTTATATATGACATTAAGAAAACACGCATTTTTTTTAATCATTTCACCCCGAGCAAGGCAGAAACGCCACTGATATGCAGGGGGTTACATAAATGTAAAAAGATTAATTAGAAAAGAGTGAGGAGTACAAACTAGTTAGAAAGGAACAATAGAAAGCTGAGAATGCAGGTGCGATGACAGATACATAGGTGGAGAGAAAGGGAAGGTTATACAGGGGAGGGGAGAGAGCTAAAGTCCAGTGGTTAGTAGATGAGTATTGACATTGGATTTAAATTTCTGGAGGTTGTAGCCGTCAGCAAAGCAAGAATATGGGAGCGAGTTCCACAGGCGGGAAGTACGAGAGAGGAAGCCGCAGGAGTAGAATTGTCGTCTGCATTTGGCTAACCTGACTGTGAATGGGTGGGACCCGGTTACCAGTCTGTTTGCACGAGTAAACACCTGTTGAGGAGGCATCAGTGACTTAAGTTCGTCCGAGCAGACGCCATGAAAGTATTTATAGGAGAGACAAAGGGAGGCCACATTTCGACGATGGGGAAGTGGCTGCAGTCGAGTTGCCAGATCAGTACCTATCACATTACAGACTCTCCTTTGGAGCTTGTTAAGAACACTGAGGAGAACGGCAGGGGCACCTGAACATATTTGCTTTCCTGATAGCGTCAATCTCCAAGAGTTTAAATGCAACTCCAACGTCCATCTCTTAGCTTCTTGACTCCTATCCTTCTCTTATAATTTCCTCAACACCCCCTGTATCATGTTCTTTTTTGCTCTACTTCATTTGACGCCTAGCATTCCCTTCCTTTTCTTTTTCTTTCCTTTTCTTTTCTTATTTTCTCTGACACTCCCGTAATATGTTCCTCTTTCTATTCACCCTCCACCTATGTACCCCCAGCCCACCAGTGGCAGTATTTCCTTGTTTGGGATGAAACAATTATAAAAAATAATAATTATAATAAGAAATGATTGCCATATGTATTGCGATATAATGAAAGTCTTTTAGAAGAATGCGATTTAGGAAAAAAAAGAATAGAACTCTTTAACAACATTTCGACAGTATGTCTGTCTTGAAATTATGTTTAAAAATACATGCAAGTATAAAAATATAAAAAACACGTTTTCTATACAAATGTCGCCTGCCTTTAAAAAAAAAAGAGGTTATCCGGTAATCAACTCGATATAATGAGTGAAAATGGCTAGTCTAAAGGGAATTCAACGCAAATAACATAATTGGTCGGGTGCTCCTGCTATCCACCCAGATGTCATTGACAAAATCCCAGGATGAATCTCTAATGTGATTGATCACGACTTGGCAGTTCAGATACAGTCACTTTCTCACCGGCGCAATGTGGCTTCCATATGTCGCTTCTACAAATACTTTCACGGTTTCTGCTCAGATGAACTTAGGTCACTGGTGCCCCCTATACATGAATTTACTCGAGCCACAAGATTAGCAACTAGGTCCCACTCTTTTACTGTGAAACCAATAAAATGTTAACGCAAATTCTACTCCTTCAGCTTCTTTTCTCGCACTTCTCACTTGTGGAGTTCTTTTCCATTTACAAAATTTGAATGTAAAGCCAAGTTATCTCCTATCTCACTAACCTGTATCCTCTCTCTCTCTCTCTCTCTCTCATGCTCCTTTCTCCGTCCATTTCACTCTCATCAGTATTTTCATCGTTCTCTTACCCACTTTCTGACAAACCCTATAACCTGTCACTCTTCCTCAGAACTTTCCTCCTATTAAACCCCCTGCAAAACAGTTGACGATATTAATTTGCATTTGTAATTATTTCAATGCATTTTAAGAGTTTCGGTATATTCTAGATATTCTTTCATATCTGTGGCGATTAAATATTTTGATAATCTTCCTGTTGTGCAACTCACATAAACAAAATAAATGTTTGGTAAATTGGTTGGCCTATGGAACCATCCCAAGTGCCATCTTTTTGAGATGTTTCTCCTGGAATTTCTGCTGAAAATTTCTTGACACATTTTATTGAGTAATGAGCAGATATTCATCTTCTTGAATCGCTTTTTGGAGTCCAAAGATCGGAAATTTCAATAGAGGTTTGAGTGCGAGTCTTTTAAATCAGAAATGTTTGCTTGATATTTTTGTTTTGTTACAATAGGGGATTTGATAAAAGATTTCCTTAATACGCAGATATTTTTGCGGAATATGTTAATAGTTGCCATGCAGTGCTTCGGAAATGCCAACAAAACTTCGGTTACCAGCTGGTGACTAAAGGTTTCAGGAATCAGTTAATGACTCTATCAAAATTTTGACTTTGCTCATCTGTGTATTTGTCCTGAAGTCAAAATGGGGCAGTGTTTCTTCTCAGCTATTTAATTGGCAAATTTAATTGGCAAATTTAATTAGTAAATATAGTACTACTACTACTACTAATAATAATAATAATAATTATTATTATTATTAAATTTACAAATTAAATTTGTCAATTAAATAGTTGAGAAGAAAATAATAATAATAATAATAATAATAATAATAATAATAATAATAATAATAATAATAACTCTTGAACAGATGAAACAACGGTGGCAAGACAAACCTCTGTATGGCCACTATCCAGAACGTGCCAATATATCCTATGTTAATAAAGTTAATACTCATCAATGGTTACGTGCATCTGGATTAAAGTCTGAGACTGAAGGCTTTATTCTTGCAGCGCAAGACCAAATACGTTTCACTAGTAACTTTCAGGCCAATATTATACATAATAATGTGGATCCAAAATGCAGGTTCTATAATAAACATCAAGAAACAATAGATCATCTAATCTCAGACTGTTCTCTACTTGCCCCAAATGAATATAAAAATCGCCACGATAGAGTGGGGCAATATTTATATTGGACAATGTACAAACACTATAGAAAATATGTAAACAAACACTGGTATGAACATCACCCAGCACCGGTTACAGAAATAGAAGATGTCAGCATTGTATGGGATTACACCATCTACACAGACAGAAAAATTGAAGCAAATAGGCCGGACATTAATGTTAAAAACCAGAAAAGCTTGCCTATTAATTGATATGGCTTGTCGAGCGGATCGTAACATAGCAACCAAGGAATTCAAAAAACTGTCAAAATTTAAAAACCTGGAAATTAAAATAGAGAAAATGTGGAAATTGAAAACAAGAATCGTGCCAGTGATAGTAGGTGCATTTGGAATGATAAAAAAGGAACAAAACAACACATTGAAAGAATCCCTGGAAACCCCAGCTTAAGAGATATACAAAAATTGTCTTGTTAAGTACAGCTCACACACTAAGGAGAACGTTGTCTATGTAACGCTAGAGATGATATGGGTCATATGAAAAACATAAAATGTAGCCATAACGACACACAACGACTTGCCTTAGGTCTTCTCGCACACTTGGTATGTAGTGCGACCATAGCAGAAATCTAAATATGATGAAAAATGATGTAATAATAATAAAAATGACTAACATAACTTTTGAAATATTTTCCAACAGAGACAGACTAATAAAATTTCTAGAATTGGGAAAACAGACACAGTATATAATAATTTTAGCATCATTTCTCCACTACCATCCGTCCGTGCATGGAGTACTGCTGCCATTTATGGTCAAGTGCCCCTGCCTTTATCCTCAGTGTTCTTGACAGGCTCCAAAGGAGAGTCTGTAATGTGATAGGCACTGATCTAGCGGCTCAAATGCAGCTACTTTCCCATCGTCGAAATGTGGCCTCCCTTTGTCTGTTCTATAAATATTTTCATGGCTTCTGCTCAGACGAACTTAAGTCACTGATGCCTCCTCAACAGGTGTTTACTCGTGAAACCAGACTGGCAACCGGGTCCCACCCATTCACAGTCAGGTTAGCCAAATGCAGACGACAATTCTACTCTTGTAGCTTCTTCTCTCGCACTTCCCGCCTGTGGAACTCGCTACCGTATTCTTGCTTTCCTGACGGCTACAACCTGCAGAAATTTAAATGCAATGTCAATACTCATCTACTAAACACTGGACTCTAGCTCTCTCCCCACCCCTGTATAACCTTCCCTTTCTCTTCACCTATGTATCTGTCATCGCACCTGCTTTCTCAGCTTTCTATTGTTCCTTTCTAACTAGTTTGTACTCCTCACTCTTTTCTAATCAATCTTTTTACATTTATGTAGCCCCCTGCACATCAGTGGCGTTTCCGCCTTGCTCGGGGTGAAATGATTAAAAAAAAATGCGTGTTTTCTTAATGTCATATATAAAACAAGTGCGCATGCACTGACAGTTTTGTTTTCTTTCACAAACGTTTCTAGAAGATTATATCTGAACAATTCTTCATGATTTTAAAGTAGATATACAAACGTATTAGCGTCATATCCCAGAAGAGTATTTCCATCAGATTTACACTAAATAGATTTAATACTTACTAATCAATTTTTAATACTTACTAGTTTTAATAATAACTAATCGATTAACGCAAAATTCAATAATGAATAAGAAATCTATTTTACTCGTCTGAACGAGTTGATTTCTAATACAAGCGTTTTATCAAGGCAATTTGTGTGTACAAAGATTTGTATTTAAACCCTAATACATTATCTATCTATCTATCTATCTATCTATCTATCTATCTATCTGTCTGTCTCTCTCTCTCTCTCTATATATATATATATATATATATATTCTAAATTAAAGTTTAGAACATGTACAAATTATCATCTACTACGATGTGCACATTTTGTTTCGACATTGAAAAGAACAATGTTTCATCAGGACACTACCTGATAAGACATTCTTCCATTCAGCTTAGTAGTAGAGGATAATTTTACATGTTCTAAACTATAATTTCTAATAAAAATATTCATAACTCTATTTTTATATTGAGCATTGTTTTAAATTAATGTTTTGAACGTTGTTAATATTTCCTTCGTTCCTTATACATTTGTATATATATATATATATATATATATATATATATATATATATATATATATATACTCATAAGTCTAGGGTAGGTATGGAAGGAATAAAATTCCGTATCCAAAGTGTTGGAGATCACCCCTTTTACACATAAGAATAGACTCGCCTGATGTGTATATATAATCCTGCCTATGCAGAGAACGGCAGAGAGCAATAACCTAGTCGTGGTTCTGCCGAAGGGTAAAATCACGACTGGGGAAAATAGGCAGGTAATTTTTGGTCGGGCCATATAGCCAGGAAAACCCACTTATAACTAACCATGTACCACATGTTGCCCTTAGTGGGAGGGCCAACTAAATATTGTAGTTGAGATAGTTGTAAAGAGTATTAGTAGTAGTTGTACACTCGCTTACTTGGTCAGTAAGTTGGTGCATAGTAAGTTGGAGTTGTTTGGATATAAACTCATTACCCCGATATACTTTTTCAGTACAAGATTGTACATATTGATTCTACTAATATCATTTCTAGTATTCCTGAATTAACTAACCCGTGTGCCAGTTTGTACGTTTTTCTTCAATATAACTTACATTTTCTATCTCCATATCGGTTTTTGTTATTTATTATTTTGTGTGGTTTCTCAACCAGAATCCACATCACAAAGAAACACTATTCTGAAAAAGTCCTCAATTAAAAGCACACTGAATAGTATTTATTTAGAATTTATAACAAAGGTATGTTATAATATCACTACAAATGTAGCCATTTTGTTTCGTCATCACCAGTAACTTATCAAATGAGAATGTTTTTTTTTCAAGTTGATGAGCTTCATAAGGTTCAAAACTAGCCAAATCCCCTTAATTAGGGAGGCATTGTTACATGGATAGTGTAAGCCAATCAAAAAAATGTAATTTCTAATTCTAATTTGAAGAATATGAGAACAGACTCTACAAAAATTAAAAAGGGTTGGCTAGTTTTGGACTTATTAAAATTATTAAACTTGAAATGAACATCATCACTTGATGACACAGGTAGTGTCGAAAAAAATATCTAATTTGTAGTGATGTTATAAAATATTTATGTTATAAATTCTATATATACTAGCAGTATAGCTCGGCGTTTCTCCGCTATAATGAAAACTTTAAAACTAATCCATGGTCCTGGAGCTCAGACTCAGCCTAATGAATATTTGTGTGAAGTTTGGTGAGAATCGGATAAAAATTGTGGATTTGTATAAAGGACATACAGACAGATAAACAGACACACACAAACATCTTTCCTTTTAGAGATATATATTATCGATTTTCTGCACTATTGTAAAAACTGCAACCTTGAAACTTCTGAATATCGTTTCTTATGTCTTTGTCTAGAGTGTATGAAATTTGATGAAAATCAGACCACTCCTTCTATAAACAGACTTTTTCGATTATCGATTTTCGAAATTTATTGGGGGTATCTCGACACAAAACCTAGCTAAGAACACTCGCAGACGCTTATAGTACAACTGTGTAAATTTTCAAGAAAATCGGTTCATCCATTCCGGAGTCTATAGGTACACACACAGACAGACACACACACACATACACACAGAGAGACAAAGTTCCATTTATAAATCGGTTTATATATATATATATATATATATATATATATATATATATATATATATAAATTAACGAAGATTAACGAAACGTGGTTATAAACAACTGACTATTTGAAATGATTTGTTTGAACATTATTTTTATCGATACCCGTCTTTAAGTAGATATTCTGTTCATAAACAAACAGTATTATATACTTATTTCTACCGACCTGATTATTTACGATAATTTTTTATTACGAAAATGTGTGCCATACGATTATCGATCAAAAATAATTTAAAAATATTTTTGATCAATACTCGTTTGACACACATGGGCACGTGGAAAGATATAAAATTCATGTGTGTGTTCCTTTTAACTAATCAAAATAAAGATTCACTTTAAAATTTGGCCAGTCTTTTCTAGGGAATACATACATATTTTTTCTTTCTTTTTGCTTTTTCTTTGCTTTTTTCTTCTCCTTAATAGTCAATGTGTCATCATCGAATGAGCGGTGCGTAAATGCCGGACTAGCTACTGTTTACAAAGTCTACCACTCTTCCAGAGTGCTCCGTCAGGGTGTGAGAGCGTAAATAACGCAGAGAAATTTTCCCCTTAACTAAGCAGAGTCATGCTAACTTCGAAGTTATTTTGAAAATATAGAGCAGATTGAAGATTTACCCCTGACAAGTGGAATTCACAACGGTGCCTTCATGAAACTTGGATATCAGCATGACATGAAGAAGATAATTTTAAATTTCGTTAAACACTGCCTTTTTTTTCCTTTCTAGAAATCGAAATTTTCTGGAATCGTAATAATTATAAAATTAATAGTGCTGACGTTTAGATATTCTACTGATAGCTCGTGCTCATAAATTATTGAAGATATTAAAATGTTAGTGTTTTAACATGCAAAATAAAGTTGCAAAACATGGCTAGATTCACTACAAACACATAATTAGTTGATGAGACAATGGAGCTGGCAGCCAAGGCTCATTGGGAAACATAGCTAGATACATCGGGACACACTTGGAGACCATCTGAGCAAAGTGGATATATGCCCAAAATTTATTTCTAAATGGAACCAACCGGCAACGTTATGTGATGTTTATATCCAAACCCGTCAGCATATCGCGCACTTTTAGCTGAGATGCATTTACCTGAGATCTACACTTGTCAGCATGTTTCTTATCGTGCATACATTAGACTTCCTATATTTTTACGCACTTGCTCAATAAAAATAGTAATAATAATAATAATAAAAATAATAATAATAATAATAATAATCTCAAGATGTTCTGTGCTTGCCCCGAGTGAGTGTAAATGTCGTTACGGTGGAGTGGGGCAATGTTTACATGGGAAAATGTGAAAACGCTATGGAAAATTTGTGGGCAAACGCTAGTTTGAACATCGCCAAGCGCCGGTTGCAGAAATAGAATATGTCACCATTCTATGAGATTGCATCATCTGCACGGACAGAGAAATCGAGGCAAATATGCAGGACATTATTGTTAAAAACCAGAAAAAAAAAGCTTGCCTGTTAATTGTTGTGGTTTGTCCAGCGGATTGTAACATGGCAGCCAGGAAATTCAAAAAACTGTCAGGGTATAAAAACCTGGAATTTGAAATAGAAAGAATGTGGAAATTGAAGACAAGAATCGTGCCAGTGATAGTAGGTGCACTTGGAGTGGTAGAGAATGGAACAAAGTGGCACATTGAAAAAATCTCTTGAAACCCCAGCTTAAGAGATATACAAAAAGTTGTCTTGTTAAGTACAGTCCACACGCTGAGAACTTTGTCTGTGTAACCCTAGGAATGATAGGGGAGATATAAAAAACATAAAATGAAGCCATAACGACACACCACGACCTGCCTTAGGTCTTCTTCTAGACTTGGTAGGTAGTGTGACCATAGCAGAAATCAAAATTTGATGAAAAATGACAATATAATAATAATAAAATCTAGCTGAACCCGTGGAATTTCCACGGAAAGATAATCGCAATTTCCTGGGAAAATTTTACTTTGTCATACTACAAATGATAGTAACGTCTTCAGACATAAAAGTATTAGATAATAAAATAACCATAACACAGGATGTAATTTTATTAAAATATCTATAAAAGTAATGTCCATAGAAGCTACTTTACTGTAATCTTATATTATATTAAGCAGCGTATGCACAGACCATAACCAAAATACCGTACGCTATTTTGTGAGAGATTTTAAAAGAGAACATTTTTTTTTACGAAAAAATCATGGCTCCTGTGACCATTGTAAACAGAAATGACTAAGTGAGTAATGGCCAAGGGTGTAGAGGTCAGAAATTTCGTTATTAGGTCGCGGGATACGACGACAAACCTATTTTTAATATATTGTACAATACACAAACATATACACACAATTACTGTTACAACCACCAGCTTAGGCTGCTACAAATACAGTAATGCTATAGGCTCCCTCCTCCTACCCTCTTACTCTTTACTACCCTTCCGTTTGGCAATGGTGAGAGAAAGGCTGAGGAGAGTAAAAAGAGAGAGTGAAAGGAAAAACTCGCGTAGAGAGTAAGTGTGTTATTCTTCTTCAGGGGCGTAACGGACGAAGTAAGTAACTAAATAACTAAAGAAGGAACAAGCAGAATTATTATATGATAATAATAAATATATTTATTAACGTAATTCTTCCAATATTTTTCAGGGGTTAAAAGAAGAGCACGATTTAAGAAGAGATAAAGAAAAGAAAAATAACTGAGGTGAAATCTTTCGTTAGTTGGTTAGTTACGAAAAGAAACTAATCAAACGGCTTAGCGTAATTTCTTTTGGAACTCTCCTGTCACTCTTTTCGAAAAATGTTCAAGAAGCACATAATCGCCATCCTATTAAGCACTTTTCAATGTTTATACCTTTTAGCTAGTGTTTTATTTGCATTAATTAGTAAAACAGCCGTTTTCACATGACAGGACATCAACGCTTACAGAAAGACAATTTTCTTACATTTTTTAATACTATATACGTGAAGAAGACAGGCCATCTGTTGAAATATTGTTAACATTATGAAACACTTTTTTCTTATTTTTATCTTTTCTGAAATTGCCCTCTTCCCTTATCTGCTCTAATAACAATTATAAAGCAATAACTAGTTTTAACCTGTAAAAATTTCACTGTTTTCATATTTTAATATTCTGATGAATCTTAATTCTTCAGTTAAAGTTTGAATAACCGCATGGCAAATTCTATGGCAATAAAATATTCGTAGAAATTTCCCTATTGCATCATTATTTTTTAAACTGAATAACTTTAACAAAAATATTGCAATAATAATCTTAAATATTAAATTCTCACTCATCTGTGTTCATATCATTTCTCTTTGCTTGCATTCGTTCTCTATTATGTTTATGGATTACATGTCTCTCCTGCTCGTAATCGTTCTCGTCTTCTTCTCTGCCGTTCTCTTGCTGTCTTTCTTTGCTGTCTTATTCTTTCTTCTATTACAATGATTTTCTCCAGAAATATAATGCATTTAGAATATACAGTTAATTTCATTCATTACAGAAAATGCAAGACACACGTAGGTTCATAGGTAGGTATGACTTTGAAAACTACGACTTAAGCACAGCAAAAATTGAAAGACCGATTGGATAAAATAAACAAACAAAGTATTTTTCTTAGTTGAAGAAGAATCAAAATGAAGGCAACAAAGATGACTTGAAATTATTATTTAAAGCAGAAAAAACGCAATAAGTAAAATAATACTTTCTTTCTCTCTTTTTTTTTCATAATAGATTATATTTATTTTACAGCAATTCTCTTTACGTTTCATTTTTCCTGTTCAACGTTTTCTTTCATTTATTATGCGTGTTTGTGTGTACGTCGTCCGGGGTGTCTATGTTTTATCTGTTGTGACTGTGTGCTCGATCATATCTCTTTCTACACACGTAAGTACTACGGTATTAATATATAGATAATAATAATGCTAATTTCGGAAAACACAAGGAGTTAGATGATAAAGCAGCTTCCGGAGGTTTAAGGTTGATGATAGTGAATTCATTTTAGTATTTAATTATATTTCTGAGATCATGTCGTATTTACAGTATTTTTTACATTATTCATGTTGTGGATTCTTGTTTACAAAGCCAAACAATATAATAACACAAAAAAGATATGAGAGGAAAAATGTAAGTATATTGAACAAAAGATATACAATCTGCACACTGTTAGTAGATTCAAGAATACTTGTTAGTAGGAGTCAAATATATACAAAGAAGTAAGTCCGGGTAATAAGTCTATATTCTTGCTGACCAACGAGCGTCTGTTCAGATTCTCTGACAAGCACTACAACTCTAACAACAACAATTCTCTAACACACTACAGACACCCGTTCTCTGTAGGCAGGATTATAAGTACACTTTGGACGAGTCCATTGAATGTGTAAATAAAGGTGATCCACTACTACCCTACCTAGCTTCTTTTTGGGAGGAGCTAGCATTTTTGTTCTGTTTGAGATTTAATATTCTCAACTGCTTCCAAAATTATTTTTCCATCACGCTAAAACTGTTTTTGAAAATAACGAGCTTGACTTTTGATTATTTCCTTGGTTTATATACGTCACTAGTTCTCCTGGTGTGCAAGTTTTTCCCGTAACTATTGGCGTAATAAATACGGGGCTTTTTGCGCGATTTCTGTTGTGATTTTTTTATTTCTTGAAAATACCGCTTTCGTCACGCTTTTTATTTTTTTGCAACAAGCATTAATGGGTAAATCCCATCTATTAAATTATTGCATCCGTTCCTACCAGGTTGTGTGCGTTTTTCGTTATGTAGATTTTTAGTTTTCTGATTTTTCTTTTAAATTTTACATTTACAATAATATTCTCCTTCCAGCTTAATTATTATCTTGTTATTGATTTTGCGATTATTTGAGTGTGTAGCATGGTCGGCCGATTTAACTTCTGCACTGTTGTAAGTTTACGATCGTCAAATCAGATCCCGAATCCAGTTGCAATCTAATTTTTTGTTCAGAATTTCCATTTCAACGTATTTTCTCATATTTCTCTTGTTCCCATTATTATCTTCCACTCTAGCAGATCTTACTCTACTAGGTTTATTTTTATTTCTACATACGGATTCTTTGTGGCCCATCTTACCACACTCTCGACACTTTTTATATTAAAAAAAAAAAACTTTACGCCAGTGCCATCCACCACATCTGTAAAAGTGGGAAGGGGGCTTGTTTTTTACTGGATTCTTTGGCATTATAATTTTGTTTTGTCTGTGGGGAGGGTCAGTCAGTCAGTTAAGTGCCATACGTGATACACGCTTGGGCGATCATGTCTCGAAAGAGACATGACTGACTGGGCAGAAGATTATCCCGCAGTAGTTTGCCATTGCTTTCTGCGGTAGACTGGTTGCCGACCAAGGCTATAGAACCCAATCTGTCCTGTTATTTAACCCATAACTGGAAGGAAGAGACGGATTAATACCTTTCCCAAGGGTATTTGCGCGCAAGTGAATACAATGGATTCAACCGGAATTCGAAATCGGCTCCCCGGTTTCTCGTTCCGAGCCGATATCCACTGCGCCACAACGCACATGGGGAGGGTACAAAGCGTAAATTTCATTTTATCTTTCGAATAACTCCTGACTCTTCAATGTTCTGGCTATCTTTCTTTATGCTGAGGCATTTCTGGCAATCTTCTAACAATTCTTGTAATGTTAGACCTGGCTCGTTTTGAAGTTTCGTCATTATCTATTTTCTCATTTCGCTGTCTTTAACAGCAACTAGTCCTTGGACAAATATGAGACCCTTGAAATTGTTTGGGTTAAGCTTCGACAATTTAAAATCGTCACAGTGTTTATTAACGATAGCTGCAAAAGTAGAATATTCCTCGTTTTCGTCTTTTCTGAGATTAAGGCATTTCCACCTTTTATGGAACAACGAGATTTTTGGGCGAAATAGCTCTGTGAGGCCTGTCACATCGAACATTAGATAATTCGTTTTTAGGGAGAATATAGTCTACGAACTTAGTGTGTTCGTCTGTTCCTAATTTCCTGAGTAGAAGTCTTAATTTTTTTATTTCACTCCAATGCTGACAGTCGATATTAAAAATATCCGCGTATCGCCTGCAATACTCTTCAAAATTTTTATCTTCCTCAACTGAGTATTTAAAAATTTCAATCGCGTTCCACACCGTATTATGTAAAAATGTCTCCTTCTTTTCCGTGTTCCTATCTAGGGCTGTGCTTGTTAATTTCAACAACAGTTCTTGCAATTGTGTTTGGTTTGTCTTTCCTCATTTGTCTTTTGCATTTCAATTTGATTTTTTTCAATTTGCTTTTGCATCTCCATTTGTCTCTTTGGTATTTCTGTTTGTCTTTCTTCGATAGACTTTTGCATTTCCATTTCTTTTATTTCTGATATTGTCTTTCTTCAGTTTCCTTAACGATTTCGAGTATTCCCTTTTGAAAATCTTCCATTTTTCTCCTGTTTTGTTTCCGTGACGGGTTTTATTTTATCAATTGCTTTCTAGCAATTAATTCCAGCAGTTTTTCTCTATCTCTCGGTATTAGTATCGACAACTTGTTTGTGGTCAACTTGTTTGAATCAATTTGTAGCACGCCTTGTTAAAGTGATTCGTAGAGGGGAGGAGAAAAAGTCATCACGATTTTGTTGTGCGACTTGTACGCGAATCTGTTTCGCCAATTTCATGTTGTCGACTTCTCTTATGTGATTTTCGAGGTCCTCGACGCTAAGTTTTTTTTTCCTTGGTGTTATGTGTGAGTTGTTGTTTGTCGCCAATTTGCTCTTTACGACTGATGTGACAACGTCTTTTTTTTCCTCCGTGTGCACTTCTTTGAAATCCTTTTGTGCCAAATTTTGTGTTTGGCGATTGACTTTAAAACGAGTTTTCCTCTCTTCGTGAATTTGTTAGAATCCTCGTCACAAAATGGTTGTGGCGACTGTCTTGAAAACATATTTTTCCTTCATGTGAACTTGTACGAATCCTTCGTCGCCAAATTGTTGTTTGGCGAAGATGTGTTTTTCCTGTGCGTGAACTTCTTCGAATCCACGCTGCCAAATTTTTGTGGTGACTGACGTAAGAAAACGAATTTTTTTCTCTCCGCGTGAACTTGTAGGAATCTTTCGTCGCCAAATTGTTGTTTGGCGAGAATGCATTTTTTCTCGGCGTGAACTTGTACGAATCCTTCGTCGCCAAATTGTTGTTGTGACTGACTTGAATTCTTTCTCCCTGCATAAACTTCTACGAATCTTTCGTCGCGAAACTGTTATAGATTCTTGTTTAGAAAACCACACAATATAATAATAAGAGAAAACAGATATGAGAGGAAAAATGTAGGTGTATTGAACCAAAAATATACAACCTACACACTGTTAGTAGGAGTCAAATATATAGAAAGAACTAAGTCCGGGTAATAAGTCTATATTCTTGTTGACCAACGAGCAGCGGTTCAACTGCTCTGACAAGCACTACAAATCTAACAACAACACTCTAACACACTACAGACACCCTACAAACACCCGTTCCCTGTAGACAGGATTATAAATACCCCTTGGAAGTGTCTATTGAGTGTGTAAAAAGGGGAGATCCCCAAAAATTAGGAATGTTGATCTCATCTTTGTTACCATTTGTACAATATTTTAGGCCGTTGTACGCTCCAGCCTTCTTCAGCTAATAGCGATTTCGAACCGAACCCATTATTACAATCACTGTGGTATATGAACTCCATTCCTTGCGGGAAGTCTCGATTGGACGTCATGAGTTATCTCCCTCTAAACTTGCAAGTTACTTGTAGCTCGGTATTGAACTCACAACGCTAAGAGTTAAGTCAGGAACTAACCAAAGTCCATATCCACTTGACTATGTGTTGTTAAGGCGATAATGCTATTATGATGCTTATCGGTTGTTCAAGAGAATGAAAAGAAAGATTAGTGGATAGAAGTGCTGAAAAATGACAAAAATCAGCAAAATTTATAAAGACACAATATGGTGATTGACATTGCATTTCATTTTTGAAGATCGCAGTGACAGGGAAGTAAGAACTTGGAAGAGATTTCCACAAGTAAAAATACGAGAAAAGAAACTATTAAACTAGAAGCGGCAGCTGGATTTAGCTATTTTAAAAGAAAGATCTAATTTTCTAATCTAGTAACAATCACTAGAGCAAAGAAAGTATGCATATAAAAGACAGTGGGAAGCCATGTCATATCAATCAGAATGGGATTGAATTCGAGATGCAAAAACAGGTCAACCACATAATAGACTATTCTTGTCAGTCTCAAGAATATAGAGCAAAAAATAAAAAAAAACAGACAAGTCATGGCAAAAATATTCAAAGAACAGATGAATTGTAAGACGGATTCTGGCGTTAAAAATCTTCCTGGAATTACAAAATCATCCAATTTTCTCAGTAGTATATGTAGTGATTGTTTCGACGTAGTCACTTCTGTTCATGTCACTCGAAAACATGAGTCTAAATAGGCGTAGAGAGTTGCTCTTCTGGTGTCTTACATCAACCGTACTAATTCTATGCAGAAAGAATTCTTTATATAACTTCATCATACAATCTATATAAGGACGGTTCAATGCAAAAATCTAATTTTTGCAATGTTTTATTGAATTAAGAAATTTTTTACACGATGTCTATTAACGAATTTTATTCTTAATTGCCATATCGAATTACGCTACCCGCACGAACTAAATGATATGCCTGTGGGTTAATTTCTTTAATTCTGCAATAAATATAAAAATGTAACGAGTTTAATATTGTTTCGAAGGATTAAATCTACATCTGCCATTCGTAAGGTCACTCCTCGTTCGACTTACGGCTATGCTGGTTATATTTTCTACCGCCATGTTGGTGCAGCAATAGCTATTCAGCGTGAGGCGAATATGAAGACATCATTAAATAGATTCATTTAACCCTACTGTAATGCCAAATAGGATGCCTGATGTTACTGAAAGTGAAATAAATAGAAATGATAATAATAGAACAAATTTTAAGAAGACAGCAGATGGCGACTGTATTTATAATTTTAAACATCGTAGTTGAAAGAACGACATGAGCAACAGGTGTCTCTGGACCGTTACCCTGCAACTGTGCGCATCAAAGACAA
The DNA here is from genome assembly GCA_037127315.1 of Ascarosepion bandense. Taxonomy (NCBI): domain Eukaryota; kingdom Metazoa; phylum Mollusca; class Cephalopoda; order Sepiida; family Sepiidae; genus Ascarosepion; species Ascarosepion bandense. Next base: position 1,025,397 of record JBBBDQ010000876.1, on the reverse strand, counting down.
ACTCACTATAGGAACATGGAACGTCAGGACACTCAACTGTGGACAACTAGAGAATGTCAAACAGAAGATGAACAGACTGAATATCAACATCCTAGGCTTATGTGAAACAAGATGGCCTAATAACGGAGATTTCAGTAGCGACACCCACAGGATAATATATGCAGGAGGTAAAAAACACGAAAAAGGGGTCGCTTTAATACTAAACAAACAAGTGAAGTGATGTGTACTTGGATACTGGCAACTGTCAGAGAGAGTCCTCTTGGTTAAACTGCGGGGAAGGCCCCTCAATATAGCTATTATAGTAGTTTAGGCGCCAACAACTCAAAGTTCGGAGGACGAAACAGAATCTTTCTATTCAATACTGGACAGTGCTAAGGCTCAGTGCAAAAGACAAGAAGTTAGGATAATAGTGGGGGACTTAAATGCAAAGGTAGGTAAAGATAGAGAAGGAGACGCGAACGGCAACTTCGGACTAGGAGAGCGCAACGAAAGAGGAGAAAAATGGATCCAATGGTGCTCAGCCAATGACCAGGTTATTACTAACACCTGGTTCCAAGAACACAAACAACGTTTATGGACATGGAGAAGTCCAGGAGGCGACACGAAGAACCAAATAGATTATATAACTATAAACAAGAGATTCAGGAACGCAGTAGTCCAATGCAAAACATACCCAGGTGCCGACTGCGGAAGTGACCACGTCCCAGTCATCTTCAAACTAAAAGTGAAACTCCGAAGACTGAAGAAGACTAGCATATCACCAAGGCTGCAATACGACACGCTAGAGGACGATCTCACCCTGCAGAAAGAATACAATAACAGCGTGAGAAAGAAATATGAAGAACAAATTGGAAAAGGATACTCAAAATGGGATTCACTAAAAGAATCAATGGTGACCTCAGCGAACAACATAGCCCCAAAGGAAATCAGACGCAGAAGAAAAAACGAGTGGATGACCGAAGCGATCCTCCACATGATGCAAAAGAAACAAAAAATAACGCCAAGACACGGAGAAGAGTACAAAAAACTTCACAGGGAGATAAGAAACAAATGCAGACAAGCCGAAGAGTAATGGCTCAACAACAAATGCGCAGAAGTAGAGAGACTGAGCAGGAACAACAAATGCATAAAGAGATAAGAGAACTGACAGGACAAAGAACCTGCTCCTCAATAGGATGCATAAAATCCAAGGAAGGGACAATCATATGAGAGAAAGAGGAAATACTCCAGCGATGGGAAGAATATATAAAGGATCTCTTTTGCGACAAGAGAGAACAACCGAGAAAACACAAGGAGATGGATGGACCGGAAATACTAAAATCCGAAGTGGAAGCTGCAATAGCCAAAATGAACAGAAACAAAGCACCTGGTCCAGATGGCATAGTGATAGAGCTACTGACAGCCTTAGAAGAATATGGCATAGAAAAGATTACCGACATAATAAACGAAATTTATAGCAGTGGAATAATACCAGACGACCTATGCAAGTCGATATTTATAGCGCTGCCGAAGAAACCTGGTGCAAACGAGTGCGAACTACACAGAAATATCAGCTATGAGTAACATTACAAAACTGATTGCCAGAATCCTAATGAATAGAGCGAGAAGCAGAATCAGGCCAGAGATAGGGCAAGAACAGTGCGGGTTCGTCAAAGACATTGGAACAAGGAACGCCATATTCATGATTAGGATGCTCTCTGAAACAGCATTACAAATGAAGAAAGACTTGTACCTGTGCTTCATTGACTACGCGAAAGCATTCGACAAAATACGACACAAAGAATTGATGGAGATGCTAGGCAGCCTCGACATTTTCGGGAAAGACATAAGAATAATCAAGAATCTCTACTGGCAGCAAACGGCCTGCATACGGACAGGTAACGATCTCAGTAGATTTACAAAGATAGAAAGAGGCGTAAGACAAGGATGTGTTTTTTCACCGGGTTTGTTCAGCCTATACAGCGAGAATATTTTGAGGACCCTAGATGACACGCCAGGATTTGTTATTGGAGGCCACAACCTGACAACATTAGGTATGCGGACGATACAGTGATGACTGCGGACACAGAAAGGAAACTATAAGGCCTCATACAGAAAGTAGCAGTGGAGAGTGACAAGAAGGGACTACAAATAAACTTTAAGAAAACTGAGTGCATGATCATCAGCAAAAGATACAACCCAAAATGCCAAATAAAGGTGAGGGATAACAGAATCAAACAAATACAAGAATTTAAGTACCTAGGAAGTGTTCTAACAGAAGATGGAAAGTGCGACACGGAGATCCGAAGGCGAATTAGCATGGCAAAGGACGCGTTCCAGAAGATGAGCAAAATACTAACACACAGGAAAATCTCAATAGAAACTAAGAAAAGAGTGCTAGACTGCTACGTAATGTCAGTTCTTCAATACGGCAGTGAATGCTGGACAATATCATCGAAAATGAGGACAAATCTGGAAGCGGCCGAAATGTGGTTCTACAGAAGGATGCTACGGATATCGTGGACTGAGCATACAGGCAACGACGAGGTGTTAGAAAGAATGGCAACAAAAAGGAAATTGATGCTGAGCATCAGGAAGAGACAACTGAAGTTCCTGGAACATGCAATGGGAAAGAGAGCCTGGAGAACCTGATACTGACGGTCAGGAAGGAAGGAGAGATAGAGGAAAGCAGCGGATAACATATTTGTAGGGTTTGATCAGGTGGATGACGGAACGGGGGTGCCAGGAGCAACAGGAACAAACATACTAAGAGCCACAATGGATAGGTAGACGTGGAGAGCCATGATCGCCTACGTCCTGAAGGGACAGGGCACATAGAAGAAGAAGAAGTTAACAAGAAAGAAATTGGAAATTATTGCCACAAGAAAGTATTTGCATATGACTTATGGTTACAACTAACAATTTAAATAGTAACGTAAAAATATACACCACAGAAAAAATGAAGGGGTGGGATTGAAAGAAAGTAGACAGAAAGCAATGTCTATTTTTAGATTTTTGGAAAACCCTACTTTTAAACTGAGTTGTAAATTAAATGTTATTCTTGTCTGGCTCTAAGAAAAGGAAGGATAAAGAAAGAAAGATTGAACAGGTTAACAGGCTCATCCCCTGTTCCCTGTTTAGGATGTGGTTTCCGGCTTTCTCATTTCCAATCTTCTCACTTTGTTTTTTTTTTTCTCAATTGGAGTAGATAGATCTATCTATCGCCCGCTTCACACTCCATCCACGTCTATTGAACAGATTAAGAGGCTCAACCCTTGTTCCCTGTTTAGGATGTGGTTTCCGGCTTTCTCATTTTCAATCTTCTCACTTTCTTTTTTTCAATTGGAGTAAATAGATCTATCTATCGCCCGGTTCACACTCCACCCATGTCTATTGAACAGGTTAACAGGCTCATCCCTTGTTCAATGTTTAGGATGTGGTTTCCGGCTTTCTCTTTTCCAATCTTCTCACTTTGTTTTTTTTTTCAATTGGAGTAAATAGATCTATCTATCGCCCGGTTCACACTTCACCCATGTCTATTGAACAGATTAAGAGGCTCAACCCTTGTTCCCTGTTTAGGATGTGGTTTTCGGTTTTCTCATTTTCAATCTTCTCACTTTCTTTTTTTCAATTGGAGTAAATAGATCTATCTATCGCCCGGTTCACACTTCACCCACGTCTATTGAACAGGTTAATGGGCTCATCCCTTGTTCACTGTTTAGGATGTGGTTTCCGGCTTTCTCTTTTCCAATTTTTCACTATTACGTAGCTCCCTGCACATCCCTGCGTTACCGTCTTGCTCGGGGTGACACGATTAAAAAAAAATATTAAAATCTTCTTGCTGTTCAATTTCCCTTGCATTCATGAACTTAAGGTACCATCAAGGAAAACCCATCAATACAAAAATACCGCGAATATATTTATAGAAGCGACACAATGGTGGATACTTTACAGTGGGGTGAATTTAGCAAAAACAAGATGGCAGGGTAGGACCAATACAATTGCAGATTCTTCTGATTTTGTGAAGCTTTATGATGATTAATATATAAATATTGCAATAAAGATGAAGAAATCAGTCCGAACCATGTAAATATCGTAAATAACGTAAATAATGAAAAATAATAATAAAAAAATAATAATTAGCCATATCGAAACGACATAATTAGTCTACTCTGTAATTTTTCAAAGTGTCGCGCATTCAATTTTCTTCGCAAATAGAATTGGTAAAAATAAGAATTACAAGTTATAGAGAATGATGAATGTAACAATACCTGAAATTCCTGCGTTTAAACTGATAGAGAAATCTGGACAAATAAACCAGATGTCATTTTGTAAATCATGTTCAAAATGTATTAGACATCTAAGAAAACTTTCGAGAAATTAAAATCATATGCCTCGATAGAGAGATCAGTCGAATGTAGCCATCTGAAAACCACTTTGTTATAATTGGGACTTTGAGAATAACATAAAAAGCAAGAGACATATCAAATTTTTGGTAGGCTTGAAATATGGGAATTGCAAAAAAAATTTCTTGTGAATATTAGTCACATGTTACGTAAATTTTTTCTCCATGCAATAAATCTAATTACATTTTTATCTCTGATTGAATGACACCATATCTGCACCGATCTTTTGATACAAGTATTTTTTTTTACTGATGTCTTTCGTTGTGATTTGAGAGCAACTCGTACTAATCAAAGTAAAGGAAAAAACAACAATAATGATAATAAATGTCAAGATATAAGTTTAATAATTTAATTTAACATGTGAAGATGATTAGAAGATTTCAATACGAGAACTCAGTGCATGTTTATATGAACATTTTTGACGATTAGGAGAAATAATATCGCGAAAATTGTCAGTTTAGATAAGTAATGTGAAATAATAATAATAATAATAATAATGGAAAATCTGTAAACAAACACTGGTATGAACATCACCCAGCACCGGTTACAGAAATAGAAATAGAAGATGTAACCATTCTATGAGATTACACCATCTACACAGATAGAAAAATTGAAGCAAACAGGCCGGACATTGTTGTTAAAAACCAGAAGGAGAAAACTTGTCTATTAATTGATATGGCTTGTCCAGTGGATTGTTACATAGCAACCAAGGAATTTAAAAAACTGTCAAAATATAAAGACCTGGAAATTGAAATAGAAAAAATGTGGAAATTGAAAACAAGAGTTGTGCCAGTGATAGTAGGTGCACTTGGAATGATAAAAAATGGAACAAAACAACACATTGAAAGAATCCCTGGAAACCCCAGCTTAAGAGATATACAAAAAATTGTCTTATTAAGTACAGCCCACACACTAAGGAAAACTTTATCTATGTAATGCTAGGGATGATAGGGAAGATAGAAACACATGAAATGGGGCCATAACAACACGCCACGACCTGCCTTAGGTCTCCCCGCCGACTTGGTTGGTAGTGAGAACAAAGCAGAAATCGAAATATGATGAAAAATGATATAATAATATCTAAATTTGTGTGTCTATATGTATTAGCCTCATGAACAATAATCGAAAATTATAAAATAATAATATTAATATTATTAATATTTTATTGAGAAACATATTATTAGCAGACTCACCAAAAAATCAAAAACAAAGAATTCTTGACACAAAAACACAACTTTCCATTGATAAAGCTCTGCTCAGAAATTTCTTCAAACGATGAACCAATTACATTGATTTTATGAAAACAGATATCTATTCTTGAAAAAAGAGTTATTTATCTAATGCAAATCGGCTTGCTTTGTTGGAAGACAAAATTATATTATTACTAGCAGTACAGCCCGGCGTTGCTCGGGTGTAATAAAAGCTTTAAAACTAATCCATGGTCCTGGAGTTCAGACACTTTAGACGTTGGCACGAAATACCTAAAAGCAATCGTTGTTTCCAGTTAAAGCGAAAACGTAGACTGAAAGAAAAATGAATGGATGTAAATCAAATTTTGATTTCATGCTATCGATATCAAATTAGATTTTCATCGTGAACTGAATTTTGAAGGCTAAATACGTCCTCTGAGTAAATTGTATCATGGCTGAGACTAAGAACTACAATTATACCTACTTAGAGCCAAACCCGAAGCAAAAACTAAAATAAAAGTGCTAAAAAATACAGACATACAGGCAGATAAACAGACACACGCACAAAACTTCTGAATATCGTTTCTTATATCTTTGTTTATGAGTGTATCAAGTTTGATTAAAATTGGACCTCTCCTTCTATAACCCGATTGTTTCGATGATCGATTTTCGATATTTATCGGGGTACCTCGACACGGAACAAAGCTAAGAACACTTGCAGGCGCTTATAGTACAACTGTGTAAATTTTCAAGAAAATCGGTTCAGCCGTTTATGAGTCTATAGGTAAAGGACACACACACACACACACACACACAAACACACACAGACACAGACACACACAGAAACAAAGTTCCATTTATAAATATATTTAGATGATCTAAATTTTGGTACTGGCTCCATACTAAGAGAAATATTTCACCGTGATTATATCTGCAATTTACAGTTTCTTCTTGCTTTGTCAATATTATCAATGATTTCAATGAAAATAAAATTCGAATATTAATTAGATAAGGACAATCTGGAAAATGCTACCAAGTATATCATATCGTGAATCATCTCTGGCTTACGGAAGTTTTCATGGGGTTTGTAATATCGAAGAGTCCACTACCAACAATGATGCGAGGGAAAAATATCGTTATAACAGGGACTGGAATACAAGTAGGCGGAACCAACGCTGAACCAAAGGAAACTGGATACAAATCCATTGGTATTGTGGAGTTGGATGTGATCCATAGGAGTCACATGAAAGAAATGCTCCCAGGAACATCCATGAATATCCTACGGTTTCTTCTGAATTTCTATTTGGATGCCTGTAATTTTATAACGGCTTTATTTTTGGTACGATATATTCGCGGGATGGTTGAATTAACAGTGAATGAATTATAATCCCTTGACAGAAATTTGCTAACACAGCTTTTTAAGAATGGTTTTATGTGCGTCGTGGTGCAGTGGATATCGGCCTGGAACGAGAAATCGGGAAGCCGAGTTCGAATTCCAGTCGAATTCCTTGCATTCACTTGCGTACAAATACCATTGGGAAAGGTATTAATCCGTCTTTTCCCTCCAGTTATGGGTTAAATAACAGGACAGATTGGGTTCTTTAGCCTTGGCTGGCAACTTGGCTACCGCAGAAAGCAATGGCAACCTACTGCGGGATAATCTTCTGTCCAGTCAGTCATGTCTCGAAAGAGACATGATCGCCCAAGCGTGTATCACGTATGGCATTTAACTGACTGACTCTGCGGTCAAAGTCCGATGTGAAAAGACTGTACATGTAACGATATTCAAAAATCCTTCAAAAGAATGAATCGGCGACAAAAGAGAATAGCGGAAGGGCGTAATAAAATTTGAATTTAAAATGGTGCTTCATGAACCCTTTAAGAACGGTGACCAATAAAAGTTAAGAAATGATATTCGGGGAACTAACTGAAAAAAGGCCGACTGAGCCGTGAGAGTATTAGTGGCCTCTTATCTGAAGTGCTAACTATTTAGGGAGTTTGAACTTGAAGTCGAACAGAAATGTTACCTCCACAAACCAAAGAATGGGATCGAAAAATATCAAGTCAAAGCTTAGATTTAAAACTTTTAAAAGAAACCATACATTTTGTGCCAACAAACAAGACATCATTGTTGTTGAAAAAGAAAGACAATAATTAAAAGCAAATATATCAAAATGAAAATACCATTTTATCAATGTGGCTGTTTCTTGTGGCCATAATAACTGGCAAAGACCCTGAAAACTCAATATGCGTACTTATTTCCCGATTGAAATTACGAATGTCTGGGTTGCAGAATCTACTATCGTCCCAGTTATTAATAGGACCTTGAGATCTTTACCACCGAAATTAAAAATCTAAATTAAGAAAATTAGAATAAAGTCTTCTTTAACACCGAAGAATAAAATTTACTTGAACTCTTTTTGTTTAAACCTAGCAAAGTCATATAAAACAATCTTTTATTACATTTCTCAACAAATATAAGAAAGTCGTGTCCTAAAGTCTTGATGTCTAATATATTCCCCATCGAAATTTAATTTCAAGGTCTATGAAATCTATTTTTATTAAGCTGTGTTAGAGAATTTCTGTCTAGTGAGTAAAATTTATCATCTGTCAACTCATTTATTTAATGTTTATTTTAGTCCGTGTGCACGTTCCTCGCTCCCGACTGAGCTTTGAGTACAGAGGATCAATAAGCCGGTTACGTTTCATTTTTATTAATTGTTTTGTATTTCGAGATAGACAAATTATGGTAATGTAATTTCATGTTACTCATCTGTTGGTTACTTGTTTTTTGTTTTGTTTTTTGTTTTTGTTTTCATGTGTCCGTTTTTATCTCATTCATTAAACCCAATAATTACTGATATGTCGTAAAATAAAAGTACTTAACCCAAACCTAAACTAATGAAATAACTAGACATAGCCAGCCGAAACGAGGAAGCCCCCATTATCTTACTTCTTTAAAACCAAACAATTTAAGTTAGAGAGAAATAAAGGCACGCAATAGGTGTTAGAAAGAATGGCAACAAAAAGGAAATTGATGCTGAGCATCAGGAAGAGACAACTGAAGTTCCTTGGACATGCAATGAGGAAGGAGAGCCTGGAGAACCTGATACTGACTGGCCAGATAGAAGGAAAAAGGGACAGTGGAAGGCAGCGGATAACATATTTGCAGGGTCTGATCAGGTGGATGACGGAACGGGGGTTGCCAGGAGCAACAGGTGCAAACATACTAAGAGCCACAAGGGGTAGGGTGACGTGGAGAGCCATGATCGCCTACATACTGAAGGGACATGGTACATAGAAGAAGAAGAAGAAATGTCTAGAAAATAATAAGTTAAAGGAGTTGAAACTTCATAGAATTACGTCAGTACAATAAACGGCCAACATATGAAAACAATAGCAATGTTTTATTTGAGAAATCGAAGTAGTCACAAGAATCTGTTAAGCCGCGAAGAGAAGAAGGCCTCCGAAAGCTATAGATGAATGCATCAATGAATACAGAAAAGAAGCTGTCACAGATTTTTAAATGGAAAGACAAACCATGCCAACAACATTTAATGATCATCAGTGTTATGTGATCGTAGGGTCGCTGGACAATTGAGCTCCTGACCAGCTGTCTCAAAATGTTTATGTTTCCAATATAAAATACAAAGTAACTAACACTGAATTAAGATACTGAATAAACACGTCATCCTCTAAATTCTTACATTCACTATTCAATAGAGAAACATATTTTGCACACTGTAATATATATTTCCACCTGTAAAGAAACAAGATTACTGAGTAAGATGTAAATCTGAAATATATTTTACTAATGAAATCATGTATTATTAATTGTTTATAAGTGTCAGGTTATAAAATACGGTTTGCGAGTTCTTCGTTATTAATATTATATTAATACTAGAAGTATAGCACGGCATTGCTCGGGTGTAATGAAAGCTTTGAAACTAATCCTTGGTCCTGGAGTTCAGACACTTTGGACGTTGGCACGAAAGACTAAAAAGCAATAGTTGTTTCCAGTTAAAGCGAAACCATAGACTGAAAGAAAAATGAATGGATGTAAGTCAAATTTTGATTTCCTGGTATCGATATCGCTCCGACGAACTTAAGTCACTGGTGCCCTTACCACAGAAGTTTACTCGTGTAATCAAGATGGAAACTGGGTGCCACCCATTCACAGTTAGATCAACCAAATGCAGACGACAATTCTACTCCAGCAACTTCTTTTCGCGCACCAGGCACTCGACAGGAATGGCGAAGCCCGAGCCGTTGCATTGGATATATCTAAGGTGTTTGACAGAGTTTGGCATTCTGGTCTTCTATGCAAACTGCGGAGCTATGGTATAACTGGACATTTGTTTGAACTAATCCAGTCATTCCTCTCTAACCGTAAAATGAAGTTGGTATTAAACGGACATGCCTCCCAGAACTACCATACGAACGCAGGTGTCCCCCAAGGCTCCATCTTAGGTCCTACGCTCTTTCTGATATACATTAATGTTCTCCCTGATTCCGAAAGATCCCAAGTAGGTATGTACGCCGATGACACCACAGTTTACTCTCGCCTCAACCAAAATTCTGAAAAAGATTGAAAAAGACCTCCAATCCGTAGTGGACTGGGGTAAGAAATGGCTAGTAAATTTTAATGCTTCTAAAACGAAGCTACTCTCAATTAACCATCATAGACAATCGCACTTACCTCCCATTAGCATGGACCAGGCTTGCCTCCCAGAGAGTAAAACACTACGCCTCCTTGGTCTCACACTTTCAGCGGACCTCAAATGGAATAACTATATCGAATCCATTGCAAACTTCCGCTGCTATGAAAGTCGGTTCTCTGTGCAGGGCCCGGAAGTTTTTTCCGTCTAAATCTATCCTCCGCCTGTGCATTGAATACTGCTGCCATATCTGGTCGGGTCCCCCTGCCATTCTCCTCGGGCTTCTCGATAAGGTACGGATGATGATCTATCATGTGATAGATACCGACTAGGCAGACCGCCTGCAGTCTCTCCCACCGGCGCGACGTGGCTTCCCTGTGTTTTCTATGAATACTTTCACGGCTTCTGCTCCGATGAACTTGGATCACTGCTGCCCCTAGATACGAATTTGCACGAGATACTAGATTAGCAACTAGATCCCACCCTTTTACAGTGAAACCGATAAAATGCAACCGCAACTTCTACTCCAACAGTTTCTTTTCTCGCACGTCCCGACTGTGGAATTCCCTACCACATGATTGCTTCCCCGAAGGCTACAATCTTCAGGAGTTTAAATGTAGGGTCAATAGACACCTCCTAACACACTAACTCGCTCCCATTCTATCAAACACTCTTCCCATCTGCCCAACCCTCATCCTCGGTATCCTTACCCATCTATCACCCTCCTTCTGACATTTCCTATGTCTAACCACTCCTCTTTACCGTCCCCTATGTAGCTCCATGCGCAATAGTGGCAGTGGAATGCCTTGCTTGGGGTGAGATGATTAAAAAAATACTTCCCGGCTATGGAACTTTCTTCCATATACTTGCTTTACTGACGGCTACAACCTCTTGGAATTTAAATGCAATGTCAATTCCCATCTCTTAACCACTTGACTTTAGTTCTTTCTACATCTGTCATCACACCTGTATTCCCATCCTTCTCTCGCTCCTTTCTTTGACACTCTCTGTAACTGGTTCGTCTTTCTCTTTACTCTCCTCTCATCGAATCTTTTACTCGTATGTGGTATTCTGCGCATCAGTGGCATTATCACCTTGCATGGGGTGAAACGATTTAAAAAAATAAAAGAAACAGATATATCTGACGTAATATAAATCAACAAAGCGACAACCTGAAAAACAAAAATGTGTGGAATTTTTAAGTCTATATAAATGTAGAATCTTTAGCTAAATATAGAGAAGTTCCGCTGACTTCGGACTTTCGATGGCTCTTCGAGTTTGCGACTCTCTCCGGCTTTTCTCCTATTGCACACAAGCGTCACTGACGAAGAATAAAAATATAAGATTATATTTCTATATATACGTATTCCTCGTTGTTGTCCAGCAGTAGTATATTACGCACGCATTAACTATTGAATGCTTTGTTTTCAACCGACAAGTTTATTACTTCAAATGTTACTTTTATAGTTACCCATAACTGAAATAGACGTCCAGTTTTTATACTGTACATTGTGTATACATTTATCGATGTGCGCACTCGAGAAATCGAGAAAATATACTTTTCATACTTGAGTCTATTTTTGAAAAAATATTTTACCTGTTGTCCTGATCGACATTACCATAATACATACTCGTTAATTTTTCACATAAATAGGAAACTTTCATTAAAGAGTTGGGGTAAGTGTTTTTTCATGAATCCAGCACTCTCCCCAGTATTTTGTTTGATATAATGTAATAGAGTATCGAGTATTAAAGATCAGAACGATGTTAAGAAAAAGTCTCAATATGAAATAACTTTTTATTTTAAAGCTTCATAGAAGATTTTATCAAAGAAAAAAGTGTAAAAGTAAATTATATTTACTTATTATATAATTTCAATAATGCAAATAATTATTAGATTTGATGGATTTATTTACTCGTTCTGATGTAAAAAGTAAATTATATAATTCTAAAATATAAATTTCAATAAACTTATTTTGATAAAGTTATAAAAATAATTATATAACATTTGAAAAAGATAGATGGTATATAATTATTATTATAACTTTATCTCAATAAGTTTATTGAAATTTATATTTTAGAATTATATAATTTACTTTTTACATCAGAACGAGTAAATAAATCCATCAAATCTAATAATTATTTTGCATTATTGAAATTATTTTAAGGTAAGAATATAAAATCGGGTATTTTATTAAATTACACCGGCTCTTTACTGGCTCTTGCATTCTAAACATGGCGAAAATATCTGTGACGTCATTGGAACTTAGAAAACTGATAGTTAATTTACGTAATGAAGATAAACTCTCAATTGGGGATATTTCAAAAAGTGTGGGCAAATCTAAAAGTGTTATTCATAGTATTTAAAAAAAAAACTTGAGGAAACTGAGTCATGTGAACCCAAGAAACAACCTGGCAGACCTAGGAAAAAACTGCAAGAAAAGACAGATGGATTGGTAAAGAATAAAAAAATAGTTAATTCTAACGACTGAAACAATTTGAAAGGAGAATGGGGGAAAATATCTGTTAATGAGAAATATTAATTCGTTCATTTAGCAAAAGATGTGAAGCTGTTATTGAAAGTAAAGGTTTTGCACATCATGTACTAATGAATTATGAACGCTATTTTTCTTTGGATACGATGTATCCATTATAATAGTATGATTTTGTTAATAGTTCTGATGTTTTTGATCATCTATTTTTTCGAATGTTATATAATTATTCTTATAAATTTATTAAAATAAGTTTTTTGAGCTCTATATTTTAGAGTTAAATAATTGTTCTTTATACCCTTATTTTTCCTTGATAAAATGTTCTATAAAGTTTTAAAATAAAAAGCTATTCCACATTTAAAGTTTTTCTTAACATCGTTCTGATCTTTATGCTCGTTACTGTATATTACCTTGAACGGCTGATATACCTGACAGATACATCCAGCCGTAGAAATGGTCAACAAAAATGACAACCGACATGAAAGGCGATGGGTCCGGCTCGGTGTGATTGACAGATACAGTCGGCCGAAGATAAAGTCATCAATGAGACAACTCGAAAAAACTAAAATGTGTGGATAAAGTTGAGAGGCCATGTGGGTCGCGTGGGAGTTTTAAGATAATATAATGTCTAGAATATTAGCTGAAGAAAAAAGACATTCGCTAGCTTCCAACTCCCGACAGATTCTTTCTCCGCTGAGGTTCTGCTCTACACACGCGTTACCGTCGAACAATAACAATATAAGATCATATTTTTATATATACGTGTTCCTCATTGTTTGTCCAGATCCAGCGTTAGTGTATAATATTACATTAACACGGGCTTTCCAGAAGGTTTTTTTCCTTCCATCTATGTGTCATGGTGGCATCAACCAGTCAACGGGCTGAACGCTTCCATCTAATACATATACTTCCTCTCACAAGAGATAAGCAGAAAGCAGAAGAGAGAAAGTCAGTGATTGGGGAGAGACAGAATGAGATAGCCAAGACTGCTACCGTAACGACCATTTCGAGTCCCAATTATAGTATTACTACCTTATTCGTATTTATCGTTCACTAACAGAGTGCTAAGCAGTTGTATTCTTCTGTGTTTAATATATATATATATATATATATATATATATATATATATATATATATATATATAATAAACGTGTTTAATATATATATATTAAAATCATTTTATATATATATATATATATATATATATATATATATATAAAATCATTTTATATATATATACATATATATATATATATATATATTAAAATCAGTTGTTTATGATGAAAGCCGAGGCCTTTCTGAAATATCAAATGTATATATATAACAATAGAAATTAATAAATACTGTCAAAAAGAACATTTTTAACTTAAAACTTTTTAGTAGTTTTTCCTATACATATTAAGACAGTATACATGGATTATCATTATGCTCTCTCTCTCTCTCTCTCTCTCTATATATATATATATATATATATATATATATATATATATATATATCGTTATTTCCTATTTTGGTTGTTGTATTATTTCTACCTGGATTCATAACTGGGTCCACGACACTATGTTATTCCTAAATTTAGAAATCAATCCTCCTGATGTCATCATTTTTCAAATCGATTCTATACTTCTGAGGGGAAGTAGTATTTATATTATTTACACACTTCCAAATAGTGTCCTCATTTTTATTGCCATGGTTACGACGTTTCGGCAGTTGTAAACTCTGGCCTTCTTCAAGTTCTAAGAATTTTGAACCGAACTCTTTATTTCAATCTCTGATCTATTTCTTTTCTTTTCATGTGCGAAACTACTTCCGAGTGGCATGTAGTTATCTCCCTTTGAATTATTCATCTGCATTAGCCAGGTACTGAATTCACAACTTTTTAGGTCAAGTCACTGAAACTAATCAACGCCTATGTCAGCTGGACTATGTGTCCTTGAAAAGAAGACCGGTGCGTAAAACGGCCGAAATATCGTCTACATGGTAATGTAGATGAGGACATCAGTCTGAACAGTGTAAATATTGAAAACTATTTTGTTTTTTATCAGCAATGTCTGGTGCTAGTTTTTAGGAGAATGCTACCTTTCAACATCCCCGGATAAACTTTTCCGATGGCACGAAGTAGAAAGATTAAACTGAACAACTTTCTAGGTCTGTTGCTTAAAATGCTAGTTCATTCTGAGGTGACACTTTTCTCATTAAAATCTAACTTAAACAATTCGTTCATAATACAGAATGTGGCTGTCAAATCAGGTCTGATGCTTCAGCTATGTATTCAGAGATTCTTGATAAAATACAAAAAAGAATCTGCATTATAATTAGTCCTAACCTGGTATTTTATTTTCAGCGATATTTCTTATCGGCGTCACGTAGCTTTACTGTGTCTTTTTCTTTATATATTTCGTGGTAATTGTTCCGAGTGTTCATCTTTGTTTCTTCGAGTTTATAAGTTTAACTATCAGTATAGTCCGCTGTTGCTCGGGTGTAATGTAAGTTTTAAACTATTCCATGGACCTGGAGTTCAGACTCTTTTGGCGTTGGCACGAAAGACTAAAAAGCAATAGTTGTTTCTAGTTAAAGCAAAACCGTAGACTGAAAGAAAAATGAATGGATGTAAATCAAATTTTGATTTCCTGGTATCGATATCAAATAAGTTTTTTTGTCGTAAACTGAATTTTGAAGGCTAAATAAGTCTTCTGTGTAAATTAGATTTTCATCGTGAACTGAATTTTGAAGGCTAAATACGTCCTCTCAGTAAATTGTATCATGGCCGAGACTAAGAACTAGGACTGAAAAAGAAAATACAGACATACAGGCAGATAAACAGACACACAGACAAACATATTCCCTTTTATATATATATATATATTACCGATTTTCTGCACTATTGTAAGAACTATTGTAAGAACTGCAACCCTGAAATTTCTGAATATCGTTTCTTATATCTTTGTCTATGAGTGTATCAAATTTGATTAAAATCGGACCACTCCTTGTATAACCCGATTTATTCAATTATCGATTTTCAATATTTATCGGGGGTACCTCGATATAAAACCTATCTAAGAACACTTGCAGACGCTTATAATACAACTGTGTAAATTTTCAAGAAAATCGGTTCAGCCGTTTCGGAGTCTATAGGTAACGGACACTGACACACACAGACACGCACACACACATACACACACACACACACACACACACACACACACACACAGAGAGAGAGAAAAAGTTCCATTTATAAATAAGTTTAGATATGCCAATAGATTTGCGGCAAAGTCTCATCATTTTACAGTTGAAATGGCTAGATGTAAGCGTAAGTTCTATGCTAACATTTGCTTCTTTTATATTTATTTTTTTCGTGGAATACGCTTCTGTTATTTTACTTTGCAGCAAACTTCGATCTTTAAGAATTTAATGGCCATATTAAACGTTAGCATCCGTATTATTTTGTTGATTTGTTGCTTTATCACTTAAATAATAATTTCTTTTTATTATATTTTCTCACACTCAGTAATACCTTATCTTTTTTAATGTAGTGCATTGATGGCTGGAAATGATTTAAAAATATATTCTCATACGGTGTGCAACGTTATCGCAGCTGCCACTATACGAAAGAATTAAGTAAATGATCTAACGAATCAGACTTTAAAGCTATGTTGTTATTGCCTGTATCACTTAGAAATAACTTGATTCAAATATGGTAATGTAGTGTGTGCAAGGCAGGCAGGCAGGACTTGCCGGGGCCCGGTAAGAAGGACCGGAACCACATGACGACCACTACCACTACTACTACTTAGGAGGTACCACGCCGAACCCCACGATCTGTTTGCCGCTGCTGCTGCTTGCTCGTGAAGCGAGACATTCGGGAAGACTTTTGCCTGCATCTTAGGACCGACTGACCCGTGATCGACCGCCGTTGGCACAGAATCCTTCTCCACTTCGGTCTTCGAAGGTCTCGTTCGAATATTTGCTATATTTGGAATGAGAAATCGGGGAACCGATTTCGAATTCCATTTGAATTCATTGCATTCACTTACGCGCAAATACTCTTGGGAAAGTATTAATCCGTCTCTTCCTTCTAGTTATGGGTTAAATAACAGGACACATTCGGTTCTATAGCCTTGTCTGGTAACCAGTCTACCGCAGAAAGCAATGGCAACCTACTGCGTAATAATCTTCTGCCCAGTCAGTCATGTCTCTTTCGAGACATGATCGCCCAAGCGTGTTTTACGTATGGCCCTTAACTGACAGAATATATACTAAAAATAGTATGAAATACATAATTTCTTTAAAATAATTGGGGTGGCCTTATAATTATGGCCGATAGTGTACATACATACAATCATATATATATATATATATAAATTTTCTCTACCAATCTTTTTACTATGGTGACCAACCAGGTGAATTTAAGCGTGCTACTAGATTGGCATCCAGATCTCACATTTTTCTGCTGAAGTAGTCAAATTCTTACAACACTTCTACTCGATCAGTTTCTTTTCTCGCACTCCCGCCTGTGAATCTTCATTCCGACTAATTGCTTTTCTTAATAGCAACATCTCTAAAAGTGTAAATGCAACGTCAACTGTCATTTTCTATCTTCTTGAATCTCGTTCATCTTTTATTTGTTCTTCAATACACCTTTATTCGGTCTCTCACTGTAAACCCCTGCTCACCACTGGTGGTTTGCTTGCTTGGGGTTAAATGATTAAAAAATAACATTGATGGCGTTTTAAAGAGTTGTTTGATGTTTTGATTGATGGCTTTCTTCTTATATGCGTATCAGTCACTGATTTTTTAAAGCAATTTATCATTGCTGGCCCTGAGACCAGCATTGTTTTTTTGAAACCAATAAGTTTATCATATGCTTTAACACAGATAAAACAAATAAAGTCTGATTGTGTTTTCTATCTGTTATTCGTCAGGGACGCGATCCTGCTGCGCGGTCACTTGTGTTGTTAAATCTGATCTATTTTGAAGGTTTTGCATTACTCACATGTTAAATGGTTGTTTTCAATTTAAACGTCATAGTTTCTTAATCACCTATTAACATGGCTACACTGATTAATATAGATATTTTTGTTTCTTTAATCGAAATTATCCCAAGCTTAAACTTAGTGTTGAAAAATAAAAACAGAACCATCACTAAGGAAAGACAAGAAAAGAAGAGTAATGCAAAAGACAGAAGTCATTGCATTTCAGTTTCTGAAGATGAATGTTGGATTGAAATTATGAAGTTAGAAGGGAATTCCACAAGCGAGAAGTGCGAGAGAAGAATCTCTTAGCATAGTACTTAAGGTTAAATCTCTTAATCACTACGAAATGTTGATTAGATCTCGACGCCAGTCTAAACTTCTTCTTTCTTTATCCCCGATAAATATCGATAATCGAAAAAATCGGGTTATAGAAGGAGTGGTCCGATTTTAATCAAATTTGATACGCTCATAGACAAAGACATAAGAAATGATATTCAGAAGTTTCAAGGTTGCCGTTCTTACAGTAGTGCAGAAAATCGATAATATATATATATATATATATATATATATATATATATATATATATATATAAAAAATGCAAGATGTTTGTGTGTGTTTATATGCCTGTATGTCTGTACATTTTTCAGCCCTTTCATTTTAGTTTTTGCTTTGGGTTTGGCTCTAAGTAGGCATAATTGTAGTTCTTAGTCTCAGCCATGATACCATTTACTCAGAGGACTTATTTAGCCCTCAAAATTCAGTTTACGACAAAAAAAAGACTTATTTGATATCGATACCAGGAAATCAAAATTTGACTTACATCCATTCATTTTTCTTTCATTCTACGGTTTCGCTTTAACTGGAAACAACTATTGCTTTTTAGTCTTTCCTGCTGCCAACGTCCAAAGAGTCTGAGCTCCAGGACCATGGATTACTTTTACAGCTTTCATTACAACCGAGCAACGCCGGGCTATACTGCTATGTATATATATATATATATATATATATATATATATATTATACCCCTCCATCAATAATAAATGAACTACTTTACTATCATTACAGTATGTTATATTTATCAATATTTAAATTATACAATGGTTAATTTTCTATTAGCACCTGACAATTGCATTTTGTATGAAATTCAGTGTTGTGAATTGTAAACCAAATGATTTGTGAAGGATTTAATTTTTTATCTGACATCTTTAATTCATAATATTCTACTCTGAATTATATTTGCTTGAGCCCAACAAGCATGGTTCGCACTGTTTTCCCCTGTTCCTCTTTATCACTATTCACCCTGTGAGTATCAGATTTTCCAAGCTCCTCTGACTCATTACGTATCCCAGAAACTTCAATCGTGTCTTCATCGCGGCAATAAATGAACATAGTCATTCTACTTCTGCGCTTAAATTAAATAATTATGTACCAGTGCGAAGAGATCATCCTAAAAATTATCTTGAAAAAGTTTATAGAAAAGAAACAGGGAGCAAATGTATGGCAGTGGGAAAGTGATTTACGCTGACATCTTCAAGTTTTGACCGACAGACAGACTCTCCTATACTCTTGGCAGAAAAGCTGCAGTTCGTATGAACCGATATATTTTTTCTGGTTTCTCTTGTTTCAGCCCAGGTATTCTCATTGTCGCTGAATCATTATAGACCGCCATTTTTAACTACTTTTATCAAATGACACAAATTCTCAATGTGTATTATTTGTTGCCTACAGTAAAAAGTAAGAGCATTATACATTTTTTGACTGAAAATGCCTCCAGTATTACTTTTTACATATGTCTATCAATTAATAATATCTTGTGTAAATTTAACGTATTTGATAAAAAGAGAGGCGGTATTATATCTATATTTTATAATTATCTATAATATAAGGTCTCTTTAGGAAACTGTTTTATCTCAGATCAAACTTTCACTTAGTTTTTTTCACATTCTTTTTATTTAATTTCAAATAAGACTCTTGTCTAGACATGCCAGCTTTTGCGTCTTGAAAACTATTTATTGAGAATAAATATCTCAAGGATTTGATTGCATATGTTGTGAATTATTTATATTTTATAGTATTTCATGGAAGTAATGATTTTTATATATATTTCCGGTTCTTTTGAATATGTCTATAATTTCTTTTTCTGCATCTTGTTAGTGAGTTGACAGCTTGAATTATGATACGATTTCCGATTGTAATGATCATAAACTGGTTCCTTTCCAAAATTGGCGAAGAGGAAGAAGATGAAATGATATACGTTTTTTAAAGAAAAAATAGAAACAGTCTCCGTTTAATGCGACACGAAAAACTTGTTTTTATTATTTCTCGAAAAAAGAGATATTTAGAAAATAAAAGTGATCGATTGGAAATGCGAGTCTACAATAAGAGATACACTTGAGTACTAATGGCAGAAGAGTGCAAGAAGCTATACAGACACAGACAAAGAGCAAATAAACATTAAAAGAACGATTTAAAATTTGACATCTTTAGTGTACTGAGAAATAGGGATATTTCGTTAAAAACAAAAAAATAGTACTAAACTGCTATCTAAGCTGCCTTCCAAACGTTAAGCACTGTATTAAGAAATAGTATTTTTGTTAGAAAGATGAGGATTGAAAAGTAATTTAATACCAATCCTCCCCTATAGCAGTAAGTGATGGGCGATTTCCTCAAAGATGAAGTGAAGATTTTTTTAAAACAGAAATGTAATTCTACAGGAGGATACTGAGGATATCGTGGAACGTAACGACGAAGTTTTAAAGAAAATGGAAACAAAAAGAAAACTAATACATAACATCAGGAAGAGACTGTCGAAGGTTCTAGGGAACTTTATGAAGAAGAGGGGCTTGAAGAATCTGATACCCATGGGAGAGGATAAACAGAACAGTTGAAAACACGCATGACGTACTTGATTAGCTTGAGTAAAAGTAAGCTGAGAAGTCTGGTGAAGTCGATGGCCACTCAAAAAGAGCTCTTCGACCTATATATGAATTTCTAAGGAGCGCAAGTTTTGTCTGACCCTTCTTTTTTAATTTGTAAAATAATTGTAATGGTAATAGCATTTCTCTACAAAGAAACATTAGGTATTCTTGGGTAAGCAGTCATTATTGCTTTTGGTTGAAATTTATAAAATCAACTTTATGAAACAATGTTTTACAAAAATAGGGTTTTCAAAGCCCAATAGCTGTTATCACCTATACAGTATTGATGGGGCTTTCCTTCCTAACTTTTTTTAAGTAGTACGGAATATCAGTATATTAATTCTCTCACTATTTCTCGTTGAGTTACATCTGCTATCCTTTTTGGTAGTTGCTACTGTCGGTTTTGTTCAAGCGATGTGGTTTCTCTTATTTGGTACAGTTCTCTGTGATTATCTAGAGCAGTTCCACAATATTAAATAAAAAGGCTCCTCTATACGCTGTAATATTTAGCAAGCTTGTCTCAATCGAACAGTTAAGACTAAGAAATCAGTTCGATTCTCACAGTATACTGTATATCTTTGGCTTTGTGCCACATCTAAAATGCTCTTAGAAATTCACTACTATGTTAAAAACAAATTATCGACTAATCCAAAACATAGGAGCAGCTGTTGAAATGATCTCACTGCCCAAATTGATGTTAATTATTTGCTTATAATTTTGGTAGGAAGCCAATCCGAATATTCTTACTTACCAACAACTATATACATATCATGCATATTAAGCTTTCACAGTTACGTGAATCTGGCTATATTTGAACGTACCCTCATCCAGATTAAAATATAACAGCTTTCATTTACATGTTTGCTTCTATTAACGGGACTGAAAATCTCCAGTGCTCTTCTTAAAAACTTAAAAGTCCAAAAGCATCTACGCAAACTTTTGAGTGGTGAACAATTAGATACGGCCTTCTTTTAGATGAAAACAAAACAATTTCTAGTCTTTGTCTATTCCATGGAAAACCTTATTAGGCGTTGCATTCTTTAGGTCTACCAGTTCAGATATTCATAAATAAAAACTTCCATCCCATGTAAAGAAGGCTGTATCATCGCCATCACTTTCATATTACACCCGTAAGAAAAACATTAATTCGAATCTGTTTGTGCTTTGTGGAACAAATATTCGAGAGGAAGTTTTCAAGATTGAAACTATTTTAGCATCTCCAAATTTAGGGTCAAATTATATCGATCGACATTTTTTTAATTTACTAAAATGTTGTTGGGTAATGGACACAAGTTTCTGTGATTTTGTTACGCTCTTTCTTAAAATCAAGTCCATTTTGCCCCATCTTAATTCCTTTGAGTGAAAAAATATTTTAAAATTTGCATATCGTAAGTTCTTACATGCTTAAACTTGTATATTTCGTTAATATTTCTTTCATAAATTGTTGTTGTATATGTTTGATCACGTTATATTTTGTCTTAGATTTTTAATAATTAATTAATTAATATATTACTTATTCATATGCAAACAAATTGATTTGAATTATTTACCCGGAATGTGCAATCAAATTGTTAAAAATAACTAAGAAGTCTATCCATTCTACACCAAAGTTTAAAAGCACCAAATATTTAGATATAGATTCTTGGAATCAGATAATAAATTTACAGAAAATGAAGTATTTCTAGGTTAAAAAAATCATCTGGCACTGCTGGAAATACACTTAGGGCGTTATTAGAATGATTTTTCTTGTATGATTAGTTACTTAAACCTATAATAAAACATTTCATGTAGTTGATTTACATTATGTTTTGGCACTTCTTAGTGAAATGAGAAATTTTGGGTAGTTTGAGCAATTATCTGTACAGAGGGAAGCTAGTGTAATGTGAAAAACAAACTTGATTTTCAGAATGAGCGTTAGAAAATAGCTGAGAAACATGCACCCATTTCCCAACAACATTTGTGTATAAAAATGTTGATCGGTGTTAGCTGTTCTATATATGCACACAATCAACACCTCTTAAATCCATCTTTTTTTTTTTATCATATCATCACAAGCAAGGCGATAACGTCACTGATGCGCAGGGGGCTACGTAAGAGTGAAAAGGTTGGAAAAGAGAAAACCGGAAACGACATTCTAAACAGGAAACAAGGGATGAGCCTCTTCACCTGTTCAATAGACGTGGATGGAGTGTGAACCGGGCGATAGTTTAGTCTATCTACTCCAATTGAAAAAAATAAACAGTTTATGTAACAGTTTTCTTCAGTAACACTTGAATGGCTCGTGGAACTTGTATTAAGAAAAAAGTACTAAGAATTATTTCCTATTTTATGACAAAATAGTTTAGATATGTATTTTGTACTGAAAACTATTTGATTCGAATTTATAATTCCTATTACAGTCGTTCAATAAAGGCGATTAACTGACGATACAGACAAACTAAGCTGTGCCTTAGAGAGATTACTCTATTCTGACCACTAATAACAGAATTTTAAAATAATATGGCGCTAGCATTATATTGCCCCCACAACATCTGCCCCCTTGAACATAATGTAGGATGAACATTAATAAAAATAAATTACTATAAGTTAAAAATTTCAAATAATCGAAGCCTTTTCAACTCAAAAACTATGCTGTATGGTCATATTCGATTGGGAGGTTTGCGCTATTAATTTTAATTGCTTCAAATGTTAAAAAGATAACTGAAAGCTCCTCTCTTAGATAAATTCCAATCAGATCTTAACTGGTATAAGAAATAGTTTGTAAACTTTAACGCCTCCAAAACGAAACTGGTGTCTCTTAATCATCATAGAGAAATATTTTTACCTTCCATCAACATTGGTAATGCGTTTTATTGATCTTTTGCTTACCACTGACTTGAAGTGGAGCGATTATATTGAATAAAATTCTAGGTCTATTGCTGAAAGACTGGGTTCAATGTGACATACCAGACAGATTCTTTCTCGTTAGAATCAATATTTCACATTCTCCTACCATACGTCTATGTATAGAATATTTCTACCATATATGGTTTGTTGCTCCGGCTATATATTTCCCGATTCTTTAAAAAAATATAAAAACGTGTCCGTGATATTTTATGTCCCGATGTGACATCTCAGTTTCTGTCATTTTACACCGCCGTAACGAGGCTCCTGTCTGTCTTTTATAAAAGTTAATTAATGACAATTTTTCAAATGAACACTACCCCTTGGTACATTGACCGCATGAATTTCACGGTAGTATAGGATAGGCTGCAAAATTTCATCTTTTTACTGTTAAAATGGCTAGCTGCAACCTTACCACCTAATAGTATCTTTCTATCATTCTCATTTGTGGCATTCTCTTCCAGTTCATTGCATGCTACCTAGAACCTTCAAAAATATAAATAAAACGTCAGTCGGCATCAACTGTCTTTTTGAAACCTGTTCTTTTATTGTCATTTTTTATCACTAAACATTTTCATCCTCTTTAACTTTAGGTAACCCACTGCGTCTTAGTGCAGTTGTCACCTTGCTTGGATGAAATTATTAAAAAAGAGCACCTTAAGTTTTGTCCGCTTGAGTTTCTCGTGAGCAAAAAAAAATATTTCCATACTAACAGTAAACATAAAATGCATTTTTCATTTTAATTTACTGTTGTAGCCAGTAAAAAATGATTTGCAAAAAATTGATAAAATATATTTGCAGTTTGAAAAGAAATATCGATCGTTTAGTTTTGTTTTTATCAAGGTCGGTATATTTTTTAGACGGCCATAAATTCTATATTTTTCGTTACTTGAAATTGCAGTATTTTTTTAATCTGTATTTTCGTATAAACAGTATTTTTTTAACTTTATTTCTTAGTGAAGATAATTTGCCTTTTATTTTGAACAAACAAAGAACAGACACAATAGCCTACAATACGAAACGAAAAATGAGGAAACAAAGAAGAAAGTATAAAACAGCAGGCCTCAATCTAAACAGGTGCTTTACTCGAAGCCATCGATAATTACTCGCTGAAATTTTAATAAGTACTTTAATGAAGTTTGCTGACGTTATATAAATATCTTCTCAGATCGGCTAGAAGAGTGATAGCATCACAGATGAGGAAATTGATTTGTCCTATCGTCTAAGTCGGAATGACCTATTGCTCTCAAAGAGTGGCTTTATATATCATACCTTTTATATCGAACACTAAGTACTGTAAATGGCGGCGACAGTCTGTTTCATGATTGAACACAGTTTTCAGGACATGTGAATTGTTTCTTGATTATTTAGACTAGTCAATGATGAATAGACAGTTCATTGATGTATTAAAGGTAGTAAGATCTATCACATTATCTTAATTGCTATTGGGTAGGTGGTAATAGTAATATTTCCATTTATTCTATAGACTTATTTTCATGTGGCGTCAATAGCAAAAGCTAGCTTAGTAACATACTTTATTTTTATAATCGTGTCGTCCCAAGAAAGGCATTTTACTGCCACTATTGTGCAAGGGTTTTGCATAGAAGGAATGTTGTGAGAAAGAGTGACAAGTTATAGGGGTTGTCAGGAAGTGGGTAAGAGAAGGATTAGAATACTCATGAGAGTGAAGTGGACAGAGAAAGAAGCATAAGAGAGAGGATGCAAGTTAGTGAGATAGGAGATGACTATTGACTTTACATTTGAATTCTTGAAGATTTTAGTTGTCGGGAAAGCAAGTAAGCGGAAGGAAATTTCACAGGCGGGAAGTGCGAGAAAAGAAGCTGATGGAGTAGAATTTATGTTTACAATTTATTGGTTTCACAGTAAAATGGTGGGACGTAGTTGCTAATCTTGTGGCTCGAGTAAATTCATATATAAGCGGTACCAGTGAGCTAAGTTCATCGGAGCAGAAGCCGTGAAAGTATTTGTAGAAGAGACACACGGAAGCCACACTTCGTCGGTGAGAAAGCGACTGTATCATACCGGCAAAGTCGGGATCGATCACATTACAGATTCTTCGTTGGATTTTGTCAAGGACACCTGAGTGGATAGCAGGAGCACCCGACCAGATATAGCAGCAGTTTTTAATGCACGGGTAGATGATAGATTTTTATATGTACAGGATTTTCTTAGCAGCGGATTTAGCTATGAATTCTATATAGTCATTCCACTTGAGGTCTAATGTGAGAATTAACTCGAGGAGATACAATGTTTTATTTCAGGGAGACTAGCCTGATCCATGCTAATGAGAGTTAGGTAGACGGAAAAATTATCATAAGTGTCGCTATGCAGTCTTTTCAAAACATAAATATGCGCATCAGATTTTTTTCAAATATCACCATTCCTGAAAAATTAATTCTTTCCCGAGTAAAGATGTACATGACTGCCATTTTTTAAAATATTAAAAGAAAACAGTTAGATTTAAAACATCATCCGAATTAAAATATATAAATAAACTAATCGCAAATTAAAAGGATTTAAATATTAATTTGCCAAAAAATTAAATATTAATTTTTTTAACCTTATTCGTTGTGGTGTAGTGGATATCGGCTCGGAACGAGAAACCGGGGAGCCGAGTTCGAATTCCATTTGAATTCATTGCATTCACTTACGCGCAAATACCCTTGGGAAAGGTATTAATCCGTCTCTTCCTTCCAGTTATGGGTTAAATAATAGGACAGATTGGGTTGGCTGGCAAACAGTCTACCGCAGAAAACAATGGCAACCTACTGTGGGATAATCTTCTGCCCAGTTAGTCATGTCTCTTTCGAGACATGATCGCCCAAGCGTGTTTCACGTATGGAACTTAACTGAATGCATATTTATGATGATTTGTTTAATACAATAATCTTGAAAAACCAATAACATTTCTTCCCTTATCTATAAATAACCATTACAAAATTAAAATCCTTGCATTTTCCTTGTTAAATTACTAAAGAGGGGAAAGCTTTGGTTAAAATAAGTTTTCTTTTTGTCTTGTAACTTTGCAAATACGTTGTCATTTTTTCCGTTTCACGAAAGTTGCTTAGTCATCTTCTCAAAGCGTAGATAGGGTTTTACAGACACAACTGAAATATTACAGTCGACAAAGTAAATAGCACTGAATTTAACACACAAAATCGGAATATAATAAATCTATATATACTCAACTTATTCTCGGTAAAAGTATATTCAAGAAATGGAAATAATCTTAGTGTCATTATCACAGTTATTTTCGAATGGGTTGTCTCTTGCTTTTCTCTGAAGCTGTTTCTTTGCATTTCAAACGTGTTTGTACTTCTGATATAATCATCTTCTCTTCTTTCTAAGACAATAAACTGCATCCACCAGCAAGACTTCTGATTGGAAGGTTGTGAGAAGCATAAAACTACCTCTTAATTGCTGTTGTTCCCAAGGGTGGTAGCTCCTCTTAGGGTCCCAACTATGGGCAAATAGTTTATCTTGGGATCAAAACACTATGAAAGTATAAAAAGTAGACTTTTATAGTAAAATATACATTTTTGAATAAAAAATATATTACCAACAATACATTTTTAAGGAAAAATTATTACCATAACACATTTTTGAAGGAATAAAAATGATTGCCATAATGCATTTTGGAATACAGAACTAGAAGACATTCTCAGATATCAAAAATAAATAAAAAATCATGACTAAATCAACCTTCTCACTATAACCGAACATTAACAAAATACCTTAAAACCCCATTTTTGGCATTAAATAACCCCAGAGGTGTTGATATGCCGTTAAACAAAAAACTCAAACTCAAACAATTTTATCTAAATTCATTATATACTGCTGCCGCATCTGGTCGGGTGCCCCTTCTATTCTCCTCGGGGTTCTTGACAAAATACAGCGAAGAATCTGTAATGTGATTGATACCGACTTGGCTGACCGCCTGAAGTATCTCTCTGACCGTCGTGACGTGGCATCCCTGTGCCTCTTCTATAAATACTTTCATGGCTTCTGCTCTGACGAACTTAAATCACTGGTGCCCCCTATATGTGAATTTGCACGAGATACTAGATTGGCAACTAGGTCCTTTTACAGTGAAACCCTTTTACAGTGAAACCGATGAAATGTAACCGCAATTTCTACTCCAACAGCTTCTTTCCTCGCATTTTCCCGCCTGTGGAATTCCCTACCGTATGCTTGCTTCCCTGACGACTACAACCTCCAGGAGTTTAAATATAAGGTCAATAGACACCTCCTAACACACTAACTCACACCCACTCTCTCCAACTCTCTCCCTATGTACATCCTAAGTCGTCTATCACCCTCCTTCTGACATTTCCCTTACCCTCTATGTCACCCCCTGCGCTATAATGGCAGTGGAATGCCTTGCTTGGGGTGACACGATTAAAAAAAATGTATTATTATTTTCACGATCAAAGAAAACTTTTCAAATTCACAATCAATTTCGTACCCAAATTTAACTTACAAGAAAAACATTTTTCTCCATCAACACATTTAAAATTACATATAATTTGTTTTATTTATTTCTTTTCAGAAATAAAAATATTTTTAGTATAACATAACTTACAGGAACTATTAACAAAATATAATTTCTTTTTGCCGGAGAACACACGCTATTTTAAATTCTATTTAATATTTTTCTATAGTAAAACAAATAAAATAATACGCGTAGAAAGCATTTAAATAAAACAATTTTTCTACCAAAAGATGAAAGATAAAATTAATAGAATCTACTAGGTTCTATTAATTATATGTTATTAATTTATAAATATAAGCCGTTGATCATACCAGAAAAAGTTAATAAAATAGATACTTCATGAAGGATGTTTTCTTTGAAAAGACTTTTGTCATTTTGAGGTTCCAAAGCGACCGAAATGTGGTTCTACAGAAGGATGCTATGGATATCGTGGACTGAGCATACAAGCAACGACGAGGTGTTAGAAAGAATGGCAACAAAAAGGAAATTGATGCTGAGCATCAGGAAGAGACAACTGAAGTTCCTGGGACATGCAATGAGGAAGGAGAGCCTGGAGAACCTGATACTGACTGGTCAGATAGAAGGAAGGAGAGACAGAGGAAGGCAGCGGATAACATATTTGCAGGGCCTGATCAGGTGGATGACGGAACGGGGGTTGCCAGGAGCAACAGGAGCAAACATACTAAGAGCCACAAGGGATAGGGAGACGTGGAGAGCCATGATCGCCTACGTCGTGAAGGGACAGGGCACATGGAAGAAGAAGAAGAAGAAGAAGAAGAAATTTTATTGCTGCAGTTGTAACAGCGAGCTTCTAAAAGACATAAACTAGCTTAAGTTATCGTCTAACGTGCTTAAACTATCTTTTTTTTACAGAAACATTATCAGAATAGTTAAAACGTAAATGATTATGACATTGTTGAAGTATTAGAACTGATTCAATGGTCACAATCAACCTTTAACAGACAAAAATAATTTTGAAAATTACTACTATTTCCATGTCACACATTTTGGTATAAACATTTGGCAGAAATGTAATTCCAAAACGGTGCTTCGCCAGAATCGGATAATAAATTTCATGACTATATTTGAATAAGAATTCATCATCTAAACTTGTGAATTAAAATTAAAAATATTAACATAGTTGTGTACACAGTAAGTATGGTTGACATGTTTTAATCGTAAGAGAGAAATGAGGGTCAGCAGTGAATGGTGTCCTTCGTTTTCCACTTATGCTTGTGACCTCTGTCCTGATTGCACTTGTATTTAACTATATTCCATCCAGCTACCGCTCACTCTGCACTAAGATTTGTTTAAAGTGGTCAGTTGCTTGTGCGGCACAAAGCACACTCTCTCCCTCAAAACAACATGGCCCCCTACAGGTGCACAGTGTGCTACGCGTTAGGCGTCTGTGATGATCGGTATGTTATATTAGCACGAAGTTTCACCTCTTTGGGACTTTAAATACATTGAATAGTGCATGGTAGATTACACAATATGCATAAAGAGTTTTGATGTCAGAGTTCGCCGACCCTGATACGAAGGCTGGGGACTTTGGAGCGCCTGAGATGACATTGCTACACATACACACGCACATACACGATGCCAATATTTCTCACACACAGTAAATATTTACATAACCGACCCAGATACGCGCACGCACACACGCACACACACACTCACACATACACGCACACACGCACATATACACATGCAGTGTATTCATATAGTAAACACGCACACTAAGGCACACACAAACTATTTGATTCATAAATGGGATACTAACATGTAATATCACCCCTGGCCAGAGTTGATTTGTAAGTGACACCATTTAAGGGTTAACTCCACATTACCTAAGACTACAAATAGTAAATTTAGAGCAACACTACAGGTTGAATTTTATATTTCATACCCAGGACAACCCTGTATATATATATATATATATATATATATATATAGTAATCCGCAGACAGATCTGTTTCGCTGTATTACAGCTCATCAGTACGGTTAGACTCCGAATGCTTTTAACCAAGGATTGAAACCCGACCGAATTCGCGTCAGTCGATGATTCTGCTTCTGGGCTATGGGCGTTCGGTAGAAGAAGGCAGACGTATTAGCGTGTATATTATCATTATACCTGCCCAATAGCCAGAGTGCTCTAATCCATTACTGAATGAGCGATGCGTACATGCCAGAGTAGCTACTGTTTTTCAAAGTCTACCATTCTTCCAGAGTGTTCAATCAGGGTGTGAGAGCGTAAATATATATATATATATATATATATATGAACAGTTTCTTTCAATTGCCACACCATGAAAAAATTGATTTAAATATAAGGTTCACATTTTTCTTTTATTATCAAAAGAAATACACAAGTATCTCGTTTAAAAAGGGGGGCATTTAAGGCGCCTTTTGACTGACAATTCATCAGAAAATTATACTCGGCAGTATAAAACAAAAAAGGTTGATAGGAAGAATTATTATTAACGACCGATGTTAAAAATTAAAAAAAAAATTTTATGAGTAATAAATATTATCTGGGTTAAGCAGTAATTACCCCGAATAAGGCCAACTTGAATTTCATCTCCCTTTGTCTACACCGGGCAGGACGTTGCATATTAATAATAATGGACGCCAAATCTAAATAGAGTTTCGTCCTAGCACCTGAATGTCCCACTTTTTTTTAAAACGAAATACTTTTGTGTCTATTTTAATAAAGGGAAGTGTGATTGTAGAGGGTTTTTAGTCCTTTACGATTTATATTACGATTCGTCCAAAACGAAAAAGAAAAACAACTCCAATCTGTAACCAATAAATTAAAATATATTAAATAAACAAACAAATAATATCATTATACATAGAGTCAGAGGAAAGTTGTTCCCCTTTAGCTGTTTGTCGTACAAACAAAGATGTAGGAAGTTTTTCTTTCGCTGAAAAAGGTTTGTTACAATTGTTAGCAAGATTTTCATGTAAGAACAAATAACATAAAAAAATACAATTATTTCGAATGTAACTGTGAGTGATACAAATTTTGACCAAGAGTTAAAAGATCAAAAGTTCTTGATGAAAATGTTCAGACAGAAGACAAAGTTCTGTGTCTGTGTGTGTGTTAGACGAGGGATGAGTAGAGAGACGTGTTGTGTAGTCTTATGGAGCCTGTGGGGTTTACAGACGAGTTTACTGAATGTCACCGTTTTTATTTGCAGAGATCGGCTCAAACAGCAAGCGCGGGACAAAATTTGCTTACATATTTGATTTGCTTACATTGAAAAATATGTGATTGGCTAAAAATGAACCAAATTAAACTGTTCAATGACTGCGGAAGCGACGCCCCCAGTTATCTGCAAATTAAGGGTGAAATTCCGGAGACTAAAGAAGCCTAGTGTAGCACCCAGATTACAATGCAACACACTCCTGAATGACCTCAACCTGTAGAAAAAATACACTGACAGTGTAAAAAACAAATACGAAGAACAAATGAGAAGATGAAACTCGAAATGGAGCACACTAAGGGAATTGATAGTGTCCTCAGCTAACAACATTGTCCCAAAGGAAATCAAACGCAGAAGAAAAAACGTGTTGGTGACTGAAGAGTTTCTTGACATGATTCAAAAGAAAACAGAAAACGATGCCAAACATGGAACGGAATATAGGAAACTACACAAGCATATGAGGAGAAAATTCAAACAGCCTAATGAGGAAAGCCTCAACAACAAATGTTCAGAAGTAGAGAGATTGAGCAGGACAAACACAACAGATATGCATACAAAAATAAGGGAACTGACAGGACAAAAAACATGCTCCTCAACAGTATGTATAAAATCCAAGGATGGAACTATCATATTGTCGAAAGAGAAAATACTATAGCGATGAGAAGAATATATAAAAGATCTTTTCACTGACAAGAGAGA
This sequence comes from Ascarosepion bandense, assembly GCA_037127315.1. Lineage (NCBI taxonomy): Eukaryota > Metazoa > Mollusca > Cephalopoda > Sepiida > Sepiidae > Ascarosepion > Ascarosepion bandense. The sequence continues at coordinate 993,477 of JBBBDQ010000876.1, read as the reverse complement.
GCAACCGACAATACAGAATAGCGAGGACGGACCGGAAATATTAAAGTCTGAAGTGGAAGGTACAATGGCCAAATTAAATAGGAAAAAAGCAGCTTGATCAAAAGGTATTGTAATAGAAATGCTGACAGTCCTGAACGAATTCGACGTATAGAAAATTACAGAAATAATAAATGAAATTTATAACAGAGATGTCATACCGGACGACATAGCAGGTCAATTTTCATAGCACTGCTTAAAAGGCCAGGCGCAAACAAGTGCGAATTCGACCGAACAATCTGTTTGATGAGCCACCTAACAAAACTCATCATCCGAATCCTAATGAATAGAGTGAAAAGTAGAATTAGGCCAGAGATAGAACAAGAAAAGAGCAGGTTCTTCAAAGAGAGTGGAACAAGGAAAGCAATATTTCTAATGATTGAGATGCTATCAGAAAGAGCAATACCGATGAAGAGAGATGTATACCTATGTTTTATCGATTATGCGAAGGTGTTTAACAAAGTACGCTACAAAGAATTGATAGAAATGTCCAACAACACCAACATATTTGAGAAAAAACATATGAGTAATAAAGAATTTATACTCGCAGCAAACAGCCACCAAAAATAAGGAGACGTGGAAGGTTATGATCGCCTAAGTCCTGAAGGGACAGGGCAAATAGAAGAAGAAGAAGAAGAAGAAGAAGAAGAAGAAGAAGAAGAAGAAGAAGAAGAAGATCGAATTCATTTTTCACGAACTGTAAGACGTTAAGTCTATAATTCTCTACCATTATGAATCATATTGCTGCTTTCTCGTATATATTTTCTTTCAACAACATGATTTATTTATAAATTTTTTTCGGTTGAGTTTTAGGTTTTTCTTTGAACTAATTGCAAAAAAAGTCACTTTAATTTCTTACTGTGACTACTTTCATTGTAAATCCTTAAACTTAAATTGATGTTCCTTTACTAAAACCGCATCATGTTACATATTTTGATGTAGATTTGCAGTTAAGTAGGACACTATGAGAACTAATTTGAATACATGTCCAACAGTTAAAAGAAACTGATTGCTACCCATTGCTTCATCATTGTCACCCATATAAGTTTTTGTTTTTAATCATTTTACCCCAAGCAAGACATTCCAATGCCACTGTTGCGAAAGGGGTTATATAGGGGAAGGTAAAGAGAAAGAGTGGATAGATATAGGAAATGTCAGAAGGAGGGTGATAGACGGGTAAGGACACCGAGGCTGAGTGTTGGGTAGATGGGAAGAGTGTTTGAGAGAATGGATGCAATTTAGTGTGTTAGGAAGTGTCTGTTGACCTTACATTTAAACTCCTGGAAATTGTAGCTGTCGGGGAAGCAATCATGTGGTAGGGAATTCCACAGTCTTTAACATTTCCTTTGTAACAAGGCTACTTAGAATGGAACTCATTATGATAGCAATCTTTACCTTTAATGTTCGGTGTCGCTTCTAGTCATATCTGATCATGGTTCAATAAAATCACCTACCATTTGGAATATCTGGTTCCTAAATAGAAATGGTTAATTATATTGCAAATCAGCAAAATAAACTACAGGATTCAACTTTAATGTAGATGAATGACAAAAAATGTGTAAACTCTTTGCTCATAGTTGAAGACAACTTTACATGTTTTGTCTCTCAAAATGTTACTGCAATAGCGACATGATCAATAGGGAAAAATTAGTCACATGTTCATCTGAAAGGACATCAGTTAATAATTACAAACATTTCATCAGTTTTGTAATTAGTTTTGTTTCTGGCTTTAATTTTCCAGACCCCACAGTGACAATATAGACGGCATCAATGGCAGATATTTTTTCTTTTACATATGAACAATTATAGTTGTACCACTGACTGACGGAAGAGAGTGAGATAGAGAGAGAACGAGATAGTGAGAGGGAGATGATTGGATCGGGAGCAATTCATTACAACTCCTTGGCAATAACTGTGTTTGCTTGCCTAAGGAATCTAGGTGAGGGACTGTTCAAATTTTCGAAGTTGTCTAGGTATCTCTCCTCCAGATTGAACTTCTATTGCAAACATAAACAATGGTTAACTATAACCTTCAGAAGTTTACAAACTCTGGGTCTTGCGACTAGTAGTTTGCCATTCTGGGTCCGCCTGCGCATTCTGTAACTTCAGTAAAGAATATTTCTTAAAGTAAGCTTACCAAAATAGACAATAATTAATTATTATATTTAGCAAATTAAATGTGTCTTGTATTTTTAAAACAATTAAAGTATGCTCATAGTCTCTCAATGCAGAGTCGAAGTTTGAGTAATCTGAAAACCGCTATTTCAGATTTAGTTTGTAATATTCGTCGAAAAAATTGGATTAATAATTCAATAATTCGTTTAACAAAGACGACGGCCAAGTTAATTAAATATAATTTTTCAGCCCTTTTACAACATTATTGATTTCTTCGTTTAACTTCATTCCAAGTTTTACAGAAAATTTCGAAATTGGTGCTTCTTGCCAACGACGTTTATTTAATCATTGAAAAATCAATAAGTTTGGACGTGAGTCATACCCGATGGGGGTGAGGCACGTGTCGATTCATTTGTGTTAGTCCACCAATAATTCCATTTGTTTTCAGTCTTTCGCTAAAGTTGTTAAAAAAATACATACACATTTTCATATTGCCTTTTTGAAGTCTTTGTGTTGTTTTCTCCCGGAACCATTAATCGCTTTTACTAAACTGACTGGTGATTGTCTTCTCAACGTACATATACGCGTGGCTGAATATGTTTATAATCATGAATTGCCATATTATTTATAAGTGAAGAATATATATGGTTACTTTTATAAAAATGATCTTGTGTTACAATAATGCATTTAAAGACCACTTCTATATATATATATATATATATATATTAGTTCGAAGGGTGAACTGTCGTCTGATTTACGCAAAAATGAAATTACATCGCCATCTCATTTTAATAGTTATATTTACTAAAATGGCAAAAAATATTTTAAAATACTAAAGAATAATTTATTTAATGAAATCACAAACTCTAGACGACTTCAGAATCAGATGCATCTCCTCTGGACGGTCTCCTTACTAAAGTTGGTGAATATTGCCATAATCCTCGCCTTCAGTTCATCCCCGGTGATAATAGGACTTTTTGTGCGCCTCTCTCAACTGCAACCCACACATAAGGGTTGCTGTCTGGGGAATTCAGTGGCTAGATGTATGGGCTGATGCAGCCGCAGGATTTATCTGAAAGCCATGACTTGTGTGGCATAAGCCAAAATCGTGTTTCCAGATATAGGGTTTTCCAGAAGTTACTCTACTGACAAAGTCCTATATACTCAAATACTTTTTGTAGGACTGTTGAGTCTGAAGTATATCGTCAGTAGTGATCACTCAAATACCTTCGTAAGCACAATTAGGCTCATTGAACTCTTTTCAAATCCTCTGCACTGTTCAAAGATTGTGACCCCAAAACACTGAAATGTTCGCTTGGAGCCTCCGGCGCGAAAGCCAAGCATTACAGCTTCTTGTTTCTAAATTTCTGGGAGAGTGAATTGTGTCATGATGTTCTTTTTCTTACCGACTCTGTCCAACTGACACAATCCAACTGCGCAATTGGTAAAATTAACAACAAACAATGCGCATGCGCAAAAGTAAAAATATAAAATGATGATATCACACGCATTTTTTTTTATAAGCGTTTCACCCCGAGCAAGGCATGTCACTGCCACTACTGCGCAGGGGGCTACATAGAGTGGAGAAAGGATGATTAAATATAGGAGATGTCAGAGGGTGGGTGATAGGCGGGTAGGGATACCGAGAATGGTTAAATATAGGAAAAGTCAGAGGGTGGGTGTTAGGCGGGTAAGGATACCGAGAATGAGGGTTGAGTAGATGAGAGTGTTCTGAGAATAATTGGGAGTTAGAATGATAGGAGGTGTGTATTGACCATACATTTAAACACCTGGAGATTGTATCTGTCGGGAAAGCAGACTTGTGGAAGGGGAGTTCCACAGGCGGGAAGCGCGAGAAAAGAAGCTGTTGGAGTAGAATTTCCGGTTACATCTTATTTGTTTAACTGTAAAAGGGTGGGACCTAGTTGCTAATCTAGTATCTCGTGTAAATTCCTGCTTAGACGGCACCAGTGCTCTAAGTTCATCGGAGCAGAAGCCATAAAAGTACTTGTAGAAGAGGCACAGGGAAGCCACATCACGCCGGTGAGAGACTGGTTGCAGCCGGTCTGCCAAGTCAGTATCAACTACGTTACAGATCCTCCTTTGTATACCAAAGCCCAAGGAGAGCAGCAAGGGCACCCGACCAGACATGGAAGCAATATTCAATACACGGGCGGATGGTAGATTTGTATATGTGCAGAATACATTCAGGTGGGAAAAACTTCCTGGGCCCTACAGAGAGAGCCGACTTTCATAGCGGCAGATTTGGCAATGGATTCGATATAGTCATTCCATTTGAGGTCCGCCGAAAGTCTAAGGCCAAGAGGCGTAGTATTTTACTCTCTGGGAGGCTAGCCTGTCCCATGCTAATGTGGGGTAGATGCGATTGTCTGTGGTGGTTAGTTGATAACAGCTTCGTTTTAGAAGCATTGAAATTTACTAGCCATTTCCTAAGCCAAGCCACTACGGATTAGAGGTCCTTTTCAAGCACGGCAACGAGGTTCGCTTTGTCGCCCACACCTGGTTTTTGATCGATGCAAGAGTAGATTGTTGTGTCATCGGCGTACATGCCTACTTGGGATTTAATGGCGTCGGGGAGATCATTAATGTACATCAGAAAGAGCGTGTGACCTAGGATAGAACCTTGAGGGATGCCCGCGTTCGTATGGTAGTTTTGAGAGGCATGCCCATTTAATACCACCTTCAATGTGCGGTTAGAGAGGAATGACTGGATGAGGTCAAACAGATGTCCAGTTATCCCGTAGCTCCGCAGTTTGCACAAGAGGCCATTCTTTAGAAATTGCTTCGTTTTGTTAGATTTTATACCATTATATGTCTGTTAATTTTTTATACGTTTCCCTTTAATGTTTTACAGTATCTGTACAGAATAAGATACACAACCCACATAAACATTTAAGAATTGTGAGATATGAAAAATTGCCTAATTATAAATTGATTGGTTACGTGATTTGCCTTCATTTTTCTCTTCCTCTCTCTCTCTCTCTCTAGCTATCTAATTATATATATATATATATATATATATATAGAGAGAGAGAGAGAGAGAGAGAGAGAGATCTGTCTGTATTTGTGTGTGCAAAAATCTAAGATAGAGTTTACATGTAAAAGTATAATACGAATAAAGACAAAATGAATACTCATCTTTCGTCTTTTGAGGGACAATATCAATGGTTATGTATCTATTTGATAAAGTCCCTCAGAGGACGAAGCGCATACGCTAACATTAGTGTTTTATATATATATATATATATATATATATATATATATATATATATACAGACTTGGCATTCTCACCTTTAGATAGATAGATAGATAGATAGATAGATAGATAGATAGATAGATAGATAGATATCTGTCTGTATATGTGTGTGCAAAAGACTAAGTGTTTACATGAATAAATATATATATATACGGACTTGGTATTCTCACTTATATATATATATATATATATATATATATATATGCAAACGTATCACTATACTCGTTTCGAATATCTCTCTGCGTATATATGCAGAAGGAAAAAAATGGTTGTAAAAAAAGAAAGAGCTAAGCACATGAACATCTGCCAAACCGATTTGGACCGAGCCAGTACGTAGCCCAAAGAAAAAAAACCGAGACAAGTAATCAATAACAAAAAAGCGCTCAATACGGAAGCAGCGCAGAAAAAGTAAATTAACCTAGTGAACCAACAAACCCACCAAGGCCCCAACCAAACGGATCTTCAGGAAAGGTAGAACTGAAGATCCATTTGGTTTGGGGCTTGGTGGGTGTGTTGGCTCACTAGGTTAATTTGCATACACACACATACACACACACACACACTCATATATATATATATATATATATATATATATATATATATATATATATATTAGAATTCTTTACTCTCTCACACTCTGATTGAGCCCTCTGGAAGAATGGTAGACTTTGAAAAAACAATAGCTACTCTAGCATCAACGCATCGCTCATTCAGTAATGAATTAGAGCACTCTAGCTATTAGTGTATGATAAATCATGAGCGAAATGTTTGCCTCCTTCTCATGAGCGCCCATAGCTCTGAGGTAGAATAGCCGACTTACACCAATTTTGTTGGGTTTCAATCTTGCGTAAAAAGCAATCGGATATCTAACCGTACTGATGAGCTGTGATACAGCAGATCAGATCTGTTTGCGTATGACTATATATATATATATATATATATATAAAGGTGATAATGCCAAGTCCGTATATATATATATAAAGAACACAAATATTAGCATTATCACACACATATATGTGTGTGTGTGTGTGTGTGTGTGTGTGTGTGTGTGTGATCATGCCAAGTACGTAAGCGCAGTGGATAATCCATAATAGCATATTTAATATAAGATATTAAACACAGATACCTATAAAAAGAACTCAATGGATGTTATTTAGTGCAATATGATATATATAAAATAACAACTCAACAAATCATATCCAATTTATTTGCGATAGGTAAATTTTTGTTACTCATTTCATTAGACGCTAGAATAGATTTGGTTTAATTTAATATAGGTAACAATAACTTAACAGCAGAAATAAATTATAATTAATACCCCGCTTTAGTTGATGTGTTGAATTTTTCTTTACACAATCACACACACGTATATATATATATATATATACTTTGTAAGAAGGTGACAGAACACGGAGATTTTAAAACCAATTTTATAAAGATTGCTCAATACAGAGTAGAGCTTTGTATTGTAATAGTTGTTACAATGGTTTATAAAAGCATAGTATCACTACACAAAAATTATCATGTTTCGGAGCACATCTGCTCCTCCTCGGGTGATTTGTGGAACTGAAAATAAATGGTGGAAGCTATTTATTTTTGGGAAAGTGATATGTAGGTGATGTGGAGGATTGGAATTTGGTATGCCTAATCTGCTCTGTCGGCAGTTTGTAACCATAGATATACAGATTTGAGTTAGGAGAGAGAGGAGGTAGCTTAGTTTTGGACAGGTCACTTTTTAGTTTTGTCTGGGCAATTCGCATAGTGAAACCTTAGATTTTTTTAAATGGGTACACACTTTTTTATTTGACTACTATCTATGAATGGATGAAATAGAGTGATTTTTTAGTATTGTATGGGTTTAATTTATTTTATAAATATAATATTCATTTTTTTATTTTGTGGATGAAACATGGATATTAATTTGGAGAGGATTATTTTATCTGAGTAAGGTATCTTGTGGCGCTACATAATACTTCAAATAGGTAAATAATTTTAACTGTAGCTTGGTTTTTATATTTGAGCACAGGTTATGACTGATACCTTTTGATTAGTTAAATTTTAAGGAAAAATATTTTTGATGTTAATATAACACTGTTAATTCATCCCTACGGTTCAACAGTTCACCATTTTTGGGGTACTTTAGAATGTGCAGCTTTTCACTCAGGCATAAAGGGCAGATGTCGTTAAACGAGTTACTTTCTAACTATTTCGAAAAAGTCAGTAGGTATTCATTTTAATTCAGTTTCAGAAAATACTTTCCGGCGATTCTGAAAATAGGATGAATGCAAGAATCACTGGCGTAATATATCAATAACTTTTCAGTGGAACCAGCAAAACTGTAAAGAAAAGATACAGAATAAAAATTAGCGGCGTTTTTTTTTTTAACAAGTCCCATTTTTTTATTTGTACTGAGTTCACTGTGTCAAATATATAATGATAAAATACAATTATTAGAAAAGTGTCAATTTTAAAACAAGTTTATTTGTTAAAATCAACAGTTTTCTAATACTTGTAAAATATGTCCGAATCTTAAGCCTTTTAATTCGATATACGTTGGGACTCTTAAGTTTGAATATTAAGAGTTAATATATCGTTGCTTCGTCAGGCTCTACACATTAAATGAGAGTATTTGCGGAAACATTTTTATGTTTCTTTATGAATATTTGAATCAGTTTCCTATCCTATAACAGACATTAGATGCAATCCTCTTCTTTCAATTATACGTTAATCTTAATGAGGTTAAATTAAAAAATGGAATTTTTGTTGTGGACGGTATGGTTCAAAATATGGCACTCTAAAATTCAGCTGCAACATTTTGGAAACTGCCTAGCATAATCCGGTCGATCTCACAGTAATGGTCGATTCCTTTCTTTATTGCTGCGCTAACACCAGGCAGACGTTTTAACATATAAAATCGATGCGCATATTAAGGAATGCTTTACTTGTAGCCTTTATGCAGTGAAACTGTTTCGTGTAGACCCACGTCTATTGAACAGGTGAAGAGGTTCATCCCTTGTTCCCTGTCTAGGATGTGGTTTCCGGCTTTCTCTTTTCCAATCTTTTCACTCTTTTCTTTTGTCTTTTTTTTTCAATTGGAGTAGATAGACTAAACTATCGCCCGGTTCACACTCCAGCCACGTCTATTGAACAGGTGAAGAGGCTCATCCCTTGTTCCATGTTTAGGATGTGGTTTCCGGCTTTCTCTTTTCCAATCTTTTCTTTTTTCTGTTTTTCAATTGGAGTAGATAGTCTAAACTATCGCCCGGTTCCCACTCCACCCACGTCTATTGAACAGGTGAAGAAGCTCATCCCTTGTTCCCTGTCTAGGATGTGGTTTCCGGCTTTCTCTTTTCCAATCTTTTCACTCTTACGTAGCCCCCTGCACACAATGTGATATTATTAAAAAAATGTGTGCTTATTTGAAAAAAAGCCACATATTTTCGTGAAAAACTGATAATGATGAAAAGAATGATATGCGGAAATATCTTTTATAGCCCAATGGCTATAGGTGTTGGTTAGTTCCAGTGACCTGACCCAACGTGTTGTGAATTCAATACCTGGCTAAAGCTGTGGTGAACATATATCAGAAAGTTGAGTTCAAGGGAGATAAATACATGGCATCCGCAAGTGTCATCGCACATGGAACGAGAACAATCTGCTAAAGTGATCGAAATAAAGGGTTCGGTTCAAAATTCGTAGCGCCTGAAGAAGGCCGGAACGTCATACACATGGCAATAAAGATGAGGAAAACAGTCCGAACAATGTAAATAATGTAAATACTATCTCATCAGAAAAGTATAGACAAAATATATTTAAGATAAAATTTACATTTTATAACTATTGTTTATAAAACAATTATTCAGATTTTATTATCTAATTTTGGACACGAAAAATAGTTAAGTGTTATGAAAAATTAATATTATTAAACAAAATATCAGCATCTCCTCCAACGCATGATCCTGTGTACCAGTGATTTTGTGGTGATACCGTCCGAGCAAACGCGAGGGACCGTATGTTTGCTCTATAACGACCAGAAAGCAAATAAACAAAAGTCGTCTCAGCGCAGGTGTATTCGCGCAGATGTTCCGGTTGAAAAATAAAAATTAATCAAATATCAAATTTCCATTTCACGAGCTTACGCGTATTTTATTTACCAGCCAATGGGAAACCCAGAATCAAATACAAGTATGAAATCCCAGAACGAGCTGTTTTGATCCAAAAAGTAGATATAAAAAGCCGAGACAAAAGCACCAACAGACAGAAGCCAAGGAGAAGAATGTAATTAATATCCCCTTGACTTAAATCGAGCGGCTACTACATTCGCCTCCCTTCATCATTTCTTCACTGTCTCAAAAGTACTTACTGACCCCAGGAGCGACTACTTCAAAGACATTCCTCACATACCTCCTCTCCCCACATTCGTAAGCCTTTTATCTTTTTCAGCTCATTATTTGCCATGAACATTCTAACCTCCGTTGAACATTTATTTCAAGTATTATTTTAATTGTAAAAACATTAATTGATATGTGTATATATAAATGTCATTTTCAACTCAATTTGCTTTTCTTGATTTTATAATCATTTTATGACTTATAGTGGGCTATCTACCACAAGGCCAAAGTCCGTTAACCTGCACAATTTACAACTTCCCTTCACTAGAACGGACTCCCACTACTAACGGAAAAAGAATAGATATGATACTCACTATAATTTACCTCGAGCTTCTTGAAAAGAACAAAGGATGAAACTAATATTTTTATGATCTTGTTGTTCGGCTTCAGCCGTAATTTTGTCTCTGTCTTTGCTGATTTTATCAATACTTTCATGATAATTATTTGCACAAAAACTGCAATGTCAACCGCTATCTACTATCCTACTAATTCCGCTTTTCTCTCTCTGTTTACTATTAATGCTTTTGTTTCTAATTCTTCTACATCCTGTAGCTCGCTGCGTGTTAGTGGCTTTATTTACTTGTTAGGGTGATACTGATTAAAAAAATATTGTCACAATAACATATTTCTTATTAAATGTATGCCTGCAAATGTTTGAGAAGCAAAAATATTTCGTTTCAAACAAATTAATGCATCCTGAATTGCTATTGGACATCAATCGATCTGAATTTTGTACATCGTACATTTGAAAAAAGGTATGAAATACTCGCGCTTTGACTCTACAGAAATATATTGAGAATAGTAAAGACGACATATGTAAACAACGAAGAAATTATGAAGGAAAAGTGCACTGATTCTTACATTCAAAAAGAAAAGTTAAAAGTACACCAAATTAACTATATGAGTTGTGTTATGACAAATGAGAAAAATATGACACAGAAATCTTAAGACAAACCGGAATAGCTTAATAAAAATGTCTGCCACGCGGCTAAACAACGTAATAAATAGAATAATTCCATTAGAAAGCAAAGAAAGAAAGTGGCGAACAACAATGTAACTAGTTACTGGACAAGTCTTTCACAGATTAATTCCAATCGAATACCTTGCATTCACTTACGCGCAAATACACTTGGTTAAGATTTTTGTTCTATAGCCTTGACTTGCAAACAGTCTACCGCAGAAAATAATGGCAACCTACTGCGGGATAATCTTCTTCCCAGTCGGTCATGTCTCTTTCGAGACATGATCGCCCAAGCGAGTATCATGTATTGCACTTAGCTGACTGAATTTCTCAGATGCAAGTAGACATTAAGAAATGGTGTTGTTCTACAGAAGGATGCTGAGAATAACATGAACAGATAATAGTAGCATGAAAATTGTAAAGAGATTGAGAAGAAAATTTCAGTTTTTTTAAGAATCTAAAATAAGAGCTGCATTATTTCTTTTAGATTTTTTAAAAATTGGTTTACTCCAAGCAATGCAACAAACCGCCACTTGGGGCTACTGAGTATATGAGATACAAGAAGAGAGAGAAAGGCTATAAAAGAACGAAAATAAGGAAAAGAAAAGATAAAAATTGACACGGCATTTTGAAGGTTTTTGAAGATTAAAGTTGACTGGGTAGAAGGCGTCAGTCAGTTACGTGCCATACGTGATGCGCGCTTGGGCGATCATGTCTCGAAAGAGACATGACTGACTGGACAGAAGATTATCCCGCAGTAGGTTGCCATTGCTTTCTGCGGTAGACTGGTTGCCGACCAAGGCTATAAAATCCAATCTGTCCTGTTATTTAACCCATAACTGGAAGGAAGAAACGGATTAATACCTTTCCCAAGGGTATTCGCGCGTAAGTGAAGGCAATGAATTCAGCTGGAATTCGAACTCGGCTCCCCGATTTCTCGTTCCGAGCCGCTACCAATGCACTACAACAAGTTCCAAAAGCGATAAGTGCGAGTGAAAAAGCTATTAATATAGAACTTACGGTTGTTTTAGCTATTTTAACTGTAAAATGATGAGCTCCTGCTGCCAATCTACTGCTGTGCTTAAATACATAAAGTTTAAGTACCATAGATAAAAGTTTATAAGAACAATTACCATGAAAGTATTTATAGAAAATGCTCTTGGAAGCTACGTTAGATCTGTGGGAAAGTAACTGAAGCCCATATGCCACGTGAAGACTATCAACATTCCATACCTTTGGACTTTATCACAGATCTTTAAATAATTTCTTTTTAATCATATCAACCGGAGCAAAGCGGTAACGCCACTGATGTGCAGGGGGCTACGTAAGAGTGAAGAGATTGGAAAAGAGAAAACCAGAAATCACATTCTAAACAGGGAACAAGGGATGAGCCTCTTCACCTGTTCAACAGACGAGGGTGGAATGTGAACCGGGCGATAGCTTAGTTCACACTCCATAAGCGGAAGACCAGATGTGGTAGCAATTTTACAAGAATGGAAACAAATAAAGACTTACGAATATGTAAGATAGATTCTGCTGGTCAATTTGGCTAGAACAACATCGCGAACCAGCTTTCTTAGAGGCAGACTTCGCAATGAATTCTATACATTCTTTCTGCCTTATGTCAGTGGAAAAGGTTAATTCGAGAAGGCGCAATGAGTCACCCTTTTAGAGGTTAACATCTGGATAACCATTATTAATCTCCTCCTGAGGGTACACGGCACATAAACGTGGATTTTTTTTTCACAGTTTATCGATGACACAGCAACGGAATTTGAAGGAGACATCGATAAGTCCCTCCGGAGCAATTAACATTCTATATTAAATTTAGAAAAATGTTTGACAAATCCCCACTCGTTTTAAAATCATTCTTAGTAAATAAGTTTAAAGGTGAACGAGAACATCAGAAAACTTATTGCGAATCATTTGGTCACTTAAATATTGAAATCGCATAGCTGGTTGTAGAGGTGAAATTGTCATTTAGATATATCGTCTGTGATAGCCTGTTATCTATGTTTGTCTAACTTCTCACTAGCTTTATGAATGGAGACTATATTCACCGAGAGATAATGAGAAAAATATGATTACGAAAAACATTATTTTGGAAAATTAATTAATGATAATTGACTATCAAATGTGTTTTGTATCCATTAAAAAACCCAAAGATATTTGAAGCTCAAAATCGTGGCATTTATATTATTTACACTATTTATCTTATTCGAACTGCTGTGTGATACTACTGCAGTGTGGACTGATGCCCTCCGGCCAGATCCTGGTCGAAACGGCATTAGATGTGACGTATCAGGCCGGGCTGGCCGTCTGTCTAATGTGATGCTCGTTTTCACTGACGGTAGTGACGATCCCAGTTGTGACACTGCCACCCGGTCGTACGGTTGGTTTGGTCGCTGTCGCTGGTCGGGACGATCTCGTCCGATGATGTCGCCACAAAAGCTGGGTTACAGGACGTCTTTTGCAACAACGGGCCACTGTCCCACGTTATGATTAGATCCCAGACGTCTCGTCGTGCAATTTCAATAGTCGTCCCTTTTAGCCAGTCCGGACACTGGTGTACACTTGTGGTTTGAAAAATAAAATAAACACGGCACCAAAAAAAAAAAATAAAATAAAATAAATGAACGAAGTCAAACATGCCTGGAGAACTACGTAGAATGTCTTTATATATAAAAAAAAACAACGTCTTTCTTTTCCCAGGAATACAGTTGTCGAAAATGATATACAATCGTCGGAAATGATATACAGTTGTTTAAAATGCTGGTTGTAACGGAGAGAGAAAGTTTGCCAAAAGCATTATAGCTTCCAATCGTTAAATGAAATATTTTGTCTAAGTTTCTTTAGCGTTGAAATGCACTTCTAAAACAGCAAAGTTCTTTCGGGTTCTTGACGGAATCTGACGGAATGTGCTGAATCGGGGACGGCCGCTGGCGGAAAATGTGGGGGTACTGACGGCGGTGGCACTCTGCCCGAAATCTGAGCTACCTCGCTCTCCAACTGAACTTTTCGTGTCGAGCATCTATTTTTATAACTAATTTCGATCTTCTCTGGGGATCCGGCCGGCTCACAGTCTTCGGCCAATGAAAATCGGTCTCCGCCCCTTCGGTTTGCGGATGTCTTAGCTCGACCAATGAGATCATGCCAACTCACACCGAACAGAACCCAGCTCGGGTCACTTCGGACTGTTGGGCTAAACAGCGGACTTGGCGCACGGGTGACCTTATCAAATCACTCTGACACTTGTTTTGTCTACGCGTTTTCAGTTTAGCGGAATCAACATTTCAAATCTAAGGAAATTCTATATGAACATGAAAAGATTCGAAATTTATACAATCATGAAAGAAGAGAAATGATTATTTTCCCCAAATAATCAGACTCTATGCTCCCGTGTTTTTAGAAGCACTTGATGGTACTAAAATTATTATTTTTTTCCTAAGCTCACATCGCGTGACGCAATAAAACCAATATCACCAATATCAATTTCTCTCTCGGTTGTTTTAAACCAACAAAAGGAAAGTATCTCCGCGGGAGAGGGGAAAGCATCACCGTGGGAGATAGTGCCACAGCTGATTATTGTCATATTCACGACGTTTCAACAGTTGTACGCTCTGTCTTTCTTCAGGTTATATATGTTGGAATTTCGAAACCACAGAACACATGCGCAGTGGATAAATGTGTTAATTCAGAGATCCAAAAAGCGATTTGACATAAAGAATAATGAGTTCAATACCAGGCCCCAGATTAAACAAAAACTTACAGTGTTGAGTTATTAAATGGAATTAACTGAAACTGCCATATCCAGAAAAGCATGACAAGTGGAACTAGAACAATCTACTCTTGTGGACTAAACAAAGGGTTCTGTTCCAAATTCCTACGTTATATTCACCTGAAGAAGCCCAGAGCGTACAACGGAACTAAAAATCTATGAATATGAAAAGAAAAGCATGAGAATTACCGCCCGAACTATATAATTAGCTGCAATAAATAGTCTTAGAAAGATAGAGAGTGACATTTATTTTGATCAACTCTACAACTTTTTTACGGCTTGGCTGGTTTTCCGTGCAGTTTCTCTTTAACAACCTTCCTCGGTCTTGATTTTATATCTATGCAATTTACATTCTACAGCTTTCTTCCACGCAGTTTTACTTGTACGACTTCATCAGTCCCGTTTCGATTCAACCGCGATTTACAGACCTGGCTGGATTCCAAGCAGTTTTAATTGTACGACCTTCTTCAGTCCTGGTAAATTCATGTAGTTTTGATTCTGCAGCCTTTGGCAGACCAGGCTGGATTTCCAAGAAGTTTTAATTTTACGACATCATCGGGCCTGATTGTAGTTTCATAAAGTTTCGATTCAACCGTCATTTACAGACCTGGCTGGATTACAAGCATTTTTAATTGTACGACCTTCTTCAGGCCTGATAAATTCATGTAGTTTCGATTCTACAGAGTTTTTTTCAGTCTTGGCTAGACTCCACGCAGTTTTAAATGTACGGCCTTCATCAGGCCTAGTTGTATTTTCATGTAGTTTGGATTCTACAGCCTTTCACAAGCTTGGGTCTTTTTCCGTGCAGTTTATATTTTACGGTCTTCCTCAGGATTGAATTTTTTTTTTTTTTAATCATTTCACCCCAAGCAAGGCATTCCACTGCCACTATTGCGCATGGGGCTACATAGGGGAAGGTAAAGAGAAGGAGTGGTTAGACATAGGGAATGTCAGGAGGAAGGTGACAGATGAGTAAGGATACCGAGGATGAGGGTTGGGCAGATGGGAAGAGTGTTTGATAGAATGGGAGCAGGTTAGTGTGTTAGGAGGTGTCTATTGACGTTACATTTAAACTCCTGGAGATTGTAGCCGTCGGGGAAGCAATCGTGTGGAAGGGAATTCCACAGTCGGGAAGTGCGAGGAAAGAAACTGTTGAAGTAGAAGTTGCGGTTGCATGTTATCGGTACGTTTATTTTCGATTCTATAGTCTTTCGGGCCTGGCTTGATTTCCGTGCAGTTTCAATTGTAGAGTTACAATCGTGCCTAGTCGGATTTTGATTATTTCGATTCTCCAACCTTCTTCAGTGCTTGCTGGGTTTCCTTGTAGATTCTTTTCGACTCCTCAGGCTTGGTTGTATTTCCGTGCAGTTTCGATTCTAAATCTTTTGTCGGATTGGCTGGAGTTTCGATTCTAAAGGCTCTCCGATAACCTGCGTAAATCTATGTGGTGTTGTCTGTGCATCAAGTGGAATGAAATAATGTCCAACGTACTCATATAAAAATATTCACTCATCTGAATTCATACAGGGAATGGATTTGCCCGTGATACGCGTAGTAAAGGATGAGATGGACCGTTCACTATATGCACCACCATTTTTTTTCTTTCATTATTCTGTACAAAATCCTGTCTCTTTCCTTATCATTAACACTGGAGATACATGTGAAACGGGTCTGCAATATAGTGTCAAGATCTAAACAAATACTAATGAATAAGCTCATTAAGGTGCGTTGTGCAATGTGCGTTGTGGTGCAGTGGATATCGACTCGGAATGACAATTCGGAGAGCCGAGTTAGAATTCCAGTTGAATTCTTTGCATTCACTTACGCACAAATACCCTTCGGGAATGGTATTAATCCGTCTCTTCCCTTCAGTTATGGGTTAAATAATAGGAGAGGTTTGGTTCTATAGCGTTAGCTGGCAACCAATCCATCTCAGAACGCAACGTATATCACCTATGACACTTAACTGACTGACTAAATATAATAGTTGGCATCATGATTAAGGCTTCTACTGGCCATAAAGTGGGGAATCGGTTTTCAATTGTTATTTAAAAGTAAACTGATCCCCTACTAATTACAAGGGAATAATATAATACATCTCTTCTCCTTCTAGCTATGAGTGAAATAACATTTGACTCATAATAATTGGGTTCTATAGCCTTGGCTGGCAACCAGTCTACAGCAGAAAGCAATGGCAACTAACTACTGGATACTCCTCTGTCCAGTCGAGACATGATAGCCCAAAGTGTGTATTACGTATGGCACTCAACTGAAGGTGAATGCTTTGTTGACATCATGTTGAATATGTAGCAGACGCTCATTAGCATACATTTTTAATAGCTAGCTTGAAAAATTAGGTGAAACTTTATAATTGTTCCTCAGTGCATGTTGATTGGAATGCGGACAAAATAATTGATCCCGGTCTTCGTGTTTAATTGCCTGTTTTTAATTCCTTTTTCAGGACTGCAGGAATAATGTTTTTCTTGTCTTTAATTATGGATTGCAGTTGAATCTTAACGCCTAAAGCCAGATTTTATTATTTCATTTCACATATAAATTAATTCAGTAGTTTTAAGCAATCTGAATTTGATCTAGTGAAAAATAAAATATAAACGTCTTTTGATTGTAATGAAAAATACTTAATAAAACGGAAACCATCTATTCTCATTTTTTAAGACAATCACGAAGAAATATTTGAGAAAATCTTGATTGCTTTATTTAATTGATACTGCCATAATTATATATATCAATTACCTCACCTCGGATAAGTAAATAAATGTTAATCAACATTTTGTTTAATAACTAATAATTGATTATTGTCTTACACGTATACAACAAAATATAATGAAATAATAACCTCAATTAGATTAGGATTATTCTATATTTGCGTTCACTTTGCACAGTAACACATTTGGAGAAATGTGTTGAATCAATTTTTAATTATGAATGACTTTAAACATCGGCATAGTAACTTTGATTTTTGTATGACGTCTACTGATATTCGAATCCTGCTACCTTGTCTCACGATTTAAATATATAAAATATTATGAGAGGATCCAAGTCGAAATATGGATTAGTGTATGAAGTGTATTAAGTGTTGTGTTTTTATATACTAGCAGTATAGCCCGGCGTTGCTCAGGTGTAATGAAAGCTTTAAAACTAATCCATGGTCCTGGAGTTCAGACTCTTTGGACATTGGCACGAAAGACTAAAAAGCAATAGTTGTTTCCAGTTAAAGCGAAACCGTAGACTGAAAGAAAAATGAATGGATGTAAATCAAATTTTAATTTTCTGGTATCGATATCAAATTTTCTGCACTATTTTAAGAACTGCAACCTCGAAACTTCTGAAAATCGTTTCTTATATCTTTGTCTATGAGTGTATCAAATTTGATTAAAATCAGTCCCTTCCTTCTATAACCCGATTTTTTCGATTATCGATTTTCGATATTTATCGGATGTACCTCAACACAAAACCTAGCTAAGAACACTCGCAGACGCTTATAGTATAACTGTGTAAATTTTCAAGGAAATCGGTTCAGCCGTTTTGGGGTCTATAGGTAACAGCCACACACACATACACACACACAAAGTTCCGTTTATAAATATGTTTCATGTTTTCTCCATAGAAAGACCTTGGTCTACTCAAGGTAGTCGGTGAATGTGTGGCATTGTATCAGTGTAAAAATAGACAAGATGTGAAGTACTTGGAGCTATGCAGAAAATATTTATTTTTATTTATTTATGTGCCGTGTACCCTGTAAATATAGGCGATCATGGCTATCAACAACTTTGTAGCACTTTATAAATTTGGTATTTTTATTTCCTCTTCTAAAATTCGTTGTGCCATCCATTTATTTAACCTTATTAAGTAGCCTTCAAAATGTTTGTGAGCAGCCTTTGAGATTTGAAAAAAAATTCACCCGACCGGCGGACGAGAGCGAGGGATAATTTACTCGCCCCAAAATGACTTTACTCGACCGACTCCATTTTCTTAATACTCGTTTAAGTAAACATAGCGTGAATCGCTGACAGAAAACAAAAAAAATATTAATTAAGATTTCGAACGTGTTAGAAAGGATTTAATTTCTTTTTTAAATAATAACAAAATTGATCTTGCTCTTAATAATATCATAAACATTTAGATGATAAAAGTTAGTTTTTATTAAGTTTTAACATTATGTTATGCTGGCGTTTTTTGTTGTTGTTTTTTTTTGCGCTTGAGTGGGGGTACCTAAATTTGTAGTTTCATTCTTCTGTTTGACTACAATCTCCATCTCGTAGATGATAATAAAATAACAAATCTCATTTTCTCAACGATTTTCTATAAAAAATTACTTACTTGTATAATTTGTTTTTCGGTGCGTGGTTGAAAGAAGTATACGTATTTTTTGTCTTTCTTTGAAATGTTCGTTTTTTTCTTTTCGTAAGAGGGGAGGAAATATAGGATAATATTTTTCCAAAAGAATTTCGAAAGTTCTGTGAGCGTCTTTAATCTGGGCGACCGGGACATTTTGGCTCCACTCTGGAAGCGTTAATTAAATGAATGTTTACACTGACCTGGACGAGAAAAGCCAAGAGTTCAATAATGTCATTGTATGTCATTCTAAGTAACTTATGAATCTTCAATGACATACTTTTGGGTTGTAAAAGGAATAAGATTTCCTTTTATTTTTAATCGACCGCGGGCGAGTGAAGCAATAAACTTTAATCGCCCAATTAAGTTTTTAATCGACAGAGTCGGTCGGACGAGTAAAATCTCAAAGGCTGCTTGTGAGTGTCACATACGCTATTCTTTCTTTCCTTATTACGTGTCCTATAAAATTCAACTCTCTTTTCATGATTTTTTTTATCATTTCACCCCAAGCAAGGCATTCCACTGCCAATATTCCGCTTGGGGTTACATAGAGGGAGGTAAATAGGAAGAGTGGTTAGTTATAGGAAATGTCAGAAGGGGGTGATAGATAGTTGGGTGGGTGGGAAGAGTGTTTGAAAGAATGGAAGTTAGTTTGTTAGGAGGTGTCTATTGACCTTACATCTAAACTTCTGGAGATTGCAGCCGTCGGGGAAGCAGTCATGTGGAAGGGAATTCCACAGTTGGGAAGTGCGAGAAAAGAAACTGTTGGAGTAGAAGTTGCGGTTGCATTTTATCGGTTTCACTGTAAAAGGGTGGGATCTAGTTGCTAATCTAGTATCTCGTGCAAATCCGAAACTAGGGGGCACCAGTGATCTAAGTTCATCGGAGTAGAAGCCGTAAAAGTATTTATAGAAAAGACACAGGGAAGCCACGTCGCGCTGGTGAGAGAGTGACTGCAGGCGGTCTTCTAAGTCGGTATCGATCACATTACAGACCCTCCGCGGTACCTTGTCGAGAAGCCCAAGGAGAATAGCAAGGGCACCCGACCAGATATGGCAACAGTATTCAATGCACGGGCGGATGGTAGATTTATAAATATGCAGGATAGATTCAGACGGAAAAAACCTCCGGGCCCTGCACAGAGAACCGACTTTCATAGCAGCGGATTTAGCAATGGATTTGATATAGTCATTCCACTTGAGGTCTGCTGAAAGTGTGAGAGCAAGGAGGCGTAGTGTTTTACTCTCTGGGAGGCAAGCCTGTTCCATGCTAATGGTGGGTAGGTGCGATTGTCTATGATGGTTAATTGATAGTAGCTTCGTTTTAGAAGCATTAAAATTTACGAGACATTTCTTACCCCAATCCACTACGGATTAGAGGTCCTTTCGAAGCTCGGCTGCAAGGTTAGCTTTGTCGCCCACACCAGATTTTGGATCGAGGCGAAAGTAAACTGTGGTGTCATCGGCGTACATATCTACTTGGGATCTTATTGTATCAGGGAGACCATTAATGTAGATCTGAAAGAGCGTAGGACCTAGGATAGAGCATTGAGGGACACCCGCGTTCGTATGGTAGTTCTGGGAGTCATGTCCGTTTAAAACTACTTTCAATGTGCGGTTAGATAGGAATGACTGGATTAGTTCAAACAATTGTCCAGCTATTCTATATGATGTTACGTATAAGTATTTATTTTGCTTCCATTTAAGTTTTAAGTTGTTAATATAATTTTAGAGTTCCAGAGATGTTGGGAATATAGTGTTAATGTCGACATTTTAACAAACAGGAAACCCAGTCCTATGCAGAAAGGGATCTCCTGTCCAAACATTTGGGAATGCGTATGAATTTAGTTATCAAAAGTATTAACCGAGATTAGGACGAAGAGACTTGATTAGGAGTAAAGAAAAAATACACAAGATATACAGCTGAAAGCAGTGATTAACAAGAGTAAATTTGTGACTAATATTATACTGAGAAGAGTGAATAATTGTTATGGTGAAACGCTTATTTATCAGACAATGAACTCTCCCTCCTATAGCAATTAGAGTTAACAGGATGTTAACTCGTGAAGTTGTTGGGAAGTTCTTAGGAGTTCTTAGACGTTCAAGAAAGTTCTTTAGAGTTCTATTGGACTTCAGTAGAACTATTAGTTCCAGTTTGGACATAGTTAGACTAAGGCAGTTGATAATAGTCGGCAGTTAGCAGAATACTAAGGAGTCACCTTACAGTGGAAGATTACCAAGTTGCTAAAATTTAGGGTGCGTTAAGTCGATTAGCAACCGACATAGGACGATTATAACCTTCAGTGCGAAAAACTACTCCACAACAATAATCCCCCAACTAATTTTAAACGATAGAATATGATATTTTTCGTTTCAAATTATCCGCCACAAACGGATTTGAACTAAACAAAAATTTCAGTATCAAAGAGATATAGAATATTATTATTGACCATATAAAAGCAATCATTATTTATAACAAAAATAGGATATAAGTGGAAATATGAAATGTCAATGTAATATAATGTCAATGTAATATAAGCATAAATAAATGTCAATGTAATATAAGCATCGAGCATAAACCTAAACCTGGTGTATAAAAGGTACAATGGAGTAATGTTTAATGGCTCGGATTAAAGAATTGGAAAAACATGTTCGAATTCCAGTCTTTATTTTAATTGGAGTAGATAGATCTATCTATCGCCCGGTTCACACTCCACCCACGTCAATTGAACAGGTGAAGAGGCTCATCCCTTGTTCCTTGTTTAGGATGTGGTTTCCGGCTTTCTCTTTTCCAATCTTCTCACTTCTACGTAGCCCCCTGCGCTTCAGTGGCATTAACGCCTTGATCGGGGTGATATGATTAAAAAAAAAAAAAAGTCTTCATTGTATTCTCTTACTCAGAACGTTGGCGATTCTTCTTCATCATCTTCTTCTTCTTCTTCTATGTGCCCTGTCCCTTCAGGACGTAGGCGATCATGGTTCTCCACGTCTCCCTATCCCTTGTGACTCTTAGTATGTTTCCTCCTGTTACTCCTGGCAACCCCCGTTCCGTCATCCACCTGATCAGGCCCTGCAAATATGTTATCCGCTGCCTTCCTCTGTCTCTCTTCCCTTCTATCTGGCCAGTCAGTATCAGGTTCTCCAAGCACTCCTTCCTCATTGCGAGTCCCAGGAACTTCAGTTGTCTCTTCCTGATGCTCAGTATTAATTTCTTTTTGGTGTCATTCTTTCCAGCACCTCATCGATATCCGCAGCATTCTTCTGTAGAACCACATTTCCGCTGCTTCCAGTTTTGTCCTCATTTTCGATGATATTGTCCAGCATTCACTACCGTATTGAAGAACTGACATCACATAGCAATCCAGCACTCTTTTCTTTATCTCTAGTGAAATTTTCCTGTGTGTTATTACTTTACTCAGCTTCTGAAACGCGTCTTTTGTCATGCCAATTCGCCTTCGGATCTCTGTGTCGCACTTTCCATCTCCTGTTAGAAAACTTCCTAGGTATTTAAATTTTTGTACTTGTTTGATTCTGGTATCCCCCACCTGTATTTGGCATTTTGGGTTGCACCTTTTGCTGATGACCATGCATTCAGTTTTCTTAAAGTTTATTTGTTGTCCTTTTTTGTCACTCTCCACCGATACCTTTTGTAGGACCTCTTGTAGTTTCCTCTAAATTTTCTGTCTGCTTACGCTCTAAATACTTTTTTTTTATTTCTGTTATGCCAAAGATGTGCGTTGTGGCGCAGTGGCGCAGTGGATATCGGCTCGCAACGAGAAATCGGGGAGCCGAGTTCGAATTCCAATTGAATTCCTTGCATTCACCTACGCGCAAATACCTTTGGTAAAGGTATTGATCCGTCTATTCCCTCCATCTATGGGTTAAATAATAGGACAGATTGGGTTCTATAGCCTTGGTCGGCAACCAGTCTACCTCAGAAAGCAATGGCAACCTACTGCGGGATAATTTTCTGCCCAGTCAGTCATGTCTCTTTCGAGACATGATCGCCCAAGAGTGTATCACGTATGGCACTTAACTGACTGACTATGCCAAAGAGTTATTCAATCTCTTTACGTATTTGATGTGTTGTTCTCTCCTGTTAACACTGCTTTAGATTAGTGCAGTGAGTATCAAACTTTCTAAGCCATCTTTCTCTTGTTTTCTCTGTATATTTCATCTCTCTCTTTCTGATTTCAATTATGTGACCATTTCGTTTCCATTTTCTCTAGAACGTTCTTATTGCTCGCATGATCGGTCCATGGAATCTACTGCGTTTTTCTGTAGAGTCAAATTTCAGTTGTTTCAAGTCTCTTCTTCATTTATGAGGAGATTGTTCATCATTCACTGCTGTCCTTGTTTGTCATAAACAAGTTGAGTTCATCGTTTGAACCAATTGCCTCAGAGAGGATGCTAGTTGAGGGTAACGTGATATCGCGTAGGCCTCTTAGTGCCACTCATGTTGCATCGGAAAGATTCCAAAACACGACGATAAAACAGCTCCAAATGAACAACTCTGACCAATGGATTTGGACAAAACGAATTACTTCTTTCTTATTTTGTTCCCATTTATTCCAGTATCAGTGGACAAATACGCGTGTATTTACGGGATTTTGCTAATTCAACAACAAATCAGCAGAACGCATTGCGATATTATATGTATTCCACTAACTAAACTTATTTATAAATGGAACTTTATCTGTGCGTGTGTGTGTCTGTCCGTTACTTATAGACTCCGAAACGGCTGAACCGTATTCCTTAAAAATTTACACAGTTGTACTCTTAGCTAGCTTTTTGTCGAGGTACTCACGATAAATATCGAAAATCGATAATCGAAAAAATCGGGTTATAGAAGGAGTGTTCCAATTTTAATCAAATTTTATACACTCATAGACAAAGATATAAGAAACGATATTCAGAAGTTTCAAGGTTTCGGCTTTTACAATAGTCCAGAAAATCGACAATATATATATATATAAAAGGCAAGATGTTTGTGTGTGTGTGTCTGCTTATCTGTTTGTATGTCCTTTATACAAATCCACAATTTTTATCCGATTCTCACCAAACTTCATACAAATATTCTTTAGGCTGAGTCTGACCTCCAGGATCATGGATTACTTTAAAAGCTTTCATTACACCCGAGAAACGCCGGGCTGTACTGCTAGTTTAATATAAAACGCAAAATATTTGCAAGGAACACTCATGTGCAAATGAACTGGAACAACTATTTTGCTTACTTTCTTTTAACATATGGTCGGTTTTAGACCCACTGGAGTCACAGAGTGAAATCGACTGCTATTTTTTCTTCAGATGAGTTCATTTAGTTTTATAATCATTTCACCCTAAGCAAGGCAGGACCACCAATGGTACGCAGGGGGCTACAGTGAGAGAAAACGTACTTGAGATGTCGAAGAAATGATAAGAGATGGTCGGGAATCAAGTAGATAGAAGAACAGAAATGACGTTGCATGTAAACATTTGGATATTGTAGCTGTCAGTGGATGAAAAGGAGTTTCACAAACTGGAAATGTGAAAAAGGAAACTTTTACAGTAGAAGAAGTGGTCACATTTAATTTGCCGAGGTGTGCAGCAATATGAATCTGTCTACCGGTTGTATGATGAAATTCTTTTGGCTTTGAATATAATGCGTCACCCATAATTGCATCAGATTTTATCACGCCTATACAGTATTGTTTTGATGGTCGATTAATTGTTCTACGGCTATTGTCTGCGATGGACGTTACTTCAAGTAAGCGTACGAAAATTGTAATGTTGTACGAACGCACTAACAAGCCTTACAAACAGATCGAGGATATTGTTGTTGTCAGCCTTTCAATCTGGTCATCAAGGCGATGACACAAACTGGATCTATCCGTCCAAAATGTAAAGGGACATGTTATCAGAAGAGATACAACGATGATAAAGTATATGTAAGCAGGGAATATGGGAAAGGTTCTAGGATTACGTTATTCGTTTTGTTCCAATTAATTTACACAAGGTTATATAATTACTTACTGTAAATCGAAACACAAGAAGCATTTACATTAACTGAAGTGAATTCTTCTTCTTCTATGTGCCCTGTCCCTTCAGGACGTAGGCGATCATGGTTTTCCACGTTTCCCTATCCCTTGTGGCCCTTAGCACGCTTTCTCCTCTAACGTGTCCCAGCCCTCATTATGTTATCCACCTGTTCCGGCCCTACAAATATGTCATCCGCTGCCTTCCTCTGTCTCTATTTCCTTCTATCTGGCCAGTCAGTATCAGGTTCTCCATGCCCTCCTTCCTCATTGCGTGTCCCAGGAACTTCAGTTGTCTCTTCCTGATGCTCTCTATTAATTTCCTTTTTTTTTGCCATTCTTTCCAACACCTCATCGTTGCTTCCATGATATCCGCAGCATCCTTCTGTAGAACCACATTTCCGCTGCTTCCAGTTTTGTCCTCATTTTCGATGATATTGTCCAGCATTCACTGCCGTATTGAAGAACTGACATCACATAGCCATCCAGCACTCTTTTCTTTATCTCTAGTGAAATTTTCCTGTGTGTTATTACTTTACTCAGCTTCTGAAACGCGTCTTTTGTCATGCCAATTCGCCTTCGGATCTCTGTGTCGCACTTTCCATCTCCTGTTAGAACACTTTCTAGGTCTTTAAATTTTTCTACTTGCTTGATTCTGCTATCCCCGACCTGTATTTGGCATTTTGGTTTGCACCTTTTGCTGATGACCATGCATTCAATTTTTTTGAAGTTTATTTGTAGTCCTTTTTTGTCACTCTCTTCTGTAGGAGGTCTTGTAGTTTCCTTTCCGTGTCTGCAATCAGCACTGTATCATCTGCATACCTTATATTGTACAAGTTGTAGCCTCCAATAACAAATCCTGGCGTGTCATCTAGGGTCCTCACAATATTCTCGCTGTACAAGTTGAACAGATCCGGTGAAAAGACGCATCCTTGTCTTACCGCTCTTTCTATCTTTGTAAATCTACTGGATACGTTAACTGTAAATGAATTAGAATAGACAAATCTTATGGGCAAAATAGGAGAACATTTCTGCAGCCATATTTGTTGCTCACATACAAATATTTAAATAAATAAATAAATAAATGTAAATAGAGTATTATTTAAATTATATTCGTCATAGAAGACCTGAATAGCAAAGTGAGAATGGAGGAGGTGGTACAATGTTGAGCAAATTTGAACTAGAATTTCGCAATGAATGTGAAGAAAAATTATTTCAATTGTACACGGCAAATGATTGGGTAGAAACCAGTATTTGGTTTCAAAAACTACCAAGGAGTATATAGTCATTGGGTTGCCCAGGAGGATAAAGTAATATCGAAATTGACAATATAACTATTAATAAGCGATTAGGGAATAGAGTTTTACACGAGAAAATATACACAAATGCCGACTACGGGAGCAGCCACCTGCCAGTTAGAGGGAAACTACGGAGATTGTATGGGCCTAAGACCGCACAACAATCGCAATACAATAGATTCATGAATAATTCAAATGTTAAGGAATAGGGGTGTAAGAAATCGTTATGAATAAAATTAAAATCGAAATTCGAAGAGTATAATATCATTAAAATTCATACCTGTTAGTGTTTGATTATTTATTTATAAATTAAAGATTGTATAGAGTAGAAATGTATTTTTCTAATACTTCTTTCTTTTCACATTGGAAATTAAAAATGTATGTATAACATTTAGATAAAATAATTATTGGAGCAGATAAGTGAAAAAATATTATGATTCACAAAAAGAGTGAGAGAGGAAAAGAGTCATCGTATAATATAAATATTGAAAATTAAACAATGTATATATGCAATGAGGAAGGAGGGCTTGGAGAATTTGATACTAACAGGCCAGATAGAGGGAAAAAGAAACAGAGGAAAGCAGCGGATAACATATTTGAATGGCCTGAACAGGTGGATAACAGAACGGGGGCTGGGACACGTTATAGGAGAAAGCGTGCTAAGAGCCACAAGGGATAGGGAGACGTGAATGGCCATGATCGCCTACGTTCAGAAAGGACAAAGTACAAAGAAGAAGAAGAAGAAAGATATATAAAATTTAGATGCAATAATTATCGGAACAGATAAGTAAACACTCCACCCACATCTATTGAACAGGTTGAACTTGTTCCCTGTTTAGGATGTGGTTTCCGGCTTTCTCTTTTCCAATCTTTTCACAATTACGTAGCCCCCTGCACATCAGTGGCGTTACTGCCTTGCTCGGGGTGATACGATTAAAAAAAAAATAAAAAAATAAAAAGATACACAAAAAGAGTGAGAGAGAGGAAAATAGTCATCATACAATATAAATATTTTTTTCATAATTAATCGTTTCACTCCAAGAAAAAAAAGTAATGCCACTGGTGAGCAGGGGTTTACATAGCAACAAAAATCCGGGGGTACCAGGAAAAGGATAAGAGTAAGATAGTAATCACGGTAATAAAAGATGTCAAATTGCACTTAAACTCATGGAGATTGCAGCTATGAGAGCAGTAAGTATACGGATGGGAGTTATATAGGCATGAAATGCGAGAAAAGAAGCTAATACACTAGAAGTGAGGGGTTACATTTTACTATTTTGACTGTATAAGAGTGTGATCTAGTAGCCAGTCTAGTAGCTGAAATAAACTCGTGGAGAGGGGACACTAGAAAAGCAGAGCAGAAAAAAGACAAGGGAAGGAATATTGCATTCTTATTTATTAACACCTGATAGAATTCCACGGCTCTATCTAAACTTCTTTATAAATGGAACTTTGTGTATGTGTGTATGTGTGTGTGTGTGTCTATGTGTGTGTCCGTTACCTATAGACTCCGAAACGGCTGAACCGATTTTCTTGAAAATTTACACAGTTGTATTATAAGCATCTGCGAGTGTTCCTCGCTAGGTCTTTTGTCGCTCAGAAAGCAATAGCAACCTACTGGAAGATAAACTTCTGCTCAGTCAGTCATGTCTCTCGCAAGACACGATCGCCCAAGCGTGTTTCACGTATGGCACTTAACTAACTTACCCCCAATAAATATCGAAAATCGATAATCGAAAAAATCGGGTTATGGGAGGAGTGGTCCGATTTTAATCGAATTTAATACACTCATAGACAAAGACATAAGAAACGATATTCAGAGGTTTCAAGGTTGCATTTCTTACAATAGTGCAGAAAATCGATAAATTATATATATATATATATATATAAAGGCAAGATGTTTGTGTGTGTGTCTGTTTATCCACTTTTATGTCTATTTTTTCAGCCCTTTTATTTTAGTTTTTGCTTCGGGTTTGGCTCTAAGTAGGTATAATTATAGTTCTTGGTCTCATCCATGATACTATTTACTCAGAGGACTTATTTAGTCTTCAAAATTCAGTTTACGACGAAAAAGACTTATTTGATATCGATACCAGGAAATCAAAATTTGACTTACATCCATTCATTTTTCTTCCTGTCTACGGTTTCGCTTTAACTGGAAACAACTATTGCTTTTTAGTCTTTCGTGCCAACGTCCAAAGAGTCTGAGCTCCAGGACCATGGATTAGTTTTAAAGCTTTCATTACACCCGAGCAACGCCGGGCTATACTGCTAGTGATACATAGAAGCCAATTGATTTGAATTGTTTATGTTAGTTTCCATAAATGTTTGCTTATATTTGACCTACAATCCTCACTTACAGTTTTCTCTCGATACCAACGAACTGACGATCACTCAAACATATTAAATTTCTAGCGTGTCACCTCGACATGGTGCAATTGCTAGCAAGCGTTTCACGCTAAACCATGAGTAATGAGATCGATACTCACTGGGCGCCCCACACTTTCGGCCATGTGTTTTCAAAGATGAAGGAAAAACTTGAAGCAACTGAAATGTGGTTCTACAGAAGGATGCTGCGAATCTCATGGATCGAGCATGTGAGCAATGATGAGTTCTTGTAAATGATGGAAACAAAAAGGGAATTAATACTGAGCATCAGGAAGAGACAGCTGAAGTTTCTGGGACACGCAATGAGGAAGGAGGGCGGGGAGAATCTGATACTAACAGGCCATATAGCAGGAAAAAGAGACAGGGGAAAGCAACGGATAAAATATTTGAAGATCCTAATCAGGTGGATGACAGAACGAGGATTGCACCGTGTAACAGAAGAAGGCAAGTCCAGAGCCACCTGGGACAGGAAAACGTGGAAAGCCAAGATCGCCTACGTCTTGAAGGGACAGGGCACATAGAAGAAAAAGATAGAAAAACGCACTTTGGCGTGATATAATGTATAGCAAGCTTGTCTTGCCAGAACAATTATGAGTGAGATGTGAGTTTGATTCTCACTGTGTGTACTAAACTTTTGACCCAGTGCCATTATTAGCTACGCTTAGAAAATCACTTTTAAATTTCTACCGAATTCTAAGTTTCAATCGGGCACTGTTCGATTTGCGACTTACACTATTAAATGTTTGACATTTTTGAAGATTAATTTACTGCTCGAAAACATACAAAGACCACCTGTCCCGGTAGAAGTGATTAAATGAATTACTTTACAGCAAGCAATAAAAGATTATGACCTTAAGAAATGCCTTCAGTAATAACTTCAAAGGTATTTCACAATCTTTGAGTTTACACTACGTGAAATAAATGGAGATTGATTGAGATACAGCTAATCTAGGAGAAATAGAATAAAAATATATCTTTAAATACATTTTTAATGTTCGGTTACGTGCAATGTGCAGAGGCATAAGATCCCATGCTGAATCTGTCCCTCTTGACTTAAATCTGTCTTGTGGTTATTCTATCTCCAGGTAAAAACTCTCGAAAAATTGGAAACGTACTCAGTGTAAATGAAAGTCTGGCAGGTGACATATGTAATTGAGCCCCGCGGCATGTAAGTGAAGATGAAAGGTACTTTGACACGGCGGATTTCTGGTGGTCTTCAAGTTTAGGAATGTTCATTTAACCTCAGTTGGAAGCATCAAAGCACTGCCAACCATCGCCGTAGAACATGCACAGTTTTCTGAAGTAGACGGCAGGCACACAATTCAACACGTCTGGAGTTTTAATAGAACGTATTAGCGCCTAAGTATTTCATTTGCATTCATTATTTCACTAAAACGTATAAAACATAGATGGCGTATTAACGATAGCCGAAAAAAACTCATAATTTGAACAGATTATATCTAAATATGCACACAAAAACAAGATAAATTTCAGAAATTTAGAAAAAAATCATAAATTCATCAGTAAATAAATTGTATAGATTTAGATACAAATCATCTAATGTCTGTGTAATTTCAGCTATCATTCAGTTATCAAGAAATTGATTTTTTTTATATGTCGGCGGTAAATTAATATTCAAGTATCGCAGAAAAAATACGATAATTGATAATCGGAAGTATTCAGACATTGGACAATTCATATCTAAATATGTACCGAAGGAAAATAAAAAGGTTCCGAAATGCAGAAAAACTTAATATACAACTTTCAACAAAAAACTTCCGTTGATCGTTAATAAGAAACGAAAAATTAATGCGCAAAAACACCCAAGATAAACACACACACATACACACACACACACACTAATATATATATATATATATATATATAGTGGAACCTGTCTTATGCGACCACCCACAAAACCATCAAAAACGGTCGCTTACGACAGGTGGTCGCTCTGTTAAAGGCTCATTGTAATGACTTAGTTATGGCAGAAACGTATATTCCACTCATCAGAATGTATATATTACAATTTTACCATGTAATTTGGTAATGAGTAAATGAGAACATAAGAAAATGGCCTAACTTTAATGAAAATTATTCAGCATAATTCATTTTAAAATTTAAAAAAACGTATCTATTTACAACGGTCGATATGAGACCAAAATATTTTTTCATAAAAAAATATTTAAGTGGAATTAAAAAAAAGTATACGGTTTCATTTTTTTTTCTTAGAAGTGAGTGATAGCAAAAGAGAATCTGCGATAATACATAAAAAAAAAACATACAAAAAACTGACAAACATCGTAGGTGGGGGTAGAGAAACAGAGAAATAGATATATATATACCCGGATAGAAACAGAGTAGATATATACACAAAGAAAAAAAATAAAGGAACGAAAGAGATAGACATTTGAGAAAGGGACACAATTGTGATTTTCCCCATCCCTGAATTTATCCAAATCAGTACAGAGACTGTGATAAATCCCTTGAACATGTCAAATGCAATACACGTTGGGCAAAACAACCGATGTTTGACTGCGAGTTGAACTCAGACAATGTAAATTTCAACAGGAAATAACAGTTTGATACAACACTACAATAGCAAAACAATGAGGAACTGTTCCTGGCTTAGATCAAATCAAAATGGAATAGATTACTCATTTAGTTTCTCCTAATTTACAAGTTCGCAGTGTACGACCAAAATGTATTTTTATTTTTTATACAGCAGTTATACAGCGTTGATGTTAGTCGCTGGTCGCGTTCTGGAGGTGAACGCCCACTAAGAGTCATTTAACATTAGCAAATCGTCCGTGCATAGGAAAACGGTCGTTAATAACAAGTGGTCGCTGACAAAGATAGTCGCACACGGCAAATTCTACTATATATATATATATATATATATATATATATATTCCCTTTTTTCATCATGTTCCGAATTTAACTTGAGAGGATATATCTTTCGTATACTGAACAAAACATGCTCATTTTCCGAAGGTTATTACTATCAATAGTCAGTCAGTTAAGTGCCATACGTGATAAACGCTTGGCCGATCATGTCTCGAAAGAGACATGACTGACTAGGCAGAAGATTAACCAGCAGTAGGTTGCCGTTAGCTTTCTGCGGTAGACCGGTTGCTGACTAATGCTATAGAACCCAATCTGTCCTGTTATTTAACCCATAACTGGAAGGAATAGACGGATAAATACCTTTCCCTGGAATTCGAACTCGGCTCCCCGATTTCTCGTTCCGAGCCGATATCCAATGCACCACAACGCACATCCACTATCAATAGACAAGCATAAAAACAATGTAATATTATTTTTCATTTTTCTAAATTTATTTGTGACTTTTTATATCAATATCATTTGCTATATTATTAAGTGTCTAAAACTTATTCTAGCTTTATATTTGAAAAGTTCAGCGGCAATCAGCTTACATATTTGTCCCACTAGGCCTGTAAATGTTTAATTAAAGGCCTTGATCAATGAAGTAATGTTTCTTTTTATTTAAACTATACAGATCAATAACAAAATCATAAAAAATCAAGTCATATTATATTGAATAAATTGATTTAAATGAGGCCAAAATATTTTTCTCTTGCAAATTATTAGAGCGAGAGCTATAAATTGTATTTTCTGATGAATACGTTTCTGTAGAATATTAGGGTGATAAAACATAACTCCTCAATTGACTTCTAAATAGTATGACACTCTATAAAGTATATATTACA
The DNA here is from genome assembly GCA_037127315.1 of Ascarosepion bandense. Taxonomy (NCBI): domain Eukaryota; kingdom Metazoa; phylum Mollusca; class Cephalopoda; order Sepiida; family Sepiidae; genus Ascarosepion; species Ascarosepion bandense. Next base: position 961,133 of record JBBBDQ010000876.1, on the reverse strand, counting down.
ATTAATTTGGCTATAGGCTTTTCGACAATTTCTTTTAGACAAAACATTTTCTCGTCTTTAATTTAAAAAATTCTAGAATCCGGAAGAAAGAACAGATTAGGAAATCATGCAACTCTAATATAATCACGTTATCAAATAAATTAAATATATGATTCAAACTGCTGTTTGGCGATTAGGGTTGCTATTCCGTAGTGAACTTTATCGGTCGTATCGTGGCTGTCGTCTCCACAGTTTTCGACAGTTTGATACGGCAAGGTTGCACTGTTTCTGCTTTTTACTGAAAGCAATAATTTTACTAGCAGAATGTGTCTTGTATTTAGTAATGAAACAAAACATTACTACTTTTTATTGTTTTCAGAAGGGAAATCCTGCCAACTACTTCTCAGTGATGGAGAGGGTGAAGTATGTAAAAGTAATTCCCTAATCATATCCAATGTTGCGATGGTTCTCTCTGAAGAATATTTACCATGCTTCCTTCACATACTGGCGCAATGTATTGTTTACATTAATAACCCATCTGATTTTGTTTGTATATGAATTACATACTAATTGGTTGTTAGTAAATATACTATACATCTTTCATTGTCCAAGGGTAGTTTATTTTCATAAAAATGAAGTAAAAAATTTAAAACGTGCATGTAAAAATATAAAAATAATAAATTTTATTCATACTAAAATCCCCAAAACTCGTCAGTGTATTCGTGTAAAAGATACAAACTATCATCTGCAGAGTCATAACTACTGTCAGTAAAGTACAATAAATGATCCTCTCTACCATCCATGTCATGGTGGTAACCATGCTGGTTACTGATACAGTCGTTTTGGATGACGCTTACGAATTTATCAGGTTATTTATTAGGAAAGAAAAAGTGCGTCTTGTAAACTGGAAAATACGGTAATTGATGAAAGGGAAAAAACAGTGACGGTAAAATTTTAAATATACTTTAATCAGCAAAAGACAGGATGTTGTCAACTTTCTAAGGGAATATGTCACACAAAGAAAGGACCGACAAATCTTAATTCGTACAGAGTTTATTTTTTATACTCGTTTCACCCCAAGCAAGGCGGTACCGCCACTGATGCGCGGAGGGGGGGCTACATAAGAAAAAAAAATTAGGAAAGAGGAGAGCGAAAAAAAGACAGCCCAGTTACAGTGAGTGTCAAAGAAAGGACAAGAGAAGGACAGAAACACAGGTGTGAAGACATTTGCTAAGGCAGAGGGAAAGAAAAAAGATAGAACAAGATACACAGTGTAATGTAGAAAAAACTGTAGCTAAGTGAATAAGAGATGGGTATTAACCTTGCCTAAATATACACTATATATATATATATTAGTCATGACATACAAGTCCGTTTCGCTGTATCACAGCTCATCAGTGTGGCCAGACATATCCACTTGCTTCTGGCCGGGATCGAAACTCGACCGATTTGGTGTCAGTCGGAGTCTCTACTCCCTAAGCCATCGGCGCAAACACCCTTGGGAAAGGTATTAATCGGTATTCCTTCTAGTTATGGGTTAAATAACAAGACAGATTGGGTTCTATAGCCTTAGTTGGCAACCAGTCTACCGCAGAAAGCAATGGCAACCTACTGCGGGATAATCTTCTGCCCAGTCATTCGAGTCCAGTCTTTCCAGTCTGCCCAGTCTTTCGAGACATGATCGCCCAAGCGTGTATCACGTATGGCACTTAACTGACTGATTAACCTTGCATTTAAATACCTGGAGATTACAGCTGCCAGTAAAGGAAGAATACGGAAGAGAGTTCCATCAGGCGAGAAGTGCTTGAAAAGAAGCTGCTGGATTAGAATTGTGAACTGAATTTGGTTGATCTAACCGTAAGTTGAGAAACCACACAAAATAATAAATAACAAAGACAGATATGGAGATAGACAATGTAAGTTATATTGAACGAAAATATACAACTGGAACACGGGTTAGTCAACTCAGGACTACTAGGAATACTGTTAGTAGAAATCAATATATACAGTCGTGTAGTAAAGAAGTATGTCCGGGTAATGAGTCTATATCCAAAACAACTGCAATTTAATATGCACCAACTTACTGACCAACTGACTCCTTACTGACTCTCTAAGTACTACTCAATCCCTGCTGTCTGTATAGACAGGATTATATGTACATATTGGACGAGTCCCTTCTTATGTACCAAAACGTGTGATCCCCAACACCCTCCTCCCCAGCTTCTTTTTAGGAAGGTTTAGTATTTTTTTCGCTTGTGATCTATCATTAATGATTCGGTTTTCTGAGTGTCGAAGACTTCAAAAATTTCTTCCATAGTATCCTCACTTTCTAAAGGTGAGGAGCTTGATTCTTTACTTCTTTTTTGAATTTGATTAACATGCCTTCTATGCGTACATGTTTCTCCTTTTATAGTGTACATCGTGTTGCCTATTCTGTTTACAGTTGATCCCGGTTCCCAATGTGCCATATTATTTTTAAATATTCTGAAATACACTAGTTCACCGGGTTTGAACGACCTTTTCATAATTACAGGTGCATTACGGGTATTGTTTTCATTACGGGTATTGTTTTCATAATTACAGGTGCATTACGGGTATTGTTTTTGTCTGGTAGCAATTTATTGAAGACCGATCGAATCTTGCGCGCGAACGTCACCTCAGCAAGTGAAAGTTCTGATGGTGTGTTTTGGTTTAATGTAATTCGGTATATTTGTAGAAATTGCTGTAACGCTTTTTCTGATGGTGTATCTCCAGCTATTTTAACGCCCTCTTTAGAGTAACCTCGAAACTTTCGGCTAAACCATTCGATCCTGAGTGAGAGGGTGCTGTTTTTATAAGATTTATTGGGTACATTTCACAAAATTCTTGAAAATCACATGAAATAAATTGCGTTCCATTGTCCGTTATTAAACAATCTACAACGCCAAACCTAGTGAATCGCTCGTGTAAACATTTTATGATGTTGTTTGTTGTTGGATGTTTATATCTGAAGACTTCAGGCCATTTACTGAAACTGTCTACTGTTATTAAATAGTAGTGGCCGTCGATAGGTTCTGCGTAATCAGCATGTACTCTTGACCAAGGTTTGTCCACCTTAATATGCACCAACTTACTGACCAACTGACTCTTTACTGACTCTCTAAGTACTACTCAACCCCTGCTCTCTGTATAGGCAGGATTATATGTACACATTAGACGAGTCCATTCTTATGTGCCAAAACGGAAGATCCCCAACATAAATGGGTGAGACCTTGTTGCCAGTCTGGTTGAAAGAGTGGCCGGGGCACCAGTGACTTAAGTTCATCGGAGCAGAAGCCATGAAAATATTTGTAGAATAGGCAGAAGGAAGCCACATCCCGCCAGTGAGAAAGTGGCTGGAGTTGAGCTGCCAAGTCAGGACCTATCAAGTTACAGATTCTCCTTTGGAGCCTATCGAAACACTAATATGAACATCTAGGGCGCCTGACCATATATGACAGCAGTATTCCATGCACAGACGGATGGTTGATTTGTATATGTGCCAGATGAAATCAGGCGTAAAAACTTCCTGGTCCGACACAGTGACCCAACATTCCTAGCAGTGGATTTGGCTATTGACTCAATGTAATGATTTCACTTGAGGTCGGAAGATCGGATAAGGCCTAAGAGGCCTTACCCGATTTATATTGCTTTCAGTGAGACTCACTTTGCCTATGCTTATGAGGGACAGGACAGGTTGCTTGGGATGGTTGACAGATAGCAGTTTCGTTTTTGAAGCATTGAAATTTACAAGCCATTTCTTATCCCACTCCACCATGGAATGAAGATCCTTCTCAAGGTCAGCAGTGAGGTTATGTTTGTCCGCCTCGCCGGATTTCTTATTGATGCGAGAGTAGATTGTGGTAATATCTGCGTAGATGCCTACTTGGGACTTGATCACGCCTGGGAGATAATTTATGAAGATCAGGATGAGTGTCGAGTCTAGGATAAAGCCTTGATGGACTCCAGCGTGATAGACAAAAAGGACCAACTGAATATTAAAGAGCTAAATAAAAGCTCAAAGCTGTAAGAATTTTCTAAGCGTAGCTTATATGTGATCAAAGTCCGAAAGTATAGAGTATCCGGGGAGACTTGAACACGCTTGTAATTGATTAAGCGAGATACGCTTGCTATCCATCAAAGCAAGTCGATGAACTACACTTCTCAAGGCAATATTCTGATTTGAACTCGGTGTATTCACTTACGTGCAAATGCTCTTGGGAAGATCTTAATACGTATCATATTTCTCGCTATGGATTAAATAACAGTACAATAGTTCTGTAGCCTTGGATCACAAATAGTCTACCTCCAAATATAATGAAAATCCACTGGGGTAAAAGTACCCGGCCAGTCAGTCATGTCTTTTTCGAGACTTGATCGTCCAAGCCTGTATCACATGTGGCACTTAACTGACTGATTTTCAGACAATAATGTTTCTATAAACTACCCCTAACTTTATTGAGTTTTAAATATATATCAAAAGTTTTAAATATTCATATTTATTTTCTTTGTAAAATATCTGAGAACACTTAATATTGTAAGGTTAATATTTCATTCAAAACTACTTTCCAAAGTGACTGCTTTGTCCGATTTGAAAAAAAAAACACATTTATATCGAACAAAGTCAATTTATGGTATCAGATATTGTAAATAGGTTATCTTGAGTTTTTCCCTGACCTTCTGATATAAAACTTGTAAGAAGCCGTTCACCATTTTTTGATCGATTTCTGGAGAAGCACTTTACCTAAAAGTACCTCGTTAAACCAGTGACCTCAAGCATGAAATAAAAATGGCTGAAACAGTCCTAGACCATCACTCAATTGAGATCGATGATCCGTGAACCGTAAACAATGTGTTGGATAAAAGGAAGTACTTTTTACAACGTGGAAAATAAATAGCCTTTAGGAAACTGCGATTAGATATGAATGTTTGGGAATATGCTGCATTAGCACTTCTTCTATGTATGATTTTCAACACAAAAAATCTTGTGATGTAATTACTTATTTATTACTCCATATACTGGCAATTGGGTCTCACCCATTCACAGTGACATTAACCAAATGCAGACTACAATTCTACTCCAGCAGCTTATTTCCTCGCACTTCCCGCCTGTGGAACTCGCTTCCTTATTCTTGCTTTCCTGACGGCTACAACCTCCATGAATTCAAATGCAATGTCAATACTCATTTCTTGACCCTAGTTCTTTCCTCACCACCCTGTATATCCTTTCCTTTCTCTCTGCAACTGTCATCACACCTGGATTCCTTCCCTTCTCTTACTCCTTTCTAAATAGTTGGTCCTTCTTTTCACTCTTTTCTATCTAGTGCTTTTACTCTTACGTAACCCCCTACACATCAGTGGCGTTACCGCCTTGCTCGGGGTGATATGATTAAACAAAAACAAAAAAAATAGCAATTAATCATACACTCATAGTTAAGCCAATCGAAAGCAAATGGCTGTTCTTTTACTACCAATTTCAAAATCTAATAGTGCTCTAAATAATGGCTGAAATTTTTCAAATATTTCAATATTATTACGTAATGTTGCACCCATTATTTAAATTTTTGTGGGTTCAAAAAAAAAAGGAAAAGTTTGAAAATTAAACAATTGAAATGCTTCCACGTAATAACTTCATTGACAAGGCAAATAATTCATACTGAATGTACTATTAAAGATTTGTACGATCGAGTTATAAATTAATTGCAATGGAAGGCTAAAGAGTAAATGTAACTTTATACAATTAAAAAAATATGATGACATCAGAAATGAAGAAATAAAAAGCGTATTTTCTCTTTCCATCATTGCGTTTATAATAACTCAGCAAAATCGTTTAACTTTATTTTTTGCAAGCATATCTGCAGTTTCAAATCAATACTTCCGCTGCATAAAGATCAGTATCAGCTAAATGTTTTGTCGGGGTAAAAAGCCATTTCCTCACCAGGGATAGGATAAGCACCGTTATATATACGGAAACACGACACGATTTTTAGTAAATAAAGACAGCGAAAAAAAATGCAATTATATTCCATACAAACAAAAAGCAAATAAGAGACGGATTTGATTTTCGTGTAGGAACATTTGTCTTTTGTGAAAATATACCATTTTACTATTTATCATTCATTATTAACAACACGGTTTTTTACGAATTTAAACGCAATTAAATTGAGATCTTAATCTAATAGTTTCACAGTTTAAATGGCTAGTTCTAGCGGTAATACCGTCAGTAATGTGTCTTTATTACCGCAATAAAATTATTTGCAGTAATTTTAAAAACTGAACTTGTATTGTTCTCTCAGTATTTTCTCTCTCTGTAGTTCCTTGAATCTTTGTGGTTTTCTCCCCTTTCATTGGGTGAAACGATTATTGAAATTGAGTATTGTAATTGCTATCTATTTACCCAAAACTGAAATTGATGAGTTAAATTAAATCTTATGCGTAGTATGTTTCAATTTAATTTTACACTTTGGATAGACATTAACACATGTCTTCCCGCTATTTTGGTTATTAAAATAACAGAACAGATTAGGTTATTTAGTCTTGCGTAGCAACCAGTGAACAAGATGGTCTATTCTGACTGACTGCCAGTCGATGAAGCAGATAAAAAGAATCATTAAAATGTTCTCAAGAAATCATTCAAATATATTGATAATAAAAAAAAAGCGAATCTATGGCGAGTCACTTCTGATCACATCCGGAAAGACGATGGCATAAAAAGTGACCATAAAATTTCATTATATTATTTATATCTTTCTGTAATGATTATTTCGTATCAATGAATGAACTTCATGTTCTTTTAGAACAATCATTTAAAGTTTACATTCGAAGTTTAAATGTTAATGACTATTATAAGTGCTTCCCATAGAATTGTCATAAACCATAAACGAAAAATAATATTCAGCATGTAAATGTAGTAAATTATTTCTTATAACATAATAATCATAAAAAATATACACCATATCCACATATATTTTAGTGCTATTCGTAAACAAGTAAAATTAACTGTATTTATATTATTCAGATTATTGTCCTCACCTTTTTTGCGCTTTGTACGACTTTTCGGCCGTTGTACACTCCGGCCTTCTTGAGGTGCTAGGAATTTTTAACCGAACCATTTATTACAATCACTGGTGTATGAACAGTATTTACATTATTCGGATTATTGTCCGCACCTTTGTTAACATTTCTACGACGTTTCGGCCTTTGTGCTCTGCCTTCTTCTTAAGGTGCTAGAAAATTTGAACCGAACTCTTTATTACATTCACTGGGGTATTTACAGTATTTACAGTATTCGAACTATTGTCCTCATCTTTGTTGACGTTTGTACGACGTTACGGACGTTGTAAGCTTCGACCTTCTTCAGGTGCGAGAAATTTTGAACTAAACCCTTTATTGCAATATTTTAATTCCTAGCACCTGAAGAAGGTCGGAGCTTACAACAGCCGAAACGTCGTATAAATGGCAACAAAAATGAGGACAAAAGTCTGAATAATGTAAATACCGTAAATACTAACTCATCTCAAAAATATAGACAAGTAAATTTAAAACACAATTTTTACTCTCATATGAAATCATTTTTTGAAAAAAGTAAAAGTCAGCTAAAATGACGGCGCTATATTTCCCGCTGTTACTTTGTTTCTTTAACTCCGAGACACGGAGAAAGCGATAATCTGTTGTTTACACCAGGATCAAAATACAACGACGACACGATAAAAGGTCGTTACTTTATTAAACGCAAATTTACTCCCTTCCTGGTTATGAAAATAGACTACATCTAGTTGCATGGCCTGTGATCGGAAAGTTTGAGAACCGCCTAGTAATTGTTGTTGTTCCCATGTGCATTCTGACTCGGGTTGGTATCACCTGTTTGAATCCCATATATGGGAAAATAGTTAACTTTCAAAGAGTGGTAAAACCACTATGAAAGTATAAAAAATATTTTTTTAGTAAAATTTCCAAGAATAAATTTTTGAAAAATTAAAAAATAATATACCAGAAATATATTTAGAAATATTACCAAAATTATATTACCAAAATTATATAAAAAACAAAAACAAAAAACAAAACAACAACATCATTGCCATCAATACAAAATCTTTTCGGCATTTATTATCCCTTTAGGGTTGATATTTCTGTGAAACAAAATAAACTAATACCCACTGATTTATTTGGGCTTAAATCGTTCCAACGCATTGAAAATAGTACCGTCTGGTTTTCGTCTGGTTTTCGTCTGGTTTTCGTCTGGTGTTAGTTTTGCTAGTATAGCAGAGATAACTTATCGAGCCTTTTCTTTAAAACAAGGGTGTAAATTGTATGTTATATACTGCTTTTGGATCTAGACAAACATCGGGAAACACGTATATACAAAAATATAGTCTTAAATTTCTATTCTTTGACGGTGACAGTTGTGTAGAGTAGTAGAGCAGTCGGAGAGAGTCGTGCACACGAAGGAGCCGTTAAGAATCGTTAGCTACTCTCTGTTCTTCAACAAAACTTCTAGACTTTATATAGACCTAAAACTCATTTTTGCTTTTTCCTGATTGTTGCTTTGTTGGCGTCATCTATGGTTGTCAACCACCCTTGTTCTTTGTTGACGTTACTTACGGCCGGATGTGCCTGTCCCTTACTTCTGCCGTTCAAGGTAATATATTAAATATATTCCTTCCGCAATGCAAGTAAGGGATAATCGCACAGATATTTTCTTAGTTTATTCAACATTGTGCTGTCACTTGTTCATTTTCCACCAGTATATACGATTTTACGTTAGACGGAATTCATTATTGATATAAACGTTATTTTTAGTGGGTACACGTATTTGAGTTACATCAATTTTTTTACTTTACTTCAACGTTAAAATTAATAACGACTGGCTTAGATTAATTAATCGTAGTAAAGAATGACAGGAACCAAATCTTGTAAAGCTTGAACCTATATGCTGTTGAATCACTAGTTCTCTACGATCAAGCAAGTCGAGCATGATAAGTGAATACATGGGTGACCAATTGGGAAAGCCAGATACTATAAATTTGTTTATATGGCGGTGTAATGGTTAACGGCTAGTAATTAGAAATCATAGATCAGATTTTCAATTCCAGTCGCGTTCGTTATGTTTACTTACGCGAAAATACCATATGGAAATATCCAGATCAAGCTCATCTTCGCCAGAAATGGTTTAAATATTAAAATTTATTTTAAAGAAATATTTATTATTTTTAAATTTTTAGTAGGATCCAAAAAAGTTTTGCTTTAAATAGCTTTTTAAAAATGCTAATAAAAAGCAAATAAATAGGTTACTCTAATTTGTATCCGCTTTTTGGCTCCGGGACACTATGGTTGGGACGTGCCGTTAACAATGGACCAAAGTAACCGCTTTGAGAGTACAAAGTTTGAATTACTTATTTAAGCAATGCACATCAATAACAAAAAATGTCGGATAAAAAATAAATTCAAAATTAACCAGATTCGAAAGCAGACTTTTTGATATTCAACCAAATGTTTCTTTGTTAATTAATTATTATTAATTAAAATAAACCATTTCCTTACTAAGCTCACTGAAGTAATCAATGCCTACCTGTTGTGTAAAATCTTTTATTCGTTATATATTCCAGTGTTGGTGATCATTCGTTTTTCTTCTGCACATAATCGTATTAGTGCTTTCCTTGTCTAAACATGATTAAACATTTTCCCACTAACTTTGATTGAGGGCGCGATTAACGGTCTCATTGCTTTCCTGATCTATCTATGAAATTCTCATCATACAATTCGTTAAACACTATTATTATATCTTCATGTTTAGCATTTACTGACACAGAGGTGATATTCTTCATGTACATTTATAAATCTACCATTCGTCCGTCCGTCCACAGAATCCTGTTGCTATAACTAGTCGGGTGGTCTTGGTATTCATCTTGAGATTCCCAACAAAACTCAAAAAAAGTATCTGCCAGATAATCGATCCTGACTTGACATCTCAACTTCAGTCACTTTCTCACCGACGTGAAGTGGCTTCCCTCTGTCTTTTCTACTAATATTTTCATGGCAATTGCTCTGACGAACTTATTTTTCCAGGTGCCCCCAACGACATAAATTTAAGCGTGCTACAAGATTGGTATCCAGTTTCCACCTTTTTACAGTTGAATTAGTGAAAGGTAGCCATCACTTCTACTCCAACAGTTTCTTTTCTCGCACTTTTCACCTATGAAGATCTTTCCCGTTTACATGCTTCCCTGATAGGTACAATCTCCAAAATTTTAAATGCAATGTCAATAGATATCTTCTATCTTCTTGAATCCTTTTCATCTTTCATCCTTTTTTCAATGCCCTCTGTATTCGGTCTTTTCTCGCACTGTTACCTACTGCGCGCGAAATAGTGGCTGTCCCACTTTTCTTGGGGTGAAATGTCTGAAAAAAATATGTGTATCTGTTGTGGAGGAATATAATGTCTTATAATGGGTATGGCCCGGGTTATAAAAGACCGGGACTAGAACGAACTACAGAGTGATAGAGAGTGATCGAATGTGTTCGTGGCTATACGAGAGTCTTCGTCATTATACGAGAGAGATCGAGAGCCATCAGCCCGAGTGGAGAGTTAGACGTCACTAGACAGAAGCATACTTCTCAAGACGGACGCATGCGTCCTATACAGAGACATTGCCTTCTTGATTGTTATTCTTGTTAACTGTTCGTTGGCGTACATGTATTTAGTTTATTGTACTGAGGTATAATAAATTTCTTTACATATCCTCAGTGTTAAGAATTATTTCTTGCACTATTCTTTCTCTGTTTATCCCCTCCCGGGATACAACAGTATCATACCACACCGGTTCTCTTTTCTTTACATACGCATACCGTAAAAAGCATACAATAAAATAAAGAAAAATAATGTTACAAGTTAAACCTACTAATTTAGATTCTAAAATATGTTTTATTCAAATGAATAAATGTTTTTCTAGCAATATTGTTGTATTAAAATTTGTAGTTCCTTTCATAGGCCCTCGTTCGTTTGGTAAATTTCACTGGTCAGCTAAACATGACATTTTATGCTCATGCTCAGTAACGTAGACATATTTCGGAAAGACATTAGAGTAATTGAGGGCCTATACTGGCTGCAAATTACCTACATGCGGACAGGAAACGCGTTCAGGAGATTTACTAATATAAGGAGGGATGGCTTGGAGAACCTGATACTAACAGGTCAGAAAGAGGGAAAGCAATGGATAACATATTTGAAGGACATAAGCAGGTGGATGACGGAACGAAGGTTGCATGGTGTAACAAGCCCTCCTTCCTTATTGCATGTCAGGGACATCAGCTGTCTCTTCCTGATGCTCAGTATTAATTTCCTTTGTGTTTCCATCATTTCTAAGACCTCATCATTGCTCACATGCTCGAACCATTATATCTGCAGCATCCCTCTGTAGAACCGCATTTCAGTTGCTTCAAGTTTTTCCTTCATCTTTGATGATATTGTCCAACATTCACTGCCGAATTGAAGAACCTACACCACATAGCAATTCAGTACTCTTCTTTTTGTTTCTAGTGAAATTGTCATGTTTCTTTATACTTTACTCAACTTCTGGAATGCTTCCTTCGCCATGCCAGTTCGCCTTCGGATCTCTGTGTCACACTTTCCATCATCTGTTATAACACTTCCCAGGTATTTAAATTTTTGTACCTGCTTGATTCTAGTATCTCCGACCTGTATTTGGCATGTTGGTTTGCCCTTACTACCAGCCATAATTATTAGGCCACCCCAGATTTATAAAAAAAATTATATATTTCATACTACTTTTAGTACTTATTGCCAAGTAGATAATTCTAAATGAAAATATAATAGTTCTTTTTTAATACTGCACAATAAAATGTGCATCAAATGAACTGTTCTGCGGTCAGCTTTTTGTGTTCGCTTCCTCATGCTAGCTTCTTCTTATTATTATTGGCTAGCCAAAGCAAAGGCTTCCTGGCTGCCTTGTACAGTTTTGCAAAATAATAATAGCCAAAAAAAAAAAAATTCTATTTTCATTTCCAATTATCCACTTGGCAATAAACACTAAAAATACTATGAAATACATTATTTATTTTAAACTGGAGTGGTATAATAATCATACCCGGTAGTGTACGTCCTGAAGGGACATGGCTCATAGAAGAAGAAGTTTAACCTTAACTATTGAAAAAACGAGCACAAAAAGTTGAAGTCATTTTGCGATTGTTACCATAATATAATTATATAATATATAATTATATTATTAAAAATCAATGGTGAAAATTATTTTTTTGTACAAATGTAAAATAGTTTATTCTGTGTATATGCAATAATGTTTTTTTTTATAATATTAAATATTACCATGTTTTGTTCGTTTTTACCGGGTGTAGGTATTTCTATAGAATAAAATAATACATTTTATTACACAAGCAATCAATACCAGCAAGTGTTTCAGCTCTACATCTTATCAAGTCGCTACAGAATGTTAATTCTACAGCAAGCAACAGCTGTTCGAAGGCAATTTAGGCAAAAACAGAAGGAGAGAGACGGATTACGTAGGACTGTGAGAGGGCCTGTGTTCCACAACAGTGACAGAGCTCTGATGTGGCGATTTGGTTGTGTGTGATCTTCACATGTGCTTCTTTGTCAGTGATTCGCTGCGGTAGGAGAGATGACGAGAGTAATTTGCTGCTTCTACGACTCGATTTGGGAATGAATTGTCGTTTGTATATAAGGGAAAACAATGCTACTAAGCAAGTAGAGCTTATCTAATATGGTTGACATGAGACACCCTATTTTGAATTGTATTAATATGTTTATGTCGTGTGAGCCTCAGACTCAGGGAAACCTAATTCAATCCCCTTGAAGATGAAGTGCTGTTCTGGATCAAGATGGTGATTATTTGATGACCCTATATCTGGCAACAGGACTCTTCACCATGCTACACATGCAGGTGAACCCAATTATGAATGTCAGACAATTATGACTCCTTAAATCTGGACACCTAACTTCTCAGACTGCTACACACTTGATTATTATGTGTGGGACGAAGGTGAGCGTAATAACAACCAAACTCCTTATAACACATGAAGGCAAGGATGGCAGCATTCACTAACATAAACAAGATGCATAAGATTAAGTCGTCTGAAAGCCGTGGTGGAAGCCAATGGCGTTTTCTTACATGGATTTAACCTTTAGCATTTCAAAATGTTTTTGCGTAATTTTTGGTAAGTATATCTGTTAAAATGAGATATCAGTGCTAGTTTGTTTTTTTTGCATAATTTAAAAAACAATATATTCATCGCATGAATATACACGAGCTACTAGATTAGCAACTAGGCCTCACCCTTTTACAGTGAAACTGATGAAGTGTAACAGCAATTTCTACTCTAACAGCTTCTTTTCACGCACTTCCCACCTGTGGACTTCCATTCCCAATACTTGCTTCCGCGACAACTACTATCTCCAGGAATTTAACTGTAATGTCAATAGACAGACCCTATCATACTAACACGCATCCATTCTCAAAAGCTAATTTTCCATCTACCCCACCCACATCCTCGGTATCCTCATCCGTCTATTACCGATAAAATGCAGCCGTAACTTCTACTCCAACAGTTTCTTTCCTCGCACTTCCCGACTGTGGAATTCTCTTCCAAACGATTGCTTCCCCGACGGCTACAATCTCCAGGAGTTTAAATGTAAGGTCAATACACACCTCCTAACACACTAACCTGCTCCCATTCTATCAAGCACTCTTCCCATCTGCCCGACCCTCATCCTAGCTATCCTTACTCATCTGTCACCTTTCTCCTGACATTCCCTATGTCTATCCACTCCTTCTCTTTACCTTCCCCTATGTAGCCCCATGCGCAATAGTGGCAGTGGAATGCCTTGCTTGGGGTGAGATGATTAAAAAAAAAAAAAATTACCCTCCTCCTGACATTTCCTATAACGAAACCTTCTTTCTCATCACTTTCCTCAATGTAACCCTCAGCGCAACAGTGGCAGTAGAATGCCTTGTTTGGGGTGAGATAATTAAAAAAAATATGTATATCCTCTTTTTACAGCGATGTTTACTTGTATCATTCAGAAGAATATAGAGAACAGTATTTATATTATTCGGACAATTATCTTCATCTTCGTTGCCATTTGTTTGACATTTAAAAATAGATCATTCCATTTGTCTATATTTCTGAGATAAGATAGTATTTACAGTATTAACATTATTCGGACTATTGTCCCCATCTTTGTTGCCATTTGTACAACGTTTAATAATTGATCATTCTATTAGTCTATATTACAGAGATGAGGTACTATTTACAGTATTTACATTATTCGGTCTATTGTCCTCATCTTTGTTGCCATTAGTATGGCATTTAATAATTGATCATTCTATTGGTCTATATTTCTGAGATGAGGTAGTATTTACAGTACTTACCGTATTTACATTATTCGGACTATTGTCCTCATCTTTGTTGCCATTTGTAAGATGTTTCGGCCTTCTTCAGGTTCTAGACATTACTAACCGAACCCTTTATTACAATCACTGGGATATATCATCATCATTCCTTACGTAAATACTTAAGGACACATGGCCCAGTGGATATAGACGTTGGTTAGTCCCTGTCTTGACTCTTAGAATTCTGAGTTCAATACAAGACTATAGCAGTGTTGAACAAATAACTCGCAGGGTTAGAGGGAAATAACTCATGATTTCCAACCAAACTTTACGCAAAGAATGAGGATGATAAACCCCAAACATTGTAATAAAGGGTTCGGTTCGAAATTGCTAGCATGTGAAGAAGGCCGGAGTCTACAATGTCTGAATCGTCGTATAAATGTCAACAACAATGAGGACAATAGTACGAATTATGTAAATACTGTAAATACTACCTCATCTCAGAGATATAGACAGATTATAGAGAAAGAGGACCAGATTATTCAGAAATGAGAGGAGATAAAGTTTAACCCTAGATTTGAAATTATTAAGATTGCAATAATCTTGAAAACGCCCTCTTGAGAGTAGGCTCCACAGAAAAATTGTTCGCGAGAAAAATTTGCTCAAGTAATGTGCGTGGGATGCCGTTTCTTGAAGCTTACAACTAGTGAAACTGACGAGTAAAGTTTGTCTAACACTTTCTATGAATATAGAAATAGAGTAGCAAGAGACTTACAAAGTTTTGTCTGAGAGAAAGCGATTGTATTGTCTAAAATTGTTTGTTACAATCGAGGACGAACACACATTTTGGGCTCTTATCGAGACTGTAAAGTGAAGACGCCGCGTTTCCTACCCGTATTATAAATTATAAATATTTATAGGATACTAAGTTTATTTTGAAAACGATCTCGAACAATATGATTGTTTATATAAAAAGTAATTTAAAAGATAGAATATGCGATGTGGTGGAATGGATATCGACTCGGAACAACAAATCGGGGTACCGAGTTCGATTTCTAGTTGTATACGTTGCATTCAATTACATACAAATACTCTTAGGTAGGTATTAATCTGTCTCTTCCCTCTAGTTATGGGTTAAATAACAGGACAGATTGGGTTCTATAGCCTTGGCTAGGAATCAGCCTACCGCAGAAAGCAATGGCAATCTACTGCGGGATAATCTTCTAGCCAGTCAGTCATCTCTTTTTCGAGACATGATCACCCAAATCGTGTATCACGTATGGCACTTAACTGACTGACTGAATGTGAAAGATGAACAAACCTACTTTTGTTTACCACATTGCCCTATATATCCCTTCTATGTCCCTTTCAGGACGTAGGCGATCATGGCTTTCCACCTCTCCCTATCTCTGGTGGCTCTTAGCACGCCTTCTCCTGTTACACCATGCAACCCTCGTTCGATCATCCACCTGATTAGGCCCTTCAGATATGTTATCCGTTGCTTTCCCCTGTCTCTTTTTCCCTCTAGTATCAGATTCTCCTTGCTCTCCTTCCTCATTGCATATCCCAGGAACTTTAGCTGTCTCTTCCTGATGCTCAGTATTAATTTCCTTTTCGTTTCCATCATTTCTAAGACCTCATCATTGCTCACATGCTCGATCCATGATATTCGCAACATCTTTCTGTAGAATTACAGTTGCTTCAAGTTTTTCCTTCATCTTCGATTATATTGTTAAGCATTCACTGCCATATTGAGGAGCAGACATCACAAAACAATCCAGAATTCTCTTGTTTGTTTCTAGCGAAATTGTCGTGTTTCTTAATATTTTACTCAACTTCTGGAATGTTAATTCGCCTTCGGATCTCTGTGTCGCACATTCCATCTTCTGTTAGAACACTTCCCATGTATTTAAATTTTTGTAACTGCTTGATTTTAGGATCCTCGACATGTATTTAGCATGTTGGGCTGTTTTTGTTTTTTTTTTTGTTATTGATGACCATACATGAATAAATAATCTTGACACTCTGTAGACTACATCGAACATGTCAAACACTGAGTTTGAAATTTTTTAACGTTACAAGTATAACATAAAATGAGTAGAGTTTGTTATGTTGCTTCGTTTTGGTATAATTAGAAGATAACACAAAATTGAATCAATGATGTTTATTTTTTATATAAAACTTTAGGTTTTTTTACATCAAGTTACGACCTTTAAATTTTGTGTGGATTCAGGAGCAGACTAGCTAAATTCTCTTCACTCTGGGATGCTAGTAGTAAACGGGTCTATCCCTTCTGGACTCTAGTGGTCAACTCTAGCGTCTTCCCCTTTTTTATCTCCTACACAAAACTACTATCCTTAACTCCTACTTCTTACTTTTACTCTTACTCCTACTCCTAGCAAAAGAAACGGTTCCTTATTTTGCCGCCCAATTTTGAATTCTTGGCTTCAGTGTGTCTATCTTTTTCTATTCTTAGAACACTCGCCATTTAATAAACTATAACAAGTTCTTCTTTACTTGAATATTGTTTCTGATTTGCACATGTGACTTTGTACAGCACTCAAGTTTTATTGTGGAGAGAATAAAAGCGGAAAAATGGAATTCTTTTTTTTGCTTTTCAAATATTTTGTCAATGTCTGCGATTGTCGACTTTACAGAAACTGAAGGATGACTGTATTCTATGGATATACCTTTTTAAATGAAACCTTTTTGTTTGGGATGTTTTCTACGCTAAAAAGAAACCTTATTTTTTTAAAAAACTTTCAATAATTCCCTAGATTCACATTGGCGTCATGAAATGCGATAGGTCTCTTCGTTTTATTGCTTTCAGTAGAAGATGAAACCACAACTTCCGGCTTTTATCTTCTAAACAAGTGTTGGTTGATTATTTCCAGGGATGTTGGAGTTCTTAGATTTATTTGTGCTGCCACTGATTGCTTGATTGATTTCTTTGTTTTTTTATGGACTCTCAATCCTTTATACATTAGTGAAAGTAAGAATGTAATGGTAAATTGTATGATTTTATTAGAGAGAGTTTGTGGTCCAGTGGATATCGACTCGGAACGAGAAATCGGAGAGCCGAGTTCGAATTCCAGTTGAAATCGTTGCAATCATATACGCGCAAATACCCTTGGGAAAGGTATTAATCCGTCTCTTCCCCCAAGCTATGGGTTAAATAATAGGACAAATTGGGTTCTATAGCTTTGGTTGGCAACCAGTCTATCGCAGAAAGCAATGGCAACCTACTGCGGGATAATCTTCTGCCTAGTCAGTCATGTCTTTTTCGAGACATGATCGCCTAAGCGTGTATCACGTATGGTACTTAACTAAATGAATGATTTACTATTAAAAGTACTAATAATTAATCCATAGCTGGGGAGAAAACGTATATTCATACCTCTCTCAACGGGTATTTTCGCATAAGCGTATATCTTGGACTCAACAGGAATTGGAACTTGGATTATTTCTGTTGGGGCGCTCTCCACCTTTTCGCGGAAATGGACTATTCGAATCACTGTAGAGTCAATCTATCACATCTCTACCACGATACTGTATACTAATTACCTTGTTCTGTATTCTACTAATCCTCACCTCTTGTAAATACTTTTCTTTCCTGTCAATACACCTATTTTTATACTATTACCTTGTTTTGTATTAATTCACATAATTCTGTTACCCGACGTAACAATTTTATTTGCAATTTCCAGTCGTCATCCATTACACACACACATACACATGCTTAAAATATTACGAACAAATGAGAAAAGATTTTTAAAACTAGCAAGTTTCACATTTATTAATTCTTTATCCGCGAATGAAATATGAAGAATAATAAGAAATAAATTATGTTAGTTTTGTTTCTTTTTTTTTTTGTTATTTAAATATGTTTCACATGCATTCGACTTGTTAAACAAGAATGAGTATAATTTTTCGTGTTCCAAATTAATACAAACATTTATGAATATACGTATATCACCTGATGACGTACAAGAGATAGTCGCAGTGAAAGAATGTTTTTGTTATAGATTCCAGGATAAACTTATTACCACTACACAATTTATATTTACATACTTATTTTATTTAAAGTGGCTGCATATCAACCCCTGTATGTGTTTTTACTGCCAAAATCTAAATATTTTGAACGTAACTTTATGCTTTCAACTACAGATATTCTATTCATATTTTCTGCTTTCAAAATAAACATATGTTTTATATATGTATATTCTTTAGATCATAAAATGTATTGTTGGTCATCTTACTATAAAAATATACAATTGCTTTTTGTTAGGGTGTTGACTATTTGCTCATAGCTGAGAACCGAAAGGCACTACGACGGAAGATTAAGGTAGACCTGGAACAAACACCAGTTAAGAGGTGGTTTCACACTCCTCAAAACATCTAATTTCCTGATCAGAGGCCTTGCTGCAAGATGTAGTTTATCGTCATAACCAGGAAACATGAAATGATATTATTATGACTAACCTGAAACATTTCGCTGCGAAATAAGCTCACCTGTGATCATTATTATTAGAATGGAATTGTAATCACAGTGAATTCTACGCTTGTATTCAGAGTCAGAATATATTTGATTTTGCAAATATATGGATAAATATATAAAGTTAAACGACAAAGTAAGTTGTGTGGCTGCCTTTTTCAATGATGAGAATATTATGTGCTATAATATGGAGGCACATTTTGTTTCCAATATTTGAATGTTTGATCAAATTTAAAGGCTGAACACGGGAGAAATTTCTCGGATGACATTTGCCGAGAAGAATTCTATTATAATGAAGACTACTCATGCTACACTGGCTGATAAATTTTATCGGACCATCATTAATCTTTTCCGTAATACACCGGCCAAAAGACAAATTGAGAATTGTTTAAATATCAAGACTTTGTTGATCGAAATGTAAGAAAATTGAAAAAGCCTGGCTATTTACATTAACGTGTCTAAAAATACTTCGCCTTGGAATCGACAGAACTTTGTACAAAATAGAAACTCGTTGCTTGGAACGGGTCTTATAAATATCGATTTCTTAAGTTTATTGCTCGATTCAAAAAAAAAAACAAGATTTATACTCATTTGCTGAGAGTAATTTTCATGAATTGACAGGAGGTCTAGTATTGCCTGGGAGAAATCTCTCCTTTAACAGTGCCGACATCTCAAAACTATTAGCAGATATTTAGAATTCATAAACATACAGTCTAGATAATCTAAAGTGAAATTGTATCACTGTATAAAAGTAATTTCCATCATAGCACAACCAAACTTTCTAAAATACTATGGGTTCTACCGTCGGAGAGACACATGAAAGTATTAAGTTCAATGTTTATTTACTTTAATGGAGGTTTTACTGCATCATCATCAATGGTAAAGTTATAATTTCAAATTAATATACGTATTCAGTTCTAAGCCGAAATTGACGATAAACGCCGGAATCTAAGTATATCAAATTCAAAACTAAGTAACAATAGATACATTTCTAAGAGTTAAATATTTATACATCTGA
This sequence comes from Ascarosepion bandense, assembly GCA_037127315.1. Lineage (NCBI taxonomy): Eukaryota > Metazoa > Mollusca > Cephalopoda > Sepiida > Sepiidae > Ascarosepion > Ascarosepion bandense. The sequence continues at coordinate 941,242 of JBBBDQ010000876.1, read as the reverse complement.
ATTATATTCTTTTTTTTTTAAGATACTTACTTCTTAATATTTATCTGCGTTGTGGTGCAGTGGATATCGATTCCGAACGACAAATCAGGGAGCCGAGTTCGAATTCTAGTTGAACCCTTTGCACTCGCTTACTCACAAATACCCTTCGGAAAGGTATTAATCCGTCTCTTCCCTCCAGTTATGGGTTAAATAATAGGACAGACTGGTTTCTATAGACTTAGCTGGCAACCAGTCTACTGTAGAAAGCAATGGCAACCTACTGCGGGATGATCTTCTGCCCTGTCAGCCATGTATATTTTTAGACATGATCGCCCAAAGCGTGTATTACGTATGGCACTTAACTGACTGATTTCTTAATATGTTGTATTTGTCCTTCAACCACTAGGATAGTCTGAGACAAAAATCAGAAATTGAAGTAAAGAGTGAAAAGATATTCGTGCATTAGTCTTACAAATGCACGCACACACCCTCTCACTTTCTTGATGTCTCTCTCTCTCTCTCTCTCTCTCTCTCTCTCCCCTTTTTCTATACTTTAGGACACGGTTATAGCTCTTCAATGTTTTCTCTTGTTTACAACAATTAATTTAACAAAGGATCAAAAGTGAGTGTTCCAGAGTGAGAACCATAACACGATAAGGGTCAAATGGACTTGCTGGAAATAATGAGCTCATATCCATCAATTACGTCTGATGCCTTTTTATGGTGGTAGTGGAGAAGCATAATTTTATGGTGGCCGTGGAGTGGCATAATTTTATGGGGGTAGTGGAGAGGCATAATTTTTTGGTGGCAGTGGAGTGGCATAATTTTATGGGGGTAGTGGAGAGGCATTTCTCCCTGTAAACAATATGAAAATGAGTACAGATACGACTTCATAATCTGTTTTTTATTGCTTCTAGTAATAATTGAAAATATAATCAAAGAAACATTGGTTATTGTTTTAGAACACAGGAAATCTTAATGTGCCACAACAAAGAAAGTATCAAGATCCGTGACAAAATTTTGCATAACAAATTTATTAAACATTACTCCACATCGACATTATATATTTAACATTCACACACGGGTATACAAACACGTGCACAAAGACACACATGTATAGTGTACTGAGAATTTTTCAAAATGCTCATTGTGAAAAAAAAAAACCGCTAAAGAATCATTAGTGCATGAATATTCCAGTTTTGATCGTTTAGTAATGAATATATATATATATATATATATATATATATATATATGCAAATATGCATTTCGTATGGCACTTAACTCTCTCTCTCTCTCTATATATATATATATACATATATATATATATATATATACTCTAACAGCCATAATTTTTAAGCCACGAAAATATCTTAAAAATGATCTTTTTTATACTATTTTTAGTATTTATTGTCAAGTGAATAATTGTAAATGAAAATTGAATGCTTCTTTTGTTAATACTGCACAATAACATGTGCATCAAATGAATTTATAAATATTTGATAATTACCGATGTTGCAGTTACATCAATGAAAGAATGAAAAAAATTAAAGGGTGATTCGAACGAGTTCATCTTTGTTTCTTTGCCTTATAAAATTTTGCACTACAATAATAACAAAAGAACCATTCTATTTTAATTTAGAATTACCCACTTAAAATAATATGAAATACATCATTTCTTTTAAAAAACTGGGGTAGCCCAATAATTACGGTCGGTAGTGTATATATATGGACAATAAATAAAGATTAATAAATACATAAAATGTGTGTGTGAATGTGTGTGTGTGTGTGTGTGTGTATGTGTCTGTCTGTCTGTCTGTCTATCTCTCTGTGCGGTAGGTACACAGTGTTCAATAAGAAATGGAAAAAGCTTTATAGTTTCATAACTTATATCTCAGATAGTTTGAATTTCTCTCTCTCTCTCTCTCTCTCTCTCTCTCTCTATATATATATATATATATATATATATATATATATTTCAATTCACACTATCTGAGATATAAGTTATGAAACTTAAAGCTTTTGCCTTTTCTTATTGAACTCTGTGTACCTACCTACCACACACACACACACACACACACACACACACACACACACACACACACATATATATATATATATATATATATATATAATTTACTTTCTTAAATATTGTTATTTTTTAGTGTGTACTTATATTTAAGTTGATGCTCTGTTTTACGTATTTATTTAATTGGCCTGAATATTTCGGGAAATATTGTTAGAAAAATAGGCGCATACCGGCAGGATTTGAAATTGGGTCATCTAAGAAAAACGGTTATTTAGTCAAGCCATGTTAGATCTATAGCGTGCCTTGACGTCTGGGCCACAAAGAACCTCTTGATCAAACACAGACCGACTAGTGCTTTTGAATACAGATCTTTCCCGATTCTCGGAATATATAGAACTCTACTCGTACCCTAACTTAAAGAAGACAATATTTAGGAATAGATTCTTCATTTATAAATCTGACATATGTTTAATTTCTCTGTTTAGACGTTTCGTGATTTTTTTAAAATCGATACTCTTACTGGGGTAGATGCGCTTTTATGTTTATTTATTAAACAGCATGTTTATTTATTTTCATCTACCTTTGTTATGAAAATATGCGCCCTATAATCGAATTCGAACCGGTCTTCCCTTTAGTAAACTTTCAACATATCTGATATGTCTTAACCTCTCCGGTGGAGAGTTTGTTTTCTTAGAAGGTATTAATCCGTCTCTTCCCTCCAGTCATGTGTAAAATAATAGGACAGATTGGGTTCTAAAGCCTTGGCTGGCAACCAGTCTACCACAGAAAGCAATGGCAACCTACTGCGGGATAATCTTCTGCCCAAAGCGTGTATCACGTATGGCGCTTAACTGACTGACTGAATATAATAACTGAAAACAGGATCAAAGCATTTTCTAGTCATAATGTGGGGGATCAGTTTTATATTGTTATGAAGTACTAAGCCGATCCCCCACTATTTACTACTTAATAATATAATCCATATCTTCCGCATGTAGCTATGAGTCAAATAATAGAACAGATTGGGTTCTGTAGCCTTGGTCGGCAACCAGTCTACCGCAGAAAGCAATGGCAACCTGCTGCGGGATAATCTTCTGACCAGTCAGTCATGTCTCTTTCGAGACATGATCGCCCAAAGCGTGTATCACGTACGGCTGATGACTGACTGACTATGTGATCTCAGTCAAATTTAAAACCATGTAGAAGTTAATCTAGAGATGCTGGTTGCTTTTTAGTGTATATAAAACTTGTCATTCCTATTAAGGAGAAAATTTAATAGTCAACGAAAATAGACTTTTTTAGAAGGATATGAAATTCTTTCAATAGCGCCTTGTAAAATTCATTTCCTCACTTACGGGTTATTTATAATTTTTGCTATCGACTTTCCAAAATTTTAGTATTCGGGTAATTGAATTTTGGTAATTCTCATGAAAGTTATTAAAACTCTGAAAATCTTTAAACTAAAGTATAGAATTGTATATTACCAATGTTTTGCTTTGTCTGGTACAAGGTCAAGTGTGTGAGACAATCAGTAAACCTGCCGCAACTACAGTAGTATTGGTATACAAAATAAGTTCATTAACTACTGCCTGTCTTCAATTCCTCCAGACTGTCGGGATTTAATTAAATCTACGTTAGCAGAAGCGGAAATGGAACTTACCGACAGACAAAACTTGCTAACTAAAGGTTGATGTTTGGGAATATTGTTTTTTTGAATTATCACTCGAGCTGAACGCTTCACATTTGACAAACCTTCCTCTCTGTATGCGAAACCAATAAAAATGAATCATGAAATATATATATATATATATATATATATATATATATACATTATTATTATTATTATTATTAATTATTACTTTAGAACATGTACAAACTACAATCTACAAACAAAACTGCACATTTTGTTTCGATATTGAAAGAAAAATATCTCACCAGGTAGTTAATAAAGATGGTAATAAACATTTTTTAAAGAAAATTTGTGAAAATTCACTTTCTTTTATTATTGGAAAAAAAAAATTCTTACGAGGTAAAAAAGATAGAAAAGAGGTGAGAGAGAGAGAGAGAGAGGAAAGAGGACACAAAGGAAATAAAATAACAAAGAGAAAAACAAGAGCGAAAGAAAGAAATGAGAGGAATGAGCCAATGAAAAACGGCTCAGAGAGAAATAAACCTCAAATTTAGGTAGGAGGTAAAATATAGGCATATACAGATATCGATCACGCGATGTCTGGACTTAACAAGGAGGAAAAGTGAGAATATGCACAGGGAGAATAAAGGGGTGTGGAGACAACAGAAGCTGCAAAACTAATAAAAATTTTAAACTTTGGCCGGAAGTGAATTATAAATCGCTACATTTGTTCGTAACATTGTATAAAACTGAATCCTTTGGCATTTAAAAAAATGATGAAATCCCCTACACAAATATTAGAATTATTTAAAAAGCGCAGATCTGATGACATTTAAAAATACAAGATTATATTATAAATTCAATAGAGCTAATATAATAAATTGGAAAAAAATATCAAAATTAAATTAAAAAATAATATAAATTAAAGAAAAAATTAATGTTAAAGTAAAAATAAAATAATAACAATAAAAATTAAAATTAGATTTAGATTAATTAGATAATTAATGTTTTAATATTAATTAGATAACAATTTGTAATAGAAAATAAAGATAAAAATATAGAAAAAATAACATAAGAAAGATCATATAGTTAAAGTAATATATCAAGATCCTAAGGTTAATATTGTAAAATGTTTATAATTGCTGGAGTTTAAACTTTAGATTTCATTTTTCTAGCAGGATTGTAAGCTTAATTCTTTAATATTTTTACAGTTTACTGTAGTTTCATGCCTCTGATTCAGTAATATGTCACTCTTCATGTATTTAACAATTTCCATTTTTTCTTGTAGATAAAAGAAAACAAGGTTCATTTAGCGATCTAAATATAAATTATAAATATAATTTACTAGCACCATTGCCCGGCGTTGCCCGTGCAACTCAGAACATTTTAGTAGTAGGAGAAGCATTAAAAAATTTATTTTCTTTCGTCTTGCGCCAACGTGATTTGATGTTTTGAGTGACATTGTAAACAACACTGCGTTTGTTTGTGTTTCAAAATTATGGAGAATAATATTCATATTTTTTTGTTGACCAAATTAATTTTTAAAACGTCGGATAAAAAATTAAATATAAAAGCTCAAAAATAATAAATATTTTAGTCGCGTTTGACACGTGTGATTTGATTTCTGTGACGTAATATAGCAACCATCTTAGATCTTAGATATTTTACGGAGCAAATGTAAACAATCTGCTTCATTGGAAAATTGCTGAACTTAAACTCAAATATTATGTGTCGACCGGGCTTCCCTGTAGATATGTGTCCCTAGAAAGTTTGAATGGCGTAGCTTAAAAAATGTAGGCGTGCATAGGGAGCAGTCACACACAGACTCACAGATTGCCTTTTATATATATAGATAATAAATATTTATTACTTCATTTTTATATTGAGCACTGTTTTAAATTAATGATTTGAACGTTGCAAATATTTTCTTCGTTCTTTATTTATTTGTGTATAAATATATATATATATATATATATATATATATATATATATATATAAATAGAGAGAGATAGAGAGAAAGAAAGAGAGAGAGAAAGAGAGAGAAATGTTTTTGCGATAATGTTTAGCCGCAAGGTTGTTGTGTTTCAATGGTTTTACTGATAAAATATATGTTGGCAAGCTTGTATTTTATCTTACAGAGCCCGATATTAATGTCTAGATAGACCGTTAATAAGTTCAAAGATTTTGTCTCTTTGTATCTATATTATTGTTTGTGTAGCAAAATTAGTTATTTATTCACCAAAAAACAAAAAAATATCCTTTTCATGTACTTTTTAAACAAACGCAGAGTAGCCTCAAACGTCTTACCGGTAGTGTATAAATGCGTGAGATCGGTTTTGATCTCGGAATTTTGATACGGCTGGAATTCGATCCTTAAGACCTAATGCTACACATACAAATACAAAATCGGACATTCAAATTGAACCCAGAAGATATGTGAAAAAATCCTAATGAGTAAGAATAAAACAATAATACATTTCCGATAGTCAATATCGATGTTCTAGAAAATCACAAAATAAAAGACAAGAAAATTATAAACAGCTAGAAACATAGTTAAACAATTAAGAAAAAAATCCCCAAAATTGAATATATATAGACAGTGGCGGAAATCATCAATAAAAAGCTTGATCTACTTTATTATTCCGTGTAGCGTTTCTATCCTGGATGGGGAGAGATTATTTTGCTATACGTAATTCTCTTATGTGTATCACTTAAAAAACGTGTCTGTGTTTTTAACAATCCTCCTACTTGTGGTTATTTCATTCATACAACCTCGTAAAAGAGGGTGGCAACCATATGGTCCTACCCTTCTTGTAATCCATATGTTCACTGAATGTCAGATTCTCTATTCCCTCTTCTCTTATTATGTCCCCTACTGTAGAACCACAAGTGAAATTGAAAATAATTTTGTAGAACACGATATCGAATGCAAAAATCAATGCCACCTAAGTAACACCTGATTTTATGATATCCTATAGAATTAAACATCAGCTAGTATAATATGAAAAATGCAATAACAACATATATTGTTTATTATATTAAAGGTTTCTCATACTTCCGTTATTTTATTTTGCTTATTTTCACCCTTTCACCAAAAGCAAAGTGATAACTTCACTAGCACGCAGTAGCCACATGAGATGACAGAGAATGTGATAACTTTAGTAAGAAGAAGTGAGAGAAGGACAATTAAGGAAAAGAGTTCAGAAAGAATAGAAGTGGGAATTGCATATAGCAAGATAAGCTAACAGTGAGACCAAGTTGCCAATCGGGTTGTACGCTTAAATTCATACAGTCGAGGCACGAAAGAAAGAAAATCGTATTACAACAGTTAGCGTGAGAATCGATGTACAAAAGACATACGGAAATCATGTGATTTTAGTGAGAAATTGATTGTTGTTGAGATGCCGGATCAGGGACGATTATATTACAGCCTTTTTTGAATTTGACATTAGATGATTCTTTCGGGACATTTCTCTCATCTTTGTTGGTTTTACTAGAAAAATCCGATTCTATTTGTATTGTAAAGCCATCTGCAAAAATCAAAAAATGACAAACGAAACTTTTTTTTTAAAATCCAGGTTTTTATATCGTTTTGTAATTTAGATGTTGCATCCCCTTTTTAACTTCAAGAAATTCACTACTGCAATGTTTTGATTAGCAAAATAATCTTGAAAATAGTGATCCCAGAAGATTGGAATATAATATGAACAACTCGTCCTTTCTTAAATTCACACAAATCATCGTGTATTATCATTACATCACAAGGTCTAAATTATCCTCTTTATTCCCTTACGAATCAGATTTTCTCATTATTTTCATGCTATGTTACATCAGTCATCCGAATTGAAACTCAGTCAAATATAAACATTTAATTAAGCTGAGATTATCGACCATTCCGGCAAGTAGGAACATTTCTAAGTGAACTTGAAAAAATGTATATCTTTGACTTGATGAATCTGTTTACACCATTGTAAAAGAAATTATATAGTCCAGAGAAAATGATGCATTGTTCGGCCTTATGTCTTAATGAGTTTCGCAGAAAATTGACAATTAGTTACGGATTAATTGGTGCTACTTTCAACTCTCCTGATTTTGTTACAACTTGTATCGAAGCGCATGTTAATTATGTCGGTGATGTTTTTCAGATAACGAAGTGGTGTTCTCACTCTTTAGCGAAATGCACATGGCTAATTTTGAAATAACTTTTGTATTATTATATGTTCTTTTCTGTAACTGTCATTGCTTTATTTCTCTCGTTCTGCGCATGACAATAAACTACAACCGGCAGCAATATATCTGATGATTAGATTTTAAAAAACGTGGAACGATTTTTAATAGCTGGTGTTTCCAGATCTATCTTAACCTGGGGTTGTAGCCACTATTAGGTTTCCGACTAGTTGCAAATAGTTAACCCATAAAAAGAGTCAAAACACTATGAGAGTATAAAAATTTTTATAGCAAAATTACCAGCAATAAATGTCCATAGTTAAAACAAAATGCCTGCAATACATTTTTGTATCAAAATGAAGTAAAAATATTTACTAGCAATAAATATTTCATAAAAAATTACAAGTAATGCATTTTTGTAATTGATGTAATGCATAGGCAATGAATATGTATACACCTTGGTTTTCCTCTCACTGGAATCTGATTGACTAGTGTCAGGCATAAATATAGACTAAAGCGAGGACGTCCAGAGATCCAGGGATCTACTCGTAGAGATCTATCACTAGAGGTCTTCGACTAGATATTTACGACAATTGGTCTACGACTATTGACTACGCCTACGTCTCAGGATACTGCATACGATGAGTACCGTATATTACGTCTAAGTACTAGATTGTTCTGCCTGGTTACATTTGCCTTAATCACTTAACTACCTCGAATGAAATTATATATCTCCTTCTGGGACATATCAGCAATGTCAAATATTAATGTGAGTAAGAGAAATCTCTAAATTTATCAAAAACTTCGACCCCAAAATGACACTAGCCTGGATAAAATTCTAGTAGACGTCCTTTATAATATCAACCCAGAATTATCCCCATTTCTAACTGCGTCAATCAGAAAGCAATCACGTGGATGTGGAAAAGGAAGAATGCAAGCGACTGTTCTTCCTGCTCCGAGTACAAACACATAATAATCAGCAATCTTTTTGAAGCTATTCTTAACAAGATTGTCGTCGAGCTGCTCGTTAGGAACAAATTCTTGTGCCACGAGTAGTACGGGTTTTGATCAGTCAGTTCCAATACTGATGTCCTACCTACTATTAAACACCGAATTAGTGAGTCCCTTTACGAAATCTATATTACAAGAACAATAGCATTAAATATCTCGAAGGCCTTCGAAAAGATGTAGTAAAAAGCTTGACTACACAAATTCCCCGGTTTTGAAATCACTAGAATTTTTTTCTCTGTTATAAAATCCTTCCTAACAGGGAGATCACTAATGATAGTTATTAACGGTTAACCCTATGGAGGCTTTAGTTCTCAACGCAGGCGACGCCAAGCAGTCACGTATCGGACCATCCCTCTATCTGATTTTTATATATGATCAACCTAAGATTATATCCCGAACATTTGAAATCATACACGGCAATCATACAACGATAAACGGGCCAACATTTAAAAATTCTTGATTAAATGACTTCTCTTTCGATCTAATGCTAACTTCCCAGTGGGGGAAAAACTGACTGGTTATATTCAATGTCTCTAAAACCGAACTAGTCACATTCAATCACAGCAGATCAGATCCCGAATTGCCGCCAGTTATGATGCACTCCGAATGACTTCAATGGATATTAAGTCTCAAACCCACACCCGACCTCATGTAGAATTTATATATAGGATCCATTGCTAAAGATACTTGTAAACCGATCGGCTCCCTATACGCTCTGGTTAATATACGACTGCTGATGCTATCCTCTGTTTATGATTTTTTCCACTTAAACAGCTTCTTTCCTAGAACCCCGACCCTATGGAGTTCTTAAGGGGATGTTCCCCAGATCACTACATTCTTGACCTGTTCAAGTCAACCATCAGGCCACCACACTTATCGACAATTTTCGAACAGTTTCGTCTATTCAATTCCACTCACAAGAGTTGAATCAAGCGTCGGTATGATCTTCAGGATTTTCCAAACGGTAAAATATGTCGGTATCGTCTTTCCAGGCCACCATTTGTTTGAAACATTATGGACTGGCGTTACAGATTCACAAACAAAAACTGTAACAAATAATAGAAACAGCACAATTTGAAAACTAACAATAGCAACAACAGCTACAATGGATAGCACATGTAACTCAAAGAGAAAATAATGACATTCAACACTATTTCAAATAAAAGGTTAGAAAGGAGACCCCCACAAAAAAATGTTTGAATAGAAAGATTTTAGAAATGTCAACCGAAAACAGCACATACTGTTCAGACACTAACTTCCAAATGTTTCCTTGTAAAAAACGGCTAATATCAGTCCTGGGAAGAGCAATAGTAGGAACTGTCTATCATGAATCTATTTTTCTAAAGATTTTAGATATTTCAACCGACTTTCGTGCTATCCTCTGCATTTGGGGTGTTTTTCCACTTAAACAGTTTTTTCTCGCGATTCACAACCTTATGGAGCAAACTCTTAAAAGGATGTTTCCCAGATCACTACATTCTTGAACTATTTAAGTCAACATTTATCTTCTCCCTCCTCTCCGTAAAAACTACCCCTGAACGTAAAACCACCTTGAGTGTCTCTCGGGCATTTTAAAGATTAAGCCGTCCTGTAAAAAACAAACAAACCAATACATGACACTGTTTAAAACTGAAACATATTTTTTTTTATTTTCTCAGGTTATCGGTGCACCAATCATGAGTGAACTTTGGTGATTTGAACCAATGGATACTCTCAGAAATTTGAATGAAAGAAAACGCCTGAAATTGTAAATTATGTTCTAATTTGTAACTAGGAAAAGTTGTAAATGAAAAAACAACATTTTTAAAAATTGATTAAAAAAGAATCAGTAGAAATTAAATCATTTTTTATGATTAGACCTTTGCCATATCTTGACAAGAAAAAAATTAACAAAAATAACAAAGATACAATTTTGCTAGAATAATTGTTGTAGTCATGAGCCAAATTTTCCAATACTGTCCATTTTTTTATTTTTTTTGATCAAGTGAAAAAGTAATTGATTGTCTAATTTATCACAGAAGATATTAATGAAAATTCCCGTGCGATGTTCATTAATATCCGGAATTTGCTTTTTCTTTTATATATTTTCAAAATTGTAAACAGCAAATTTGCATGAAAGTTTTTAGCTATGTCATTTAAGTTTTGTTTTAGTACATTAGAAAACAAGACTGAAACGAGATCTATCTATCTATCTATCTATCTATCTATCTATCTATTTTTTAAGAGCAAATATTTTCTTCTTTTTAATTGTATATTTTTTTTATTTTATATATATATATTTTTTATGTAATTTGGGACTATTCTACAAGTTCACGGCAAAAGATCAAACATCGATTTCCAAAGGCTGGGTAATTTCAACTTTCATATTTCATCATTTATTTTTATTTATCTCGTCTTCACATGGCAGTATTTATGTGGTCGTGTTGATTCTATTGTTTTTTTTGTTATATATTTAGTACACTTGTTTCCAGTTTAATAACATTTTATTGGTGTCTGTTTTTATGCTTTATACTTATAATATAACAGGCTGTGAGTTGTGGGGCAGTGAATATCGGCTTGAAACGAAAAATCGGATGATCGAGTTTGTATTCCAGATGAATTTGTTGCATTCACTCTATTACCCTTGAGAACATTATTAATTTGTTTCTTACCCCCAACTATGGATTAAAAAACAGGGCATATTGTGTTCTATAGCATAGAAAGTAATGTCAAACTACTGCGGAAATTTCCTACCCAGTGTATTAGGTCTCTTTCGAGACATGGTCACCCAAGTGTGTATCACGTATGGGACTTAACTAACTGACTCATCTATAATATTTGAAGTTATATTTTACAGTTTATGTCATATAGTATTATCAATATAATACTAATGTAGTTATTACAATGTAATAAGATCCCAAGTATGTATATACGCTGACCACACTACGGTTTACTCACGCCTTGATCAAAGGTCTGCTGAGGCTGACAAAGCATGCCTCGCCAACGAGCTTGTGAAGGACCTCCAATCCGTGGTGAAATGGGGTAGAAATGGCTCGTGAATTTTAATGCTTCTAAAACGAAGCTGTTATCTATTAATCATCACAGAAAATTAATCCTACCCCCCATTAGCATGGATCAAGCTAGTCTCCCTGAAAGCAAAACACTGCGCCCCCCTCTGGTTAAATCTCATAACTATTTCAAAACTCGTTATCCTAATTTTGATGATTTATAGCACGCAGCAAAACCAGGTCAGGTATAGCACAAGAATAGAGCCAGTTCGAAAAAAACATCGGAACAAGGAACGCAATATTTTTGCTCAAAATATTATCAGAAAGCGCAATAAAAAAGAAAGACGTGTTCCTGCGTTTTATAGAATACGCAAAGTACGTCGCAAAAACAGTTCAGAACTACAGCCAACGTTGACATATTCTGGAAAGATATTAGAATACCTAAGAATCTATACTGGCAGCAACGTGTCTGAAATGAGTTCAGCAGATATTAAAAAATATTAGAAAGAGGTGTAAGACAAGGATGTGTCTTCTCAGTGGATTTATTCAACCTATACATCAGGCCAGTTACGAGAGAACTAGAAATCTCACTAGCATTCATCATTGGCGGCAACCATCGTGTAGCTATTTGATACGCAGATGATACAGTGATGATAGCAGACTCAGAAAGCAAACTACAAAATATCCTACAGAATGTACTGAAGGAAAGCGAGAAGAAAGGACTAAACCCAAATGTCAAGCAGGTACAGAAATTGAAATGCTTTGTAGGTTTTTAACAGAAGACACATAGTGCCATCTGAGATCCGAAAACGTATTATGATTGCTAAAGTTTCATTTAAAAAAATAAGCGAATAATTTTGTTGAAACAAAGAAAAGGAAATAAACTCTTACGTAATATCTGTCTTTCTCTATGTCAGTAAATGCTAGAAATCTTCTCACAGGTGAAGACTAGACTGGAAGCGACAGAAATATGGTTTTACAGTATTAAGGATTGATGTGTATACATAAATCTATCGATTCACTTATACAGGATGTATCAAAATATTTTCCCAAACTTTGATGGCTTGTTCCTCACATCAAAACAAAGAAAAAAATCCATATAAACATATGTGTATACAAATCCTTTGTTTATTGAGTTATGAAAATAAATGTTTTAGGTAGACACGGTTAAATGTACAATCCAAGATAAAATCCAAAAATACTTTGACGGAATTTGATGGCAGATTCTTTGCACCAAAACAATGTAAAGTTTTCATCTAAACATATGTCCAAAAGGACATCGTTGCACCTAAGCACAGTAACCCATAACAAATGTACAAAATTTCCTTTGTTTGCTTCAATACATATTGTGTCGAATGGTGTTGCAGTTTGTGACTTTTCTGGTGTGAGGAACCCACCCCAAAAGCTTGTAAAATATATTTGTTATTTCCTATGGCTATTTGTGCTTACCTAGTAAGTCTGATGAAGGATTATCTCATTGAGTATCATATTATGACTTCATTGGTCTACCCCTAGAGATCAACGTGTATTGACTACGCCAACGTTTCAGGATACTACACACGACGGTGAGAGCAACTTTTTGCTTGAATCTTATTAATATAAATAAATATCAATATCTTGAAAAAGAAAACGAACTTTTTGAATTAAGAAAAATACAGTCCCAGCATATGCGTTGTGTAAGTTCCCAACGAAGAGGTTGAGGAGAGGATGGAAACAAACAAAGAAGCTAATATTTAAGATCAGAAAAATGCACATAAAGTTCTTGGGAAATGTAATGAGGAAGGAGGGCATGTAGAGCCTGATTCCTACAGATCAGATAGAGGGAAAGACAGATGGGAGAAAATAGCGCGTAACATACTTGATTAGCTTGAGCAATGAATGGCAGAGAGGGAGTTAGGTGGGGGGTAACAGGAGAAAGGATGTGCGTTATGGTGCGGTGGATATCGACTTGGAACGACAAATCAGAGTTCGAATTCCAGTTGAATTGCTTGCATTCACTTACGCACAAATATCCTTGGGAAAGGTACTGATCCGTCTCTTCCCTTCAGTTATGGGTTAAATAATGGGATAGATTGGGTTCTATAGCTATGGCTGACAACCAGTCTACCCCAGAAATCAATGGCAACCAACTGAGGGATAAATTTCTGCCCAGTCAGTCATTTCTGTTTCGAGACATGATCGCCCAAAGCGTGTATCACGTATGGCACTTAACTGAGTGACTGAACAGGAGAAAGCGTTCTAAGAGCCACTAAAGATAGGAAAATATGAAGACCATGATCGCCTACGTCCTCAAGAGGACACGGCACATAGAAGAAGTTCGCAACAAATCGGCGTAGTTTCTAGATTAGATATTTTTCATCGTTTTTTAATTTTCCATCTTACATAGAGAATAACGCAATAGAATACATAATTCAACACCAACACCAAATGGTGTGTAGGGCAGCAACTTTTTGTTACTGTTTCCGTAACAAACTGTTTTTTATGGGGTAGGGTTGTTAGCCCTGCACCCAAGCCCCAAACCTGGAGGACCGGTGGACAATTCTTAGTCTATTACGTACCCATCTAAGTACTGACCAGGCTCGATGTTGCTTTACTTCGGTAATCAGACATATGATATACCCTATATATACATCACAACTTTTTACTGAAACAGAAGCTGTAATGTTTTAACCAAGATTATACTATTTGTCTATTAACAGAACATTTTTGGAATAATTCATATTGCATTATGATTCCAATTTTTAGAGCTCAGTAGGCTATTTTTGCCACATATTTGCGTAATGACTGTCAAATCGTATTCTTGTGCCTTCGAAGGTACTTACGCCTTCCGAACTTATATTTGATATTCATTGATAACATATAGCAAAATCAGATTAATATAATAGTTTCTTTCAATCTTTCTTTTCCCATTCTATTAAAACTGAATCGAGTTTTCGATTTTATTTTTCTGATAAAGCTCCAAGGTGAATAACGAAAATGGATTCATTGACATTTACTGTGAGTTACATAAACCAGCGACCAGCGACACTATAATCGCTAAGCATCTTCAATTTATTTTCTCTCGTGCCATTGACTTTGTACAATAATAAAATTGGACAGTTATCATGAAAACTAGTTGAAAAAATTGAGACTGTTAGTTCTTTTTTCATATTTCAATCTCTTCAGATTTTGTCTAACGTGATATGATGTAGGGTGGAAGTGGAAATATTCATGGCTCTTAAGACATGTTCTTCATTTTGGTACCCAAACTTTTATAATCAAAGCAGACGACACAAATTGGTTCTTTTAGTCTCACCCTCACATGTGTACACTTTTCTTCCCTTCCCCAAAGTTGTCTAGTAGCTAAAGAAAATTAAAGGGAGAAAGAATCCATACATCTCGGTGTTGGCTACATATTCAATGTTTAAGTTTACTTAATTTATTATTTTAAAAAAAGAAGTTAAATTTGTGATTCAACAATTGATTTTTTTATATTTCGATCGTTCATGCGTGAATTCAGTTTCGTTGGCCTTCCGCTCGTTTAAAGAAAGGCAAGAGAACACTACAAAAATTCTATGGAACGAATGTAAATATTCTGAAATATTGTTTGGACGATTGCAGTTATCTGATTTGCTAGTTTTATGGCTTCATAAAATATTTTGGCCGACAAAGCCATTGATTTACACCGACTCTAAAATTCGTATTCAACATTTTTTAAGCAGTACAAGCAACGCTTACAATTTAGTTTGGTGTATTTCCTACAACGCGTGTAACCCACAGTATCTCTTCGAATTATAAGGAGGAACTTTGCCGAATCATTTCTCTTATTCTAGTGAAAGCCGAAATTGTTTGTTAGCGTCAGTTCTCATCAAATAATCAGTAACATTTACGTAATTATTCTTATGAATGTTAACCAACGCTTCCTAGTGGTTAGCTCTTCTGACTTCAGTAAAAAACAGATCTATGTCTAAATCTTGTGAAAACAATACCTATGTTTATGCCGTTTGTTTGTACCTTTTCGTTTAAAAAACACACATATTTTTCTAAATTTTGATAGATTTTCTCTTGTAACATATACTAGCAGTATAGCTCGGTGTTGCTCGCGTGTAATGAGAGCTTTAAATATAATCCATGGTCCTGGAGCTCAGGCTCTTTGGACGTTGGCATGAAAGACTAAAAAGCAATAGTTGTTTCCAGTTAAAGTGAAACCGTAGACTGAAAGAAAAATGAATGGATGTAAGTCAAATTTTGATTTCCTAGTGCGAATATCAAATGAGGTTTTTTCATTGTAAACTGATTTTGAAGGCTAAATAAGTCCTCTGAGTAAATGGTATCATGGCTGAGACTAAGAACTACAATTCTACCTACTTAGAGCCAAACCCGAAGCAAAAACTAAAAAGGACTGAAAAAATACAGACATACAGGCAGATAAACTGACACACACACACATACATCTTGCTTTCATATGTATATATTATCGATTTTCTGCACTATTGTAAGAACTGCAACCTTGAAACTTCTAAATAACGTTTCTTATGTCTTTGTCTATGAGTGTATCAAATTTGATTAAAATCGGACCACTCCTTCTATAACCCGATTTTTCCGATAATCGATTTTCGATATTTGTCGGGGGTACCTCGACAGATTGGGTTATAAACCTTGGTCGGCAACCAGTCTACCGCAGAAAGCAATGTGCAACCTACTGCCGGATAATCTTCTGCCCAGTCAGTCATGTCTTTTTCGAGACATGATCGCCCAAGCGTGTATCACGTATGGCTCTTAATCTGACTGGCTGACCTCGATAGAAAAACTAGCTAAGAAAACTCGCAGACGCTTATAGTACAACTGTGTAAATCTTCAAGAAAATCGGTTCAGCCGTTTCGAAGTCTATAGGTAACGGCCACACACACACACAGAGTCACACACACACAGGCAAAGTTCCTTTTATAAAGTTTAGATAAAGCTGGAATTGCGTGAATTATGGCGAATTGTTAAGAATAAAAATATATCTATGCTTTTATTGCTTTATTACACTGACGTGAAAAGAAAACAGCAATTTTTATACTTTATCTAATTTCTGCTTGATAAGGCTTTATGTCTGTTTAATGTTCGCTAATAGTTTAAATATTCAATACGAATGATTCTCGACGAAACTTCCACAGAAATAGACTTATGGGTAACATTGTAGTCGGTTATTAAAAGCAGTATTTTAAGGTATGTGAAAGATAAAAAATTCGTTTATAACGATGTAGTTTAGCGTAAAAACATGCGCTTTTAAAGGGTTTGTTTGCTATGCTTAAAGCGTTTAGTGGGATATCCTTTTAAAATCAAAACTAATTAAGGCAAAGATTCAAAGCGGATAAAATTTCTATTTTTCTTAGCCTAAAGTCTCTTCAGAATGCGGTTGTCAAACTTCCATTATGTTGTGCATCTGGCCTGTGGATTTCTTTACAAACTTGATTTACATAATGAAAATAGCTAATGCATCCTTTGATGTTAATCGTGTCTTGAGGGTTTGCAGGAGAAGGTTTGAAATTTCAATGTTAATGAGTTTATTTCCAGGCAAAATATAAAAAATGGGAGATCTTTTTTTATATCCTCATTAAATGTGTTCAACATTTCAATAGAATTTTCTTCGTTTACCAAATGTTTTGTATAATTCGACATTTGAAAAATATTCTTCACTTCTAAAACCTAAAAGAAAATATTAATTTGGACACTTTTCTGTTTTCATGTTTTAGTAAATATTTGGTCACAACCATCTTCGACCAGTTTATTCTATCTATGTATTTTCATTAAATATATTTTCTATTTCATTAATTTATTTGTCTTCAACCCGAGAACACTAATCGTGGGTATATAGTAACCAACGGAAATGACGCCATTTTAATTAAAATTTTAGTACCTAATTTTCTTACATAAATAATATGTTTCAGTTCCTATTAATGTTAACTCAAAGGACAAATTTTGAAGTGCCGGCATGTAAAATATTTTAAATAAGGATTTTTATTTAATATTTTTTGATATTTTCAAAACCGGGTATATCAAACCCATGGTTAGTAGTCAGTCAGTTAAGTGCCATACGTGATACACGCTTGGGCGATCATGTCTCTTTCGAGACATAACTGACTGGGCAGAAGATTATCCCGCAGTAGGTTGCCATTGCTTTCTGTGGTAGACTGGTTGCCAACCAAGGCTATAGAACCCAATCTGTCCTGCTATTTAACCCATAACTGGAAGGAAGAGACGGATTAATACCTTTCCCAAGGGAAAGTGAATACAATGGATTCAGCTGGAATTCGAACTCGGCTCCCCGGCTTCTCGTTCCGAGCCGATATCCACTGTACCACAACGCACATCCATGGTTAGTAGTGGTATAATTTTAAATGATGGTTAGTGTTCCAGGGTTAAAATCAAATTTCTGTCGATACATTCTTCAACCGGAAACGTTTAAAAGACATTTACTGCGTTTTAGTATTTTTTTTTTCATTTTCGTTTTGATTTTAATTCATGAGCGTCACCGTCTCTATTTATGTGCGAACAGAGGTGTTTGAAAGCGGTCTCTCAATTTTTACCAAGAAATCATCAACCTTTGGAAGGTGTTTGAAAGCGGTCTCTCAATTCTTACCAAGAAATCATCAACCTTGGAAGGTGTTTTAAAGCGGTCTCTCAATTTTTACCAAGAAATCATCAACCTTGGAAGGTGTTTTAAAGCGGTCTCTCAATTCTTACCAAGAAATCATCAACCTTTGGAAGGGCACGGAAGGTTTATAATGTCATATCAAATCAATTTAAAAAAAATTTCTACTATAAAATTGGTGAATGTCTTTCTGATATCAGTAATTTTCACTAGCAATGCTGCTGACATGATAATAAGATTCTACTCTTATATGTTTACAATTGATAAAAACATGTGTAGTCTCTTTGCGATTATTTCGTTCTTAGAAACTGTCTTTAGACTCAATATATATCTGACTAGCAGTATAGCCCGGCGTTGCTCGGGTGTAATGAAAGCTTTAAAACTAATCCATGGTCCTGGTGTTCAGAATCTTTGGACGTTGGCACGAAAGACTAAAAAGCAATAGTTGTTTCCAGTTAAAGCGAAACCGTAAACTGAAATAAAAATGAATGGATGTAAGTCAAATTTGATTTCCTGGTATCGGTATCAAATAAATCTTTTTCGCCGTAAACTGAATTTTGAAAGCTAAATAAGTCCTTTGAATAAGTGGTATCATAGCTGAGACTAAGAACTACAATTATACCTACTTAGAGCCAAACCCGAAGCAAAAACTAAAATAAAAGGGCTGAAAAAAAATACAGACATACAGGCAGATAAACAGACACACACACAAACATCTTGCCTTCTATATACACATATTGTCGATTTTCTGCACTATTGCAAGAACTGCAACCTTGAAACTTCTGAATATCGTTTCTTATGTCTTTGTCTATGAGTTTATCAAATTTGATTAAAATTGGACCACTCTTTCTATAACCCGAGTTTTTCGATTATCGATTTTCGATATTTATCGAGGATACCTCGACAAAAACCCTAGCTAAGAACACTCGCAGATGCTTATAGTACAACTGTGTAAATTTTCAAGAAAATCGGTTCAGCCGTTTCGAGGTCTATATGTAACGGATACACACACAGACACACACAGACAAAATTCCATTTATAAATAAGTTTAGATAATTGATAAAAAACATACGTATAAACTTTTTGCGTCATTTCGTTCTTATAATCATTCCATTTTCGAGGTATGTCAATTTAACTTTCCGAATAGTCTCTTTAAAATCAATATATATCTTATAAAGCATTATTACCAGCTCTCCATTTCAAAGTACTCTTTTTATCAAGATATGTAATTCCAGAATCGAAGATGTCACTTCTGAAACCATTCTTGGAAATTTGTCTTTCATTATTGTAGCCACATGTTACTGAATGTTTCTATGACAGTAAATTTAATGAAACATGAAAATATGGGTATTTATGTTCATCTCTCAGGATTCGAGCAATATTATTAAGGAGTTTTTTCCTCAATCTCAAATTCTCAATTCTCTTGATATCGATATATGTATAGAAATATCGAACATAGTACAAAATCAAATAGATTTAGAGGAATAAGCTAGTTGGCCAATTTTTTCTCTTTCTTAAATATTCTTATTTACATGCAAATATATTTTAAAACGTAGCCATCCATCACTTCATTCAGCCATGTGTTAAATATTAGCTTTTGTATTTGGAAACATCATTGTTAGTTCTAAAAGATTATTAATGCAATATTGACTTGCAAAAATATTTATTCTTGCAAGTTAATGCAATTTTCCGGCTTTACATAATTCACAGAAGAAATAAATAAATTAAAAACTAAGCATTCTGTTAGAACCTGTTGCTCTGTTTCTTCTTGCGTATATTGTTGTCTGCACACATAATCTTCAATCTAACGCCAGAAATATTCACATTCTGCACATTCATACATATGTTCTTTGTTTTTAGATCCCTACGTCCGGTATTCAAGTTCTTCACTGAACTGCTTAGGCCACTAAAACTGTTCAATTTTCACCGGTCACTTTATTAATTTTTAAACAAATATTTTAAACAATTTTACAGAAGGACAAAAATGTAAGAAGTAAAATATAAGTGAAATTTTGTTGACTAAAAACAACAAAATTATTTGCGAAAGTAAAAACCTGTTTTTAATCCAATCAGCATTCAGAATTAGCTTTTCACACTGACTTGTAAATTTTTCTTAGCTGGGTTTTTCTAAAGTCGTTTGAATCCCTTTTTGCTGGTGTGCAATTTAACTTTGGGTTTTCACAAATGTTGTAGTCATTTGAATATGATTTTGCCGGTGTGCAATTTATTTTGTATTTTTGATGGCTGATATAGGATTTGTATCATATAATCTCTTGTCTCTGATTGCTTTCAACCATTTACACCCAAGAGCATAGAATGAACAAGTTCTTTTACTGCCTTGAATAAAAAAAAACTCATGTTAAGGTTTGCATCTTCTTCCATTAATAAAAATCTCATATCTCGTATATATAATTCAGAATTCATTGTAGAAAATACGAGAAATATCCCCCCTCTTCATTTCCGATTTTCATTTCTCGATTTGGAAAATGAATTTGAGATGTTTTTGTTTTTTCAGATTTTCGGTAAATTTTATTATATTGTTCAGCCCAGCTGCATCAGAAGATATAAATGCAGCCTTTCGTATGATTTCAGACAACAAAGAAAAAGTGACTAAAACAAATACTGTGTAATAAGGTAACTTTCTAATCACAATAATTCTGATAACTTTATGTAAAGAAAATGAATATTACATTACAAAGAACAAAGATGAAGATAAAAAAACACCTGCAGCCCTTTAATGCGTAAGTAATCATAGTTCTCCGCATCTGATTTTGTCTTGAAATCTACAAAATAATCCTTGGCTTTCTGTAAGAATAAAATTCAGTGTTCACGGAAATGCCTTCTTTACCACTTCAAAATCCTTGTTAACGTTCTCTGTTGTTTTTATTTTTCTCTTTCATAAGATAGAAAGTCTTATTTTTATCCATAGCATAAGTTATAAATTTAAAAAATTAAATTTAAAAGCATAATTGCCTTTTCCTCAGATTCTTGTATACAACAATTGAGCTACGACAAAAATTAATTACAAAAGATTAGCTTTCAACGACAGAGCTAGAAAAGGGTAACATCCCCTTTAGCGTTGCTTTTATAAGCAAACAAAATATCAGCTCGTAATAATTTGTTTTTGGTGGATATTGCAGAGAAAGCCTCACGTATTCATTTTTTTCAATGATCAAACAATGAAGCGGTTCTATTTTTTAAATTCTTTGAACATGTGACCTGTTAGTAACTTAAATAAATACGCGAAAAAGCCAGTAGCAGAAAATTCACTCGCGTCAGGGAATCGAATTGGACAGCTCCAGTCTCAAAGAAACCTGACTGCTTTCTACACACACACAATGACAATTCCAGACAGCGACTAAATCTTTGTTGACTCTTTTTCTTTGTATTTTATTCTGAACATATGTACATTAACAAATCTTTTATATTATCAGTAAATAACACTTTCACGCATATACATACTATCTGAGTATGATCTGAAGTTTGAAAACTGTGAATACGAATCGGAATTTTTAAAGAATAATTCCACCCCAAACAGGGAAATAAAAGCACTAAGAGAATAGAGGTTACAGAGTGCTTGAGAATATTAGAAAGAATACTGAAAACTGACGACAATAAAAGAATTAGAATTAAGAAGACAGAAAATAATGATTAACACTGCATTTAAATTACTGAAGATCAAAACAGACAGAGAAACAAGAAGGTGGGAGAATTTACCAGAAGCGAGAATTGAGATAAAAGAATCTGTTTGTAGAGAACTTACAACTAGCGATTTCAATTGTAAAACATTAAATTTCAATTATACAACTTACAACTAGCAACTTCAATTATAAACTGATGAGACTTTGCACCCAATCAAGATTTAAGCTTAAATATATAGTGTCGAAATATCATAGAGAAAAATTCGTGAGAATAATTGCAATGAAGATATTTACACAGGAAATATGTGTATTTCTTTCTATTGCAATCATATATATGACACAGATTCTAATTCATTTTTCAGATTATTGGAAATAAAAAAAATTATTTCAATTCCTGTTAATATAACAGAATATGTGACATTACCATAAACATTAATATTCCTTATCTTTCTATCTTTTATTAAACTAATCTTATTACATTGATAAATATTCCTTGGATGTATATTGTGTAATAATAAGGAAATCTGATATGTATTTTTAAGGTTTTCTGTCAATTGTAGAATATGATTTCAAATCTAATAGTTTTATTTTGATGACAAATTTTATTTTAATAATTTTTTTTCCACCATAATGAGTTTGAATATAATTTTGATGTAAACATGTTAGCCTAACTAAAAAAAGAAAATGATCTACCATGAAAAATATATAGGAAGTTTTTTAGTTGTTAGATCATTTACAGTAAATTTACCTGGAGTTAATTACAACATTTCA
Organism: Ascarosepion bandense; assembly: GCA_037127315.1. Lineage (NCBI taxonomy): Eukaryota > Metazoa > Mollusca > Cephalopoda > Sepiida > Sepiidae > Ascarosepion > Ascarosepion bandense. Next base: position 918,411 of record JBBBDQ010000876.1, on the reverse strand, counting down.
CCTTTATTGACGTATCTTTTATTATCAGAATGTGAGATACTCAATAACAGAAGTAATAAAATTATAAACAACAAATTTAGCTGCAGTATATACTGAGAACAAATGAATTTAAAATTCACAGCATCCTTTCTCATTCGTGCGCATGTGTAGTCGCATCATTGTCAGTCAGTCAGTTAAGTGCCATACGTAATACACGCTTAGGCAATCATGTCTCGAAGGAGACATGACTGAGCAGAAGATTATCCCGCAGTAGGTTGCCAATACTTTCTGCGGTAGACTGGTTGCCAGCCAAAGCTATAGAACCCAATCTTTCCTCTTATTTAACTCATAACTGGAAGGAAGAGACCAATTAGTACCTTTCCCAAGGGCATTTGCGCGTGAGTGAATGCAAGGTATTCAACTGGATTTCGAACTCGGCTACTCATTTTCTCGTTCCGCACCGATATCCACTGCACCACAACCCACATATTATAATGAAGTCCAAAAGGATGAAATACGTTACACGAAAGCTTTCTTTCTAAACGTGTCTAGTATTACATTCTGAATAGATTTATTTGTATAGCAAACCGACTAATTAATTTCACACAACAACGGGGCGCATTCTGAACAACTTCGACGCTCATAAATGTTTATTTCTTGCTTTTTATGAAGTCATCTGTATTCATGCAAATCTAATTTTTCTTTACTCTTTTTTTTTGTTCTTATACGTATCTCTTTTAGAATTCTTTACGTGCTGAATTTATTTAGTCATCTGGTTCGCAGCACTTCTCTGGGAGGCAGAGTTATTTGAGAATCTTCCTTTCCGCCACAAATCTAGAGAAAAGAGGAGGTACAATTTCGAAATGACATAGTCTGAATTTTGTCTCTGAAGCTTATCCATGCTTAAGAGAAAACATATTTTTCCCCATTAAATCTGAAAAATAAATTCATTATGAGAAATGTAAATCTAGAAAATAACAGACATATAAAGTGCAGCTTAAATGTAAATTGAATCTGTTGGGAACAAAAGCCAACAAACTTTTTCTCTGTATCTTGTTGGATTCGATAGAAATTATTTATTACTGTTTCCTGGAATGCGGTGGAACTGTGCAATATTACAATAGACATTGAACGATGCACTGGGATTGAAAGACATTTTACTACATAAAAGAATTCCGCCGGTGATTTATCTTCATGACAACACTTGGTGCAATGTTGTAAATGCAAGTCAGCTGGAAACCAGGACGTAGAATTGTTTTCTTTCCAGATGCGACAAACTCTTCCTCTTTATTCACAGCAGTTTGTCACGCGTTTAGATCTATGCAATACTTGCTGGCCGGTTCAACACTTCCAAGATAGCAAAATTATTTTCAAAGACAAATGGGAATTGCGCTTATCTCATGAAGCACGCAGATTATCTAAAATATGGCACAAGACCAGAAAAAGCTAAGAGAGATAATAAGAGATAATATTTTTTTCATTATGAGACCAATTATTCGAATTTGAATGAATTTGAATGAATTTGAATGAATGTGCATGAACAAATAATGTTCATAATACTGCGCAAACTTTAGAAATCAAGTTAATATGTCTACATGTATGAAAGTCAGCGCTTATTTCTCGCTGCATATATATATATATATATATATATATATATATATATTGCCTCATGATAGCGCTTAGCATAAAACTGTCACCCTTGAGTGTTGTCTTCAATCTTCACTCTTTTATATTTACATACGCTCTATCTCTGATATTGAGCACTTTAACCTATAAATATAGTACACGTTAAAACGATATTTATTCATATATATATATATATATATATATATATATATATATATATAAAGTAGAATACTTAGTATATTAAACAGGTAAATACCGATACAGACGAACTCAAAAGTTAAATTCGTTTATTTAATTTAACAGAGTAATATAATTTAGAAAAAAATTTAGATATACTATAATTTCATGGGTAATACGTATTTCACCCCTGGAGGACCTAGCGGCTCTTCAGACTCAAATGATACAACAGTTAATTTTCAAAATATTCCCGAAAAAATAATTACACTTAGACGCTGACGTGTCAGTTTTGAGAGCAGACATTTGTAACGGTAAAATACAAAGAACAATTCCTCGCTCATTCAAAAAAAGCCAAACAGAGAAGAAAGGTAAAATATAGACAATTGATAAACGAAAATAAGAGAAAGAAATGGAAAGAAATAGAAAAAAAAGGAACACTATACAGAAAAATAAAAGCTATCGACATAGCGTCTATTGCAACCCATCTGCTTTCATAGAAAAACTTGACAGAGAAATTTAGTTTTAAATATAATGTGATGTATTTACGGTGAAAGAAAAAGCTGTTTATCAGCCCACAATTTTTTCAGTAGAGGATCCTAGCAGAAAAAGAGTTTATATAGGGATATTTGCAGGTAGCTGGAAACAGAGACTTTAGAACCACAGACACTCGTTTTCCAACACCTCATTGAAACATCAAACTGTCCTGTCTAAACAATATTGTGATTATCCCAGTGGTCAAATAGAGGATTATAAAATACACTAACACTCCCAAAAACTTCAGTGATATGTGTAATTTATGCCTGGAGGAGAAATTGAGTATTATCAAATACAATAATCCAAAAAAACTCCTTAATCAACGTAAAAAATTGATATTTAAACGCAGGCATAAAAATAAATATAAAAAAATCTAGCTAGATTTAAATTGTAATTTAAATTAGATTAATTTAAATTAATTCAACTTAAAAAGGTGGTTTCTTTTGAAGAAAAATCTGGAAGTTATTGTTGGAAACATTTTACCACGAAATAATTTTTAAAGATGTTTTATAATTATTATGTTTATACTTATTTTATATTATTGTATTCCTTTTTATAATATTTTAGATTGTAATACTCTAAGTATATGTGCATGTAAATGTGTGGGTATGTACCTATATATATATATATATATATATATATATATATATATATATATATATATATATATATGATTATACAGGGCTTTGCATGTGTGGTGTCTGTATGTATGTGTGTGCATGTGGATTTATGTATGTGGGTGTGTATATACATACATATTAAATGAAAAATATATACTGGATATGTATATATCTGTTTTTAGATGTTTTTATTTATGCGTGTATATGTATGTATATATGTGTGTATGTATGCATTTATATGTATGTATGTGTATGTATGTGTATATGTATGCATATATATGTGGATATGTATGTGCATATTGTTCTTTTACGTTTATAACTATTAGTTTATTACTATTACTATTACTGAGGATCATTTATTCAATAATAATAATATTGTTATCATTATTATTATTATTAATACTGTAAATATTTTGCTATATATATATTTTGTATTTTTATTTTATTATTATCTTCATAATTTATTTTATTATTATCATTTAGAATATATTTTTCTAAATATAATCTTATTAGGATTTTATTATTAGTGTTAACATTTTTATATATGTACATTTTATTATTAATATTATTATTATTATTATTATTATTATTATTACTATTTTTTCTTTTTTAATATCATTATAATTTTATTATTATTATTAGTGTCTAAAATTTTTTCAGATATATATTTAAGATTCATTTTCTTTTTTAATATCATTATAATTTTTTTGTTATTATTATTAGTGTCTCAAATTTTTTCAGATATATATTTTTTTATTATTAATATTATTTTTATTATTTTTAATTTTTTTTATTATTGGAATTTTAAATATTTTTTAAGATTGTGTTTTAATATTTTATTTATCTTCTTATTAAGTGTTAATTATTTTAACTATATTTATATAATATATTACTACTAGTGTTTATATTGTAATTTGTATTAAGAAGTATCATTTATAAATTATTTTTTGTTACAAATGTATCCCATTGTAGGTATAACTAAATTTAATCTTATATTCCCATATCATGCTTTTCTAAGAATGCAGATAATTCTAATAGACGTTACTTTTAAATTTCTTTCTATCTATACTGTTCATTCTATTTCTTTGCTTTTTTTTTCTTTCCTTTTTTACGTTTAATATTTTTCTGTTTTTTTTTTTAATTTTTTCCATATTTAATTATAATTTTTGGTTTCTTTTATAAGTTTTAATTATTTTAACTTGAATTATAAAATAATACTAATAGTAGTTATTGTTTAATTTGTATTAACAATTATGTTTTGCAATTTATTTTTTACCGTAAATACATCCCATTATATTTAAAATAAAATTCAATATTAAATTTCCACGTCATGTTTTTCTAAGAAATCAGATTGTTTGCAATAGACACTGGTGTCGATATATGACGTTAGCTTTCATATCTCTGTATTCTGTTCGTTCTTTTTCTATTTCTTTCCTTTTCTTTCTTTTTTTTCAATTTATTAATTGTCTGTATTTTTCCTTTTTTTCTCTCTTTGGGATTTTTTTTTAATTAGCGAGGAATTGTTTTTTGTAAATTACCGTTAGAAATGTCCACTCTTAAAACGGACACGTGAGCTTTTCTGTGTGCAATGATTTTTTCAGGAATATTTTGAAAATTAACTGTTGTAACATTTGAGTCTGAAGAGCCGCAAGGTCCTCCAGGGGTGAAATACGTATTACCCATGAAATTGTAGTATATCTAAATTTTTTCTAAATTATATTACTCTGTTAAATTAAATAAACGAATTTAACTTTTGAGTTCGTCTGTATTGGTATTTACCTGATTAATATACTAAGTATTCTACTTTATATATATATATATATATATATATATATATATATATGAATAAATATCGTTTTAAGGTGTACTATATTTATAGGTTAAAGTGCTCAATATCATAAATAAAGCGTATGTAAATATAAAAATATAAAAGAGTGAATATTGAAGACAACACTCAAGGGTGACAGACTGTTTTATGCTAAGCGCTATCATGAGGCAATATATATATATATATATATATATATATATATATATATAAACAAAATATAGATGGAGGAAAATCAAAAACCATCCTCGAAGGCACTAAGCATCAAAAAGTTCTCAATATTTTCCCGAGGAGATAGAGCAAAAATTAACTTACAATTGTTTGGATCTGAATCTCATTACTCGGATTTCGACCGTTAGAGCTCTTCAAGAAGTATCCATGACTGAAGAGACCTTGCTAATCTTACTTCACCTTTTAGTTAAATTGTTTATTACGGATTTTATACGGTTTGAACATCTTAATATCAACATAATTTTATTTAGAATTTAAATATTGCGTTTTATTAATATTTATGTGTGTGTCTGTGTGTACATGTGTTAATACTACAAAATAACTTATGCATCAAATTAATTTATAAATAATTAATAATTACCTATATTGCAGTTTCATCAATGAAAGAATGAACAAAATTTAGAGAGATTCAGACGAGTTCATCTTTGCTTCCTTTCCTAGTAGAATTTTGCAAAGTAATAATAAGAAAAAAATTAGAATTATCCACTTGGTAATACATACTAAGGATGTGCGTTGTGGTACAGTGGATATCGGCTCGGAACGAGAAACCGGGGAGCCGAGTTCGAATTCCAGTTGAATCCATTGTATTCACTTATGCGCAAATACCTTTGGGAAACGTATTAATCCGTCTCTTCCTTCCAGTTATGGGTTAAATAGGAGGACAGATTGGGTTCTATAGCCTTGGTCAACAACCATTCTACCACAGAAAGAAATGGCAACCTACTGAGGGATAATCTTCTGCCCAGTCAGTCATGTCTCTTTCGAGACATGATCGCCCAAGCGTGTATCACGTATGGCACTTAACTGACTGAATATATACTAAAAATAGTATGAAATACATAATTTCTTTTAAATAACTGGGGTTGCCTAATAATTATGGCCGATAGTGTACATACATACAATCATATATATATATATATATATATATATAGTCATCCGCAGACAGATCCGTTTTGCTGTATTACAGCTCATCAGTACGGCTTAGACTCCGTTTGCTTTCTAACCCAGGATCGAAACCCAACCGCATCGTTGTCAGTCGGCGATTCTACTTCTAGGCCTGGAGGGTCCGGTAGAAGAAGACAGGCTTTTTAGCAACCGAAAAAAATTTTCAGGCAAACAGTGAAAAAAATACAGTCAAATGCCACTACGATTATACAATAATTCCGGAAGTAGGAATGCAAAAACAGAAGAGCGGGAGGAGATGGAAATGTACCACACTTCCTATCACAAACTCTCACTTCCAAAAAAACAATCTTAAATAACTGAAGTGGCATTTAGCGAGTTTATATATATATATATATATATATATATATATATATATATATATATATATATATATATATATATATAGTCATCCACAGACAGATCTAGACCTTTCGGTGACTGACTGCTGCATACCTGCTTATATACACGTTCCCTTCTCTGATCCCCGTGCCTATGGCTAGGGCGGTAGTGACTCCGACTGACATGAAATCATTCGAGTTTCGATCCCGGCTAGAAGCAGGTGGATGTGTCTAGCCGCACTGTTGAACTGTGGTACAGCGAAACAGTCTTATATGTGGATGACTAATATATATATATATATATATATATATACTCTGGAAGAAAGTTGGGACTTTTGAAAATCAGTAGCTACTTTATCATCTACGCATCGTTTATTCAGTAACGAATTAAAACACTCTCAACTACTGGTATAGCACACGCTAAAATTCTGCCTTCTTCTACTGAACGCCCATAGCTCAGAGGTAGAATCGCCGACTGATATCAATTCGGTCGGGTTTCAATCCTGTATGAAAAAGCAATCTAACCGTACTGATGAGCTGTGAAACAGATCTGACTATATATATATATATATATATATTGGCAAATTATCCCACGAACGTTCTGAACTTCACTGTAATGATCCAACATTGTACATAAATGGTGAGTCATCATTCTCATTTAACTTGCGAAGACAGCTTAACTGAGGAAACTTCTCTCAAAATTAACCACTGCGTTTAACACTCATTACAATTTTAATATCTACAAATATGTTTTTTTTTTAACCATCTAAATTGCATAATCTCCTAATTGTAGTTCTAACATCAGTAAAATACTTTCTTGAGGGAATTTTCATAAGGCTAACAGTAATGAAAACAAAATTGGGCATAACAGGTTTTATACTGTTTGAATATCTTGTTATCAATATTATTATTACTTAGAATTTATATATTGCATTTTATTCATATTTATGTGTGTGTGTGTGTGTGTGTGTTTAGAATTTGCAATAGAATCTAAGTAAAAGAGCACCAGATTAAAATAAGACTTGAAAACATTTGCCCCGAAGAGAAAATAGCGATATTAACCTTTATAAATTGATTATTTTGTCTTTGCTTTGAATATTGCGAGTTGCTTCTCCTGTTACATACCAATTCGAAGAGAATAAACTGGAAAAAAAATAATGATCGATTTTCAGGCAATAATAATAATAATAATAAACGACGGGTACGGTTATATAAAAGTCTACAATTATATTTTTTCTTCAGTGACGTGGCGTGGAATAGAAGTTAGCAAACATGCCTACGAGGGAGTTGACTGCTAGAGTTTGTCTTGTTTTCTCAATCCAATCTGCTTTCTTTCTCTCCCCCACAACCTCTACGTCTTCCGATCTAATCTACTTCCCTTTCTCTCACCTCTCTTTTATATATATGCGAGTTTCGTCTGACACGTCATCCTTCCGCCGTGCGTTTGTTCACTATATTCGAACGGTATTAATTTTATGACTTTGACTGCGCTGTTTATCAAAACAAAGTCTCGCTGCCACTGTGGAGGTTGTACTTCTGACCTTTCAAATCAATATTTATTTTCTTTAAAATTCCGCTGGCCCTGCATTGTTCCATCAAGCAATTATTCCAACAATGTAAAATACACTTCCGGGTGAAATTATACACCGCAGTAAGAGAATATATAACACTCCTACTTTATATTTAGAAATTCTTGATAAATTCAATGAAAGAGGGAGCAAAGATAATGATCTTAACCCGGAATCTGAGCTTAAATCACATACCATTGCCGTAACGTAGCCTCGCTTTGTGCGTTTTCTATAAATACTTTGTTATAAATTTTCTGAGGACCTTTCCTTTTATGTAGCTTGATTTTATACTTTAAGCGAAGTACTAGATTTGCGGCAAAGGCTCATCCTTTTATAACTGAAATGGCTAGATGTAACCACAAGTTCTATGATAGCAGTATCTTTTATCGCAAGTCAGCTTGTGAAATTTTCTTGCGGGATCTAAAATATTTCAATAAAAACGTAAAACACACCTAGATTTTCTAAACTCAAAAAAGTTCTAGAACGCTTAAGAATTAATAAAAACAGATACTGTCTGCCAATTGGTTACTGACACGGGCGTAGAAAATCAGGACATCAGTCCCAATCAGTGCGTTGGTAGCAGAAATATGTCCTGGTAATTAGGAGTTATTGCTTAATAGGTAAGCATTAATTAATATCTACAGAATATACAGCTTTGGCAAGAAATACGAACTGCAGAATACGGCATGAATTCAGTTTGGTTATTTTTTAAATCGCGGCGAATCAACCTATGTTAATAATTTAATAGTAAAATCTAAATAACTTCAACGCAAATTTTTCTGCTTTAAATACATATATTCTGTATACATTTTTAAAAACTTTCTGGGTAAACGTATCGTTTTTACATATATAGTTTGTAGATTATCTATGGTAGCTAGTATTTGTTTTCGTATAAGCCCATGTTTTCACGGTAGGACATTTGGCTAATAGTTTCAATATTTTCAAATACATTTCGGGTGCTGATTTCCTTGTATTAACATTTATAGCGACAAAGTTAGTAGATGCAATTTACATGTGTTTCAACGTCATTGCAGATTAACTTGCACATGCTTTTTCATATTCCTTCTTCAACAAGATGAGAACCCGTTTCGTCAGAGTATATATTATAATAAATATATATAAATATTTAAACATTTTATATATATTATTTATAAATATGAATACTTCTTGATAAAAAAAATTTAATTTTGAGAAGTGGAAGAAAGTAAGTGGTGACAAAGTATATTTGATTTTACTAGGGTTTGTAAAAATTCTGAAGTAATGTTTTTGTTAAAGTCTTTTTCTAAACCAATCAATTCAAATATGATTCATTGGTTTGCAAAATCGATGAAACCTGAGGTTTGTAAATCTCGACAAAAATGACAACGGTAACGTCAACAATACTGTAAAGATTTCAGCAAGCGTGAACATATTACTTCTTGCGTCAATTTGTAGTTTTCAAATCATCCCTCAAATTTATTTTGTCTCATTTTAATTCCGTGCTACAGATATCTTTATCTACTGAGTAAGAAACTAATTAGCTTATTTGCTAATTTCGATTCAACTTAATATTCGTCTTGTTTTCTAAACGTAAATTTGCCTAAATATCGCGTTCAAATTTTTAAAATCTAAAAATGGAAAAGATCGATTGCAAAATTTACCAGAAAATATTTAGTCAAATATGTTTCGTGACAACTACTGTCCTAGTAATTTAATGATGTAGTGGCTTCAAGAAAAGTTATTTGAATATACATGTGTAATATAACAATCTGGCCCCACCCGAGGAAGTGATGCAAGCGATGGTGTTTCCCGTCGGTGAAGGGGTCGGCGAACGACAAGACAGGTGTTTGTGAAATACATCCTGTCGAGGCCGGAGTGGATGTCGTTTGACCTTATTTCCGACAGCGGCGGAAATGACTACGGAGGCAAACAGAACAGGTGTCTCTGGGAATTACGTGGGCGTTGCGTGGGCGAGGCAAAACCGGAAGGAAAGTCCCGGTTCTAGAAGACTATATAAAGACCTCGACACACAGATTCGCCAGCAGAGAACGGCCAGTGGAAGCAGAGAAACACCACAGGCAAGACTACACTCCCGTCAACCCATTCTATGTGCGCTCTCACTCTCCTGTTCTCTATTCCACACGGTTCGTCGTCATTAATAAAAATATAACCTTATATTTTTATATATGCGTGTTTGTTGTTTTGTCGTCGTACGGCGATATATAACACATGTCAGCACATGTGTAGGGACGTTGAAGTTTATCTACAACAGAACAACAGGGGAATTCAACATGGATAGATACGTTATAATCTGGTTTTGTAAAATAGCATGAGAGGTGTATATTTCCTCAATGTTACTGTTTTAACCAGCACCGTCAGCATTTTATAAATCAATATATTTTATTAGATTTTGAAAAAATGTCCGTACATCGTTTTTATTTACTGTTATCTTTCTTCATAAATATGGCATTTAGGTGGGCGTAATGCTTTTGAAAATAGATGGATCCTTCTTTTGTAAGTCGTGTGCATTCAACCTATGAGTGATCATGGCTCACAATAACATGATACTCTTTGAAGCTCTTAGCAATATTTGTCTCTCTCACATCAGGTTCTGCTAAACTCGTTAAGTAAGTTATTTGCTGCTTACTTTTTTTTGCACTGAGTACAGAAAGTTTTCTTTCCTTGTTATGTTGACTGTAAATTTCAACTCGTTCTGATTGTAAGTATACATGTTTTTTATTTGCATTTTCTTTCAAACATCCTCCCTGCTCACGTATTTAATTCATGCCTTTCTTACTGTATTTCAAAAAACAATATCACTGTCATCCCATGTTAAATTGTCATTTTCATCATATTGTTCAGCATCACCTAACATAAAGCACGATTGTTATTCTATTTGTGAATTATTTTTTGAAGCTCAACTTAAAGAAGAAAAGTTTAACGTAGACAAACCGTTATAATTGTATTGAAAATAGAAGATAACGCAAACATTCGAGTGAAAATCAACGACAAAATTTAGTTGAAATGTGATTAAATTTTCTTGAATACATGCGATTGGTTAGCCAGTTTGAATTTTTAAAAGAAAAATAAAATTAATCTTTTTGCCTCAAAAACATTGTATTTTGAGATAAGACAAATTGACGTTTTCTAAACATATATATACATTCCACTAATTACCCTTACATGCAATTATGTTGCCGGCATTTCGAAGAATTATATACTAGTTGTACATAGAGTCCTTATTGGTTCATTTAATATTAAATCTTTCTTTCTTTATATATATATATATATATATATATATATATATATATATATAGTCATCCGCAGACAGATCTGTTTTGCTGTATCACAGCTCATCAGTACGGTTAGACTCCGATTGCTTTTAACCCAGGATTGAAACCCGAACGAATTGGTGTCAGTCGGCGATTCTACTTATATTCAGTGAATTGTTAAATTTCAATACACTTATTTCATTTATCAGTCTAGAGCTTTACGACAAAATAATAGACATTCAAAGAAGTTGAATAAATATCTTTCTCATTTAATTCCCCAGTTTTATTCTTACTCTCTCTCTCCCTCCCTTCTCTCTCTCTCTCTTTCTCTCTCTCTCTCTCTCTCTCTCTATATATATATATATATATATATATATATATATAACATTATTAATATTTTTGGTTTCTCACGTGGCGTGGCGTCATAGAACCGCATTACAAATTTACGAACTGCGTCTGTTATTCAATTACTGTTATCGTCGCATAGCAATCTTTTATGTCAACACAAGCTAATATCATATTTGAAGGCGGATGTCTTTATGTTAACATCCCTGTAATCTCTGAATATAGCTCATGTGGGCTGACAGCTTTGATATTAAAAGAGTATCCAAATGTTGGACTATTTTTGTCTTTATTTTCACCTGAAGTAAAATCCAAAATATGAACTTCAGAACGCTTAATAATTAAACATAATAGACATTCATTATCTGTTATATTTAAAAATATATGTTGAGAAAATATACGTGCGTATATATGTACAGACACGTATACATGAACCTCTGAATACATATACCCCCAAATACTCATAGGAATAAAATAATATATATATACATGAGCACTCTCATATATATATATATACATATATATATATATATATATATATATATATATATATATACATGCAGAGTAGCAAAATAAAAAATAAAATAAATAAAAACAGGACATATATATATATATATATATATATATATATATATTATATATATTATATATATATAAGCAGATTAAACCATGTACTATTAAAAAAATTTCAGTAACAATGTGAAATTGATGACTCGGGAATCATAATTATTAAATATTAATTTGATAAATAATCCTATAAGAAAAACGTGTTAAATAATAACTAAATGGCATATGCTAGATTAAAATCTACTGAATATTAACATGATAATCAATGTTAGATTAAATACCTCATATCTACATAACTTGACGGTACATGTGAGATTAAATACTTAGAAAATATTCTTATGATAAGTTATGCCGAATTAAATACCTAGCAAACATTAATTAGATCATCCTATTCAGATAATAATGAGCAGAAAATAAAGGCAAAATAGCTATTTTGTAGTGATATTATAACATATTTATGCTATAAATTTTAAATAAATATTATTCATTCTACATTGTATTGGGCACATCTTTAAGAATAAAGCTTCTTTGAATACGTAATTTGTTTCCATCCAAACCTACCCTATACTTTTTATATATAATTGATATAATTTATATATTCGTTTATACTTAGTTGTGTTTACAGGGTTTATTTGAAATATAATTATGGTAAATAATTCTTTGCCTCTGAGTAATTTGGTAATATACATAATGAGTTCCTTCGATGTTCAAATTCTCTAACGTACTTTTACAGCATTTAAAATCTTAAACAACCAAGTATTCCATATAATTCACGCATCTCCGTGAGCACATATCTTCCCGTTGTTTACATTATTACTGCCTTTGAATTTAAAAATTTTTCATAACGTTTATTTATTTTCTTTGAAAATGTTGTAACACATATCCTGCTACAAAGCAATATTTGATTTTAAACTGTAATATAGTCCCTGATGATGAACGATGACGGTCGTAAGTACTAGGACAACCTTTGGACAATTTTTATACAAATATAATTCGGAAATAAAAGTCTAATCAGAATATATATATATTCTAATTAGACATTTTATTATTATTATTATTATTATTATATCTATTATTATTTTATTATTATTTTATTATATATATTATCTATTATTATTATTATATATTTATTATTAATATAATAATTTTATTATATATATATATATATATATATATATATATATATATATTCTGATTAGACTTTTTAGATTCGTGTAAAATCCTTTGTAAAATAAAGACGGAAGCTGATGATGGTTTGCTTGAAATAGGCCATACTTCCAATTTACCATGAAATAACGTGTCTGCCTTAATTTTTTTTATATTTGCTCTATGTGTATTTGTATACATATATATTTAGAGCTCTCTTAGAAAGTTATCCTACCACTGTATGTACAGGATACTCCTTTGGATTCTTCTATACCCACACTGCATCCTGATATATATATATATATATATATATATATATAGTAGAGTCGCCGACTGACGCAATTTCGGTCGGGTTTCAATCCTGGGTAAAAAAGCAATCGGTGTCTAACCGTACTGATGAGCTGTGATACGGCGAAACAGATCTTTATATATATATATATATACACGCGCGCACACACACACACACACACACACACACACACACACACACACACACACACACACATATATATATATATATATATATATCATATTTCTATCGAGTAGGCGTGCCAGTAAACCCCAAGTATTGTTGTCCCGGATCAAAACTCCCAGTAATTTTGTCAAATGTTTTGTACGAAGGCAGAAATCAAATATCATTTATATGTCATTCATGATGCACGCTTGGACAGCCATCTTTATTTTCGATTCAGAACCGACGAAAAACGAATTCCGTAGTATGCTGCCATTATTTTTTTTTTTGCGATTGACTGGTTGCCAACCAAGACTATATGTACCACAATGTTTTGTTATTTAACATATGTTAAAAAGAACAATCAGTCATTAAATTTACCTGCATAAAAAGTGTTTCAGTTATTTGGCGAAATATTAAAATAGTGCCGTTGTCAACTGTGATCAAAACACACATATGCATATAGAATAGCAGTTAGCGGATATAAATTCTTATATATCTTTATAGAAATATACACCTATATCTCATAAATTTGGAATATATAGTAAATATTTTACTGCGATCCTTAAAAAATGCCATACTCAAGGTGACCTTGGTTTACTCCGTATCACCGAATGTAAAAGTAGATGACATCGCACCTGTATCCGGCAATTGTAGGGTAGGTGAAATATTTCTGATATACCCTGTTATATAGACAGGCAACACAGCAATTTATGTATGAGATGTTTCTGGAAATACCACCAGCAGATGAATACAAGATTACATGACCTCATCGTTGCACAATAGGAGTTTTGGGTTTTCTCATTCACACGGTAGCCGAGGAAATATAAGGTACAAGTATCAGACCAGAACTTTGTAGAGCCGCATACCGCTTACTGACTGAAAGTAAATGACGAAATATAATACACAATATATTATGTAATGATGATTCCAGTGTTATGCTATTATTTAATGGGCACCCATATATCATCAGTCTGTGAAGTGTATATATATATATATATATATATATATATCGGTCGGGTTTCAATTCTGGGTAAAAAAAGCAATCGGATGTCTAAGCGTACTGATGAGCTGTGATACAGCGAAACAGATCTGTCTGCGGATAATTATTTATGCTCTCACACCCTGACTGAGCACTCTGGAAGAATGGTAGACTTTGAAAAACAATATCTACTCTAGAATCTACGCATCGTTCATTGAGCAATGAATTAGAACACTCTCAGCTTATGGTCGTGTATAATGATCATATACACGCTAAAACGGCTACCTCCATCTACCGAGCACCCATAGCTCAGAGGTGGAATCGACGACTGACGCCAATTCGGATAAAAAGCAATCGGATGTTTAACTGTACTGATAAGCTGTGATACAGCGAAACAGATCTGTCTGCGGATTATATATATATATATATATATATATATATATATTCAGAAATTATAACATAAATATGCGATAATATCACTACAAAACTAGCTATTTTGTTTCGAGAGTACATGTGTCTTATCAAGATCACTTGATTAGACACAAGTAGTGTTTTATCAAGATCATATGATAAGACACAAGTAGTGTCCCAACAAAATAGCTACTTTTTAGTGATATTATGACATATCCATGTTATAATTTCTAAATAAATATTATTAGCTCTACTTTGAATTGAGCACTTTTTTATGAATAGTGTTTATTTGTTTACTGAATATTATTCCATCCATACCTACCCTCTACTCATATATATATATATATATATATATATAGTGCGATATCAGTCGGTTAACTGACATAGGTGGTACATGCTTGAACCATCAAATCCCGAAACAGACATGAGTGACTAGGCAGAGAATTTTCACTCAGTAGTTTGCCATTATTTTCTGCGTTAGATCAGTTTCCAACTGAAGCTATACATGCAAATCTGTCAGGCTATTTAACCGATAACTGGGGGGAAAGAAGAAATAGATTAATTCTCTTCCCAATGGTATTTGCGCGTAATTAGAATTAGAAATCGGCTCTCTTATTGCTCGTTCCAAGCCGACATCAACTACCTCACAAAGCATAGCTTCTGTGTTATGATTTGTATTTTTTTCTAACTCATTGTTGGCAAAAATGTATATCTGATATTTACCGCCACTGCTTCAGCATCTTTCGCCTGATTAAAAACCCGTAAACTTCTTTTTTATTAGTTTCCATCCAAAACTTTTCTGATGTTTTTCCGTTTGAACGTTGAATTTATTCCTCAAAAACTAACCCTCAAAGGAGAATTTCAATTCAACTCTACTGCGGCCTGTAATTCAACAATACTATATAGTTAAAAAAAAAAAAAAGAAGCTATTAATCAAGAACTCAACCAGAAAGGAATCGAGAGCAAATGTCTGGGAAAATACTGAAAAGGATTAATAAAAGATATGTCCTGTCAGCCTTCTGCAACATTCAATTATCATCGATACAAAGCTTTCATGTGATTATGATTTTGCAATAAATACAGGACTCGTCAAGCCTAGGTTACAATAAACTTCGTGTTCCTTTCAGCTGTTCAGCACTTTGTTACCTCTGGTTAATTGGTGTTTTTAATAAACTTCAGATAACAAGTCATTTACAAAACGAGAAGAACTATCCTTACCCTCCAAAAATGTGTTCAAAACCCAGATGGCTATTTAATTTTTTTTTCCTATAATAATGTAAATTCATTTTCAAATAATTGTCCAAATGATTGTTATATATATTTATATTTTCTTCTTCTTCTTCTTCTTCTTCTTCTTCTTCTTATTATTATTATTATTATTATTATTATTATTATTATTATTATTATTATTATTATTTATGTGTCGTGTCCCTTCACGACTGTCTCTTGTCGCTCTAAATTTTTCATCTTGGTTTATCCCCCAAAGCCTGCTCCGACATCAAATACGTCTCACGCTGCTATCCCTTGTCTCTCTTTCCCTCTCTCCTTCGTGTGAGTATGAGATTCTCTAGGCCCTCCTTCCTCATTACGTGTCCCAGGAAACTCATCTGTCTTTTCCTGATGTTAAGTATGAGTTATCGTCTCGTTTGCATCCTGACCATCACTTCATCATTGTTCATCTGCTCGGTTTATATTATCCTCAGCATCCTTCTATACAACCACATATCTGCTGCCTCAAGCCTCTCCATATTTGAAGAGATCGTCCAACATTCACTACCATGCAAAAGACACATATCCCATATCAGTCCAGCACTCTTTTCCTTATTTCCAATGACATTTTCCTGTCTCTCTGATTTACCTTTTGATATGTGTCCTTGGCTATGTCAATGCGTATTTTGATATCGGTTTCGCAATTTCTATCCTCTGTTAGAATGCATCCCGCGTATTTAAATTTCTTTACTTGCTTTGATGACTACTAGCAGTATAGCCCGGCGTTGCTCAGGTGTAATGAAAGCTGTAAAACTAATCCATGGTTCTGGAGCTCAGATTGTTTGGACGTTGGCACGAAAGACTAAAAAGCAATAGTTGTTTCCACTTAAAGCGAAACCGTAGACTGAAAGAAAAATGAAAGGATGTAAGTCAAATTTTGATTTCCTCGTATCGATGTCAAATAAGTTTTTTTCGTCGTAAGCTGAATTTTGAAGGCTAAATAAGCCCTCTGAGTAAATGGTACCATGGCTGAGACTAAGAACTACAATTATACCTACTTAGAGTCAAACCGGAAGCAAAAACTAAAATAAAAGGGCTGAAAAACTGATTTTTATCAGACCCGGTAGGATATCAGGTTATCGATTTCCAATATCGGAGTCAAATAAGTCATCCAAGGATAGAACTGCAACCTTGAAACTTCTGAATATCGTTTCTTATGTCTTTGTCTATGAGTGTATCAAATTTGATTAAAATCGGACCACTGCTTCTATAAACCGATTTTTTCGATTATCGATTTTAGATATTTATCGGGGGTACCTCGACACAAAACCTAGCTAAGAACACTTGCAGGCGCTTATAGTATAACTGTGTAAATTTACAAGAAAATCGGTTCAGCCGTTTCGGAGTCTATAGGTAACGGACACACACACAGACACATAGACACACACCCCAGAGACAAAGTTCCATTTATAAATAAGTTTAGATAAATAAATGTACAGCCACAATTTGGGTAATATTAAATGGTTTATTTCATATGTTTAGCCATTTTATTCTGAGAGTTTTGCATTGATTGCTTTCAGTTGGTTGGTATTCAATAACGAGTTTTACTTTGAAACAGATTTAGACAAGACATTTTTGGTTTTAAAATAAGCTCATGGCTATTTGCTTACTGGGTTTCATAAATTTACTTTTCATTGCAGATGACACACATTGTCATGTGGGAAAAGTGTATATTCTAGCATAAAAAGCAGTAATTATCTCGCCCTATTTTTATTGGAATAGTGCTCAATACAAGTGATTTAGTATTTTTAGACAGAAAATGTAGACATGGGAATCAGTACTTCATGGTAACTGTCGATTTCCCTTTTCAATGGGACCAAATTTCACTATTCTAGTAAGCTGTATATATAGGTTACTGATGTGTAAATAAGTTCTTCCAAGTACATTTCTTAGGGTTAATGCATAAGATTTATTAGATCCTGGTTTTCAGATTGCTTTTTCATGCTGATTGAGGAGTTGAAAGAAGCATTGTGTCCGTAGTAGAAGGCGTTCATTAGTTAAGAGAGATTATGCAGTCTACTAAGATGTTTCGTTAATCTTTGTTGCTGTTTCCTGCTCAGACACATTTGAAATAGATTTTGTATGCAATTACTTTGTTAAGGTGTGTTGAAATATATTTTTATGCAGTTTAATTCAATGGTTGATTACAAGGTGAACGCGTCTAACAGAAAAAGGAACAATTTTGAATCAGGGCCACCGAATGTATCCTATACCATAATATATATCTCGTTTGAATAATGTCCGACATTCAAAATTTCAAAATACACAGATGGTGAGATAACATAAAGGTAGAATAATTGTGGTTAAAGCAATAAAAGGAAAAAAAAATTCTAATATGAAATAAAAGTTACTCTGAAGCATTCAAATAATTATCCTATTTAATTTCAATGACGTGCCGCTGTTGGGATGGATGACGGCTCGGGATGAAAAATCGAAAAGCCGAGTTCGAATTCCAATCATGTTTGTTACATTCAACTTGGCACAAATACCATTGAGAAAAACTATGAATCCCTGCTCGAAGCCAGCATCAACCTGTTGTTTATACACCAACTATGCCGGTCCAACCATTGTAAATTTTTCTGGTAAATGTTGCGTAATCTGCCATAATCTGGAGACGAGTACACTAAAAATTCGGTCACCATGACTTGGGACCTTGTACTGACACAACTACCAATAGTTTCAAAACGGCTTCCTCTACACACGCATGAGCTAATAAATTGTGTGGTTTTCAGCTAAAGATAATTGTCAACAGTTTCATTTAAAGCAGAAAACATTGCATTAATGTATAGCAATACAATTCTGTAGTTATTTTGTTAGTACTACATGCACTTCTGAAGATGATCAAGGAAAGAGATTGAAAAAGATTGAAAGTACTTCGGAAATGGGAAATAAAATCAGTTTCAAAGTTACAACGCATTTCTAACAATTTTTAATTATAATATATGAATGATTATTCATGTGTATAAAACGATTTGTTTAAAGAATAAGCAAACAATGTATGTAATTTATGTAAATTTAAACTTTATTATCGGTTGAGATTTTTTTCTCTCGGTTAATATAGCAACAATAGATAGATTAGAAATCTGTTGTTATTGCCAAAAAGATGACGTATCTAATCCGTCGAGCGGGTGCTTTTCAATAGTTTCCTATTATCTGTGGCTATGTCCTCACGACTGTGTACTTATATATCTTTTATTAGTTATTTTTTATTAATATATTTTCGTATATTTTTCATTGGTTCTACGATTTGACATTCGGAAGAAGTTTTATAAAATTAGACTTATCGTCTTTGAATTAATCATTTAGTTGAAGGGACCGTGTATGTAAATAATAGCTGATAGAAGAGCCTCGAAAGACGGTGACATTTACAAGGAAGCCTAGCTAATTTTTGTTTCCTTTGTTTGCTCAGGAATAATCTTGTAATCTGGAATCGCGGGAGATGTCTTTCAAAAGATAAATAAAGTACTAAGGAAGAGAACAGCATTAGAAACAAAGAAAACCTTGCTGTAATTATATGTGATATTCTTTTATTATATGACAGCAAAAAAAAACAGAGATTAAGAAATAAAAAGGCAACATAAATATGGTTCTATTAGGTTGTCTCAAAAGTTCGCTAACACTTGCAAAAATTTGAAATTTTACTCGTAAAAACAACAAAAATTTTTGGCGCAAAATAAAGACTATCATTTTCCAAGACTTTCTGCCATCGATCTGCAAGCTTTCGTATCTGGTCAAAGTACCATTCAGCCGGCTTCGAATCAAAGAATTCTTGACACGCTTCCTCGGCTTCATCAAACGAGTCGAATCGGCGGCCATTCAGAAAGTGTTGGATTGAGCGGAAAAGGCCGTAATCTGATGGAGCACAGTCTGGACTGTAGGTTGGATGTGGCAGAACCAGCTCTTCAAACTTGTCTTTGGTTTTCCTGACGGTGTGTAGCTTGGCATTGTCCTGATGTATCAAAGCGCGCTTTCAGTTGATCAGAGCCGGGTACTTTTGCTTCAAATTTTCGTAGACCCGCTCAAGTTGCTGACAGTAAAGTTCGGCACTGATGGCACGACCATTCGGAACCAACTCAAAATGCACGATTGCTTCAAAGTTCCACCAAACGCTCAACATGACTTTCTTGCCGAATCGATATTGTCTTGGAAACGAAAGTGTCTCTTGCCCTTTCTGAACCCCATCGCTTGTCTCGATTGTGCTGGACCAAATAGACCCATTTCGCAAGTGTTTACGAACTTTTGGGACAACCTAATACTAAAGAATAGTGACAACTCCATGGTCGGGAAAAGTAATTAACTAAGAAGTTCTAAGGAAAACATAGACAAAAAGAATCCATGTACTCAGAATCAGGATTAACCACTGAAATCTCCCAAGACATAATGAAGACGGGGGATTCGAAAAATATCACGTAAAGTTGGAGCAAGTCAGCGAGGGCTGTGTGACTGCATGACGGAACAGAATCTGATATTCACAAGGGTCGATAGAGGGAAAGTGAGAACGGAGACTTCGAACAAGTAAATTGCAGGGTTAGAGGGAGATAACTCGTGACTTCCAAAAAAAAAACATTACTAGGTAAGGGATGGGAATGATATACCCCAGTGATTGTAATAAAGTATTCGGTTCAAATTTCCAAGCACATGAAGAAGGCCGGAGCATACAACGGCTGAAAGGTCGTACAAATATGAGAACAATAGTCCGAATAATGTAAATATTGTAAATACTAGTTTTCTCGTCTGCGTTGAAAAAAGGCTAATATCAAATTTTAAAAGCTAATGTCTTCTGAGGGTAAGGTGTGAACCGTTACATGTTAATTTATAATTGTCTTCCTATTTATGGTAGCAAATGTTGACTAGTAAGTAAAAACTAAAAGCAGTCGATATATAGTTCTACAGAAGGATACTGGGGATACAATGGAGAGAACATGTGAGCAACGACGAGGTTTTATAGAGGATAGAAACAAAATGGCGACTGATGCTTAAAATCCAGAAAAGAAAGCTGAAGTTTCTAGGGCTTGTAAAAAGGAGGGAGGGCTTGGAGAATCTGATATTCACCGAGTCGATAGAGTGAAAGAAGGACAGGTGAATGTCACGCGTGACATACTTGACTGGCTTGAACAAATGAATGGAAGAACGAGGTATGGGAGAGGCAACAAGAGAAAGTGCGTGAAAGGCTACAAGAGATAGGAAGATGTGGAAAGCTAGAATCGTTTTCGTCCTGAAGAAATACGGTACAAAGAAGAAGAAGAAGAAGAAGAAGAAGAAGAAGAAGAAGAAGAAGAAGATATTGATTTAAACGCATTGAATAGATAGAATTCAAAACAGTGACCTGGAATATCATTTTAAATTTTAGAAGTTTGTTGAGTTCAGCAGCAACAAATGGTTGATGATTTAATCATCAAAAAGACAGTAGCAGAAATAGTAATGGAAAAAGAAAACTATTTTTTGCAATATATTCATGGAAAAGAAAATATTAAAAAAAAATAGCTGACAAAGCTTGCTGACAAGATGATCGTCAGTAATGTTCTTAAAATATGCTAAACAAAGTTCAATATTCTTCTGTAACTATGTTTGCTTTTACCTTCATTTATTCTTTTAAATAATTCATATAATAATATATAGATATTAAAAAAAGACTTACATAGCAGCAAATAAATTAATATAAATAAAAGGTTAAATATACTTTCTAAAATTACAAAATAATTAATATTTGTAATATTCGTTTAAGTGATTTCCGAAAGATATACTAAAACGCAAATAATTCATTCAATACGGAAATATTCAAACAAATTCAAAGTATTTTTGGTAGAGAATTGACTAGAAATTTAGAATAGAAAGATGCTGAATATAATAGGAAATATGACAATTGGAAGAATTGATCTTTTGGGATGGCAGTCTGCAATTAAGCGCACTTGTATCCTTTGAATTTAAGATAACTTATTTCGATATATTTCTGTTGCTAACAGCCTATATTCGCTACGCTAACACAAATTAGTGCATAATTTAAGGGATTTAACCATTGGTTAAATGGACTCTGGCAGAACGAGACTTATCTTTGTTAATAACGATGAAAAATTCAAATTTTATATAAATATATTTCTTTTTTAAATGTACAATTTTGACTTTTTTGCCCTGTTTAGTTCTGCCTTGACAGCGAATTTATTTCTCCTACCCACTCTTGATTCTTTCAGTGGTGACCAAACCCTGGCTATCTTGTGTGTGTGTGTGTGTGTGTGTGTGTGTGTGTGTGTGTGTGTGTGTGTGTGTGTGTTCTTCTCCCCACTTTTAGTTAGTTGCCAATACGACTTGCCAACGATATGAAAAATGGTAATTTTTGGAAACTCACGTCTATTTCCCAAGAAACATTAATACTAAAGGAACTGTTTTTTCTTCTGGCAAGGCGCAATACGTAATCTTGGTCTGGGATTTTGCTCTGTCTTCACCTATCCAAATGCGACTAGAGACTTTGTTAATTACCACCTATGTGCTTTTACCTTGTTTCTTGGGGGGGGGGGGTTACTACTTTTTCTTAAATCTTTCATTTTAGAAAATAAAGTTTCTTATCTTCGAAAGTTATTATTTAAATGTAGGATTATTTCCAATTTGATTCTTTCGCCATGTTTAATACTTCCTTGACCACGAAATTATCTTAAGTAATAGTTGGTACAACTTGTAATTACTTAGTCATATTTTCGCTCCCATTAAACTACTTATCACATCTACAATTCACTATTATCGTATCAAAACTAGTAATTCCCCAAATCGTGGTTAACCCGACCTAATTGAAAACCTAGTGTAAAAATGTTCTCACGCATAGCGTTTATTTTATTTTATTTTATTGGGTATTAATTTATTTTTCCTTTTATTTTTGTTCTTAGTTATTATAATTAATTCAAGTGGATAGACCCTACTATCGCCCGGTTCATACTCCACCCCTTTCTATTGATCAGGAGTAGAGGCTCATATTTTGTATCATGTTCACGATGGGGTTTCCGGCTCATTCTTCTTTCGCAGCACTCTTTACAACAGTGTACTTCTCTTACCCATTGCCCGAGACTCACTGTGAACTTTTTCCCCCATCTCTTCCCTCTCCTATTATGTAACCCTCTGAGCACCAGTGGTAGTACTGCTATGCTTGGGGTGAGACGATTATAAAAAAATAAAGGAGTTTAAATGGAAGGTCAATAGACACCTCCTAACACAATAACTCGCTTCCATTCTTTCAAACACTCTTCAAATCCTCCCAACTACCTATCACCCCCCTTCTGATATTTCCTATATCTAACCACTCTTTCTATTTACCTTCCCCTATGTAGCCCCAAGCGCAATAGTGGCAGTGGAATGCCTTGCTTGGGGTGAAACGATAAAAAAATAAATAAATAAATAAATAAAAGATAAAATTGGATAAAGTCTGTATTGATAATTATTTTGTATAAACCAATAAATATTGCAATTAAATAATGTTTTAATATAAATTGAATATGATTATACTATGTAAAATTGTAAATTACTTTTAACAATACTTGTTTATTCATAAAATATATCATTAAATATGTTGTTTATCAGTTCCGGTGCAATATGAATACGTCTATATCTAAAATTACTTATCAAATTTAGTATATAATGTTACAAACGCTTTTGTGTAACGAATTTTTACTCAGTATACACAATCAGTTTTCTATGTGGCTTAAACATACAGTAATGCAGTCTTTGCTTTTTTTCTTTTGCGGATCGACACACAAGACGTCTGTCGTATTTATTCAAGTGATTTACATAATTTTCACTTGATATTTATAAGAATTCATTGAATAAAATATTGTGAATAGCGTAACGATTAATTTGCTCCATTGCCGAATCCAGGCAATGAAATTTATATTAGTATGTTGAATTGAACAGGAGGAGAGAACTAAAGGTAGATCGATATATAACGCATTAGTTGTTAATTCATTGACGTATCAAGACTTCACAGAAGCTTACCACTGGCGTAATTACCAAGCGAAGATGCAACGATAAAATTTATAAGTTCTTCTTTATGTATCCTGTGAAATTGCCTTGGCTGACAACGATTGTTGTTATATTGTTGATGCCAATTGGATCAAGTATTCAGCTTGTCAAGTTGCCAGTTGTAAGAGAATGCTTCATTAGAACATTTCTGAAATAAAATTCTGTCTGGAACGTCACACGATGCCCTAATATTATGACGATGTGATAAGTTACATTTTTTAAGTATCTCTGGAATACATTATTTAAACTGTTCGGCCATGTTTACAAATTTTCGGGCGTTGTTAGCTCTAGCATTCTTCAGGTGATGAGAGTTTTGTACCGAATCTTTTATTTTGAATATTCCATGTGAAATGCAAATTTCGAATGTGGTTATCTCCCTTAAACTTAATTCTCTAAATTATTTTTCGCCACTGCTGTAGTCAGGTATTGAATTATATATATATATATATATATATATATATATATGTGTGTGTGTGTGTGTGTGTGTGTGTGTGTGTGTGTGTGTGTGTGTGTGTGTGTGTGTGTGTATCGAGGGCGTATGTGTGCACTTTGATTTTCCCAAATAAATTCTACAAATATAAAAAAATAAAAAGTACATTACAGAAGTGTAAGCAATTAATTATTTTTTTCACAAATCAATTATTTTCACATCACGGGTAACCAAAATATCGTTGGAATATTATCATCGGTGCCAGACATATTTTCAACTAGCAGTATACCCCGGTGTTGCTAGGGTGTAATGAAAGCTTTAAAATTAATCCATGGTCCTGAAGCTCAAACTCAGCCTAAAGAATATAATTGTGTGAAGTTTGGTGAGAATCAGCTAAAAATTGTGGATTTGTATAAAGGGCATACAGACAGATAAACAGACACACACACAAACATCTTGACTTTTATATATATATATATATATATATATATATATATATATATATATATATATATATATTATCGATTTTCTGCACTATTGTAAAAACTGCAACCTTGAAACTTCTGAATATCGTTTCTTCTGTCTTTGTCCATGAGTGTATCAAATCAAACACTCCTTCTATAACCCGATCTTTTCGATTATCGATTTTCGATATTTATCGAAGGTACCTGGGAACGAAACCAAGCTAAGAACGCTCGCAGACGCTTATAGTACAACTGTGTAAATTTTCAAGAAAATCGATCCAGCCATTTTGGAGTCTATAGGTAACGGACACACACACACACACACACACACACACACAGACAAAGTTCTATTTATAAATAAGTTTAGATTTAGATGTAGAAAAACATTTTTAATATGTACGCAGTTCTAATATCAAGTCGGTTTTTCTTTTGTTTTCTTTTTTTCTTTTTTTTTTTACCAAAATATTGTTAGGCACTGGGCACATGTTTCTGGGCTATTTTTTTAAAATGTTTTTTGAGTTTGTTTTACCCAATCACATCAGGTTTTCTCTAAACAAAAGATGAATTTTTTGCTCAGTCTGTTGGCAATTGTCTTAATCAATCTTTCAATGATACATAAAGCGTTGATGTATTTTTTTCATAATCATTCCATAAATATGATTTTAGTAACTTAGTATTGATTCCAATCTAAATTGAACTATTTGCAGCTCCATTTTTTATCAATGACATTTAATAAACTTAGGACAAGAATCTCTACTGGCAGCAAACGGCCTGCATACGGACAGGTAACGACCTCAG
This sequence comes from Ascarosepion bandense, assembly GCA_037127315.1. Classification (NCBI taxonomy): domain Eukaryota; kingdom Metazoa; phylum Mollusca; class Cephalopoda; order Sepiida; family Sepiidae; genus Ascarosepion; species Ascarosepion bandense. The sequence goes on along the minus strand of JBBBDQ010000876.1, from coordinate 892,456 downwards.
TAGATACACAAAGATAGAAAAAGGCGTAAGACAAGGATGTGTCTTTTCACCGGATTTGTTCAACCTATACAGCGAGAATATTTTGAGGACCCTAGATGACACACCAGGATTTGTTATTGGAGGCCACAACCTGAACAACATAAGATATGCGGACGATACAGTACTGATTGCGGACACGGAAAGGAAACTGCAAGATCTCATACAGAAAGTAGCAGTGGAGAGTGACAAGAAAGGACTACAAATAAACTTTAAGAAAACTGAGTGCATGGTCATCAGCAAAAGATACAACCCAAAATGCCAAATACAGGTAGGGGATAACAGAATCAAACAAGTCCAAGAATTTAAGTACCTAGGAAGTGTTCTAACAGGAGATGGAAAGTGCGACACGGAGATCCGAAGGCGAATTGGCATGGCAAAGGACGCGTTCCAGAAGATGAGCAAAATACTAACACACAGGAAAATCTCAATAGAAACGAAGAAAAGAGTTCTAGACTGCTACGTGATGTCAGTTCTTCAATACGGCTGTGAATGCTGGACAATATCATCGAAAATGAGGACAAAACTATAAGCAGCCGAAATGTGGTTCTACAGAAGGATGCTACGGATATCGTGGACTGAGCATACAAGCAACGACGAAGTGTTAGAAAGAATGGCAACAAAAAGGAAATTGATGCTGAGCATCAGGAAGAGACAACTGAAGTTCCTGGGACAGGCAATGAGGAAGGAGAGCCTGGAGAACCTGATACTGACTGGACAGATAGAAGGAAGGAGAGACAGAGGAAGGCAGCGGATAACATATTTGCAGGGTCTGATCATGTGGATGACGGAACGGGTGTTGCCAGGAGCAACAGGAGCAAACATACTAAGAGCCACAAGGGATAGGGAGACGTGGAGATCCATGATCGCCTCCGAAGGACAGGGCACATAGAAGAAGAAGAATTCTAACTGTAGGATATAACTGTGAACGTACCCAGCGCTTATCAGATTTCCAACACATTTTAGATAAAACAGCTAATTAACTATAATGCTATAACAGTCACTCGGAATCTTATTGATAATTAGCGTATACTTTGTTATGTGCTGTGACTTTTCAGCACTTGGGTGTTCATGGCACTCCACAACTTCATCCTTACGCTACTGCGATTTTTAACTTTTTCTTTCGCTCTTTCTTCTTATTTTCTAAACAGATACTCAAAACACAAGCTTTTCTTCCAACTCAGGTACATTTATCTGGGGGTGTGAGTGTTATTTAATCCATACCTTAATCAGTCAGTCAGTTAAGTGCTATACGTTATACACGTTTGGGCGATCGTGTCTCGAAAGAGACATGACTGACTGGGAAAAAGATTATCCCGCTGCAGTTTGCCATTACTTTTTGCGGTAGACTGGTTGCAAGGCAAGGCTATAGAACCCAATCTGTCCTGTTACTTACCCCATAACTGAAGGGAAGAGACAGTTTATTACCTTTCCCAAAGGTATTTGTGCGTAAGTGAATGCAAGGTATTCAAACGGAATTCGAACTCGGCTCCTCGATTTCTTGTTCCGAGCCGACATCCACTGCACCACAACGCATATCTTAATAGATGTCTCGAATCTTTAGCGTACCTCCGATTGCATAAAGTTTCACGTTTGTGCAGATATAATTTGTTACTCACATATTCTAACAATGGCATGAATAAAAAAGGAAAAGCTTTCTTCAGTAAAGGACTTCGTTCTCTGATGAAAGTTATCAAGGTAAATGTAAGGATTTTATATTGCAACAAGTATTTATAAATAGAGGTAAAAATATCGTTAGGCTTTCGCTTAGGCATGGTATGCTCAGCATTTATACAGGGAAATAATATATAGTATTTATACAGGTAAATAATATACAATTTCACGTCGGGAATATCGGAAGAAAAATGGTTGTGCTCTAAGAGAAAATTTATATTCTCAATGTCTTTATTTCTCCAATTATTGACATTATTTTATCTATGATTCAATAACACGTTATTTCGCAAACGGAACGAAATAACTGAAAGAAAAGGAATGACAATCATACTTTTTGTTCAGTGATAATTTCATGGCACTAAGTCATACACAAAATTGTTTACATGTATTTATACGTGTCTTAAGTTGAGAAAAATAGCGGACATAGTGAAAAGGAAGCGAAAAAAATGGTCTTACGTGTAATAATTGCCAACGGAAATTGAGTCTTCGGTGCTTCATCTATATTTATGGAGAAGCCATATGTAGGATTTCATATTCGAGAGGGCCGTATTCAACTGCTATGACGATAGCGAGGATATATTCTTCAAACTGAAAACGGTGATTCCTTGGTTCTTTCAGTCATGATGACTGTGAGCTGGAGATATTTTCTATAATTGTAAAACATATCTCCATAGGCAAATTACGCTATAGACATGTAAGCGGCACCACGTGGCTGTTCGCAGAGAAAGTAGCCTTTTTGTTAAAAAAAAGTAAATAAAATAAAACTGCTTAGTTTGACCCCTGCAAGCTGACTGACAGACCACTTTCGTCTCACTATGAAAGGATATCACTAAGTGGGTGTCACGTGGTTCATATTTACGACCAAAGGGAGATATTCACTTTTCGTACCTTTACAATAGCTTCAAGTATTTCTTTATGAATAACATTATTGTCCATTATTCACAGCTATCTAAGCGTTCGAATAATACATTTCGTAATCAATTTTGTAGTTGGTCTTGGACATGACGGTAAACTGCATTCGGCAACAAGGCCTCTGATTGGGAGGTTGTGAGGAGCATGGAACCACTTCTTAGTTACTGTTGTTCTCAGGTCCATCCTGACCCGGAGTGACAGCACGTGTTAAGGTCCCTGCTACGAGCAAATAGTTAACACCCAAATTCGAGTCAAAACAATATGAAAGTATAAAAATACATTTTATAGAAAAATATATGTACATAAAATAGACTTTTATAGAAAATATACATTTTTAAGGGAAAATATTAACAACAATACATTTTTGAAGAAAACTGTGTTATTACCATAACACAGTTTGAAGACAAAAGATTATTCTCAACAAAAAAAATTTTTTAATACAAAACTAAAAGACATTTAGGGTTTAAAAAAAAGAATAAAAACAAATATTCTTTAAAATCTGAGTAAATCAACCTTCGCATTATAATTGAATATTAAAAAATACCTTAAAATCTCACCTATTTGGCATTAAATAACCCACAGAGGTTGATATGCCGTCAAACAAAACTCAAACAAATAAAAAAAACTTTTGTACATTTTTAGTTTTTTTTCTTGTAAATTAATTGAGCCATTATGTTGACCGTTTGTTCTTTATGACAGCAACAAAACTAATTAAATTCTCAAATATGACAGAACGAAGTTGAATTTTTTATCCACATCTAAAGTTGGTATTTGAATAAAGAAACTGAATATTCTCTTCATCGTTTCTTTTTAATATGTCACTTTTAATGTTCAAAGTTATTATTTTCTTAATTAATCCAATCTGACCTTAATGACAGGGATGAGAATTAACAGATGAGGGTAATATTTGGAATCTAGTCAAATTACAGGTATGACTAATAAGATGTATTTTTCGTCCTAAAAACTCATTTTCTTGTCCGATCTATAGACACATTTATAAAGGTAAAACTTATTACATAGATATTTACCAATTAGTGTTTGTATATGTTGTATCAAGAATTATCGCTGGTCCTTAACGAACAATATGGTAATTATTGACAATTGTAGAATCAGATATAGTAAATTAAGTGAAAATATATATTACCCAGCATTCACCCAAACAAATGTCGATCTGAGTTTCGAGCTAACAGCATAAATGATTGTTAAATTCGTAAATCAAGCAAATATCTCACAGTGGAAAACGGAAAGAGAATTTTCAAAAAGGATTTTGCAGCAAAATATCAGTATTTACATAATTCGGACTATTGTTTTCATCTTTGTTGCCATTTGTACGATGTACAAATGGCAACAATCGTGTAATTACTACTACGCAAGGAATAATAATGATATACCCCAGTGATTGTATTAAAAGGGTTCGGTGCAAGATTCCTAGCACCAGAAGAAGGCCGGAGTGTACAACGACCGAAACGTCGTACAAATGGCAACAAAGATGAGGACAATAGTCCGAATAATGTAAATACTTTAAATACCCAATGATTGTAATAAAGTGTTCGGTTGGAAATTTTTAGTACCTGAAGAAGGCCGGAGCGTACAACGGCCGAAACGACGTAAAAATGGCAACAATGATGAGAACAATAGTCTGAATATTGTAAATACTACCTATTCTCAGAAATGTAGACAAATAGCAAAATATCAGTTGAAACTTGAAATAACTAATGACATACCTTTTTCTTTACAATAGTCAGGTAATACCCTAAAGAGGTATATTTTGCTATATTTGCGCTGGAGCCATCCTGTACTCACTGTCCAGGCATATTTTCTCAACTTTTTACACTTTAGGAGACATTTGTCGAACAAGTAAAACTCTGGGGCGCACAAAAAATTTTACTAAGGAAACATTTGAAATATGAAACTAGCAAAATATTAAAAAAAGTCTCCTAAAATAAGCATTTATTTTTAAGTAATTATATTGCTTCGTGTCTCTAGCTTTATAACAATAAAGGATTTTTAAAATATTAAATATTTTACAAATGAAGTTTCTGTTAACTTGGGGCGCATCTCACCACCTTTTGGTTTCCATTAGTGCACTTGGATATCCTGATTGTGAACTGCTTGTTCGGAGACATGGTTTGCACAATTGTCTAGTGCATACCAACTACTATGGCTTAATAAATGCCGACATCTAAATAATTAGTTCGTAATTGTATGCTTTCAACTACAAATATTTTCTACACTATTTTAAACTTAGAGCGTAAAGGTAAGTTTGTTTGTTTGATTTTGTTTTTGCTTTTTAGATATTCTTTTTATAGATTATAAAATGTATTGTTTCTGATTTACTCTAAAAGTGTATTTTTATATTTTTATATGTTGCATTGATTGTAATGTTTGCTATAAAAAATCTATTGTTGCTTATTTTGTTACAAAAATTCGCTGTTGACTTGGTTGAGGGTTTACTATTTGCCCGTTGTTGAAACTTTGACATGTGCTACTATCCAGGGTCAGGGTGAACCTGGGAACAACAAGTAGTTCCACGATCCTCAAAACATCTAATCTGTCTATCAGATGCCTAGCTGCCGGATGAAGTCTATCGTTATTCCCAAGAGAGTCTAGACAGTAGAAAATGGTGAGTGATGAATTATTATCCATCCTGCAATATTTGTTTATAAGCACAACGTTGATAGGCTTGTCGTTAATACAATCTAATTTTCTTAGCAGATATTCAAATGGACTACATTTGGTTCTCCTAGTTCAGACATTCACGGATAAAAACAACCTCGACATGTACGTGGTATCAAATAATTCACATTCTCTTTTCATTTCTTTGATAAAGTGGACGTTCTGCTCAGAAAGCTCTTCCTATAACTCTCACTCTATATAACAGACTCCCAAGAGGACGCTTCCCTGAATACTAAAATGTCCACCTCTGCAGATCTAGGCTCAACCGATATTTATACTACATATCCTTATAATATTCACCTGTTCATCCTAACTCGACTCTCTTACAATTTGATATCCTTCTGTTGGTGAGCTTCTAGATGTTTACCATAAGTTGAGATAGAATACAAGTCTATCTCAGGGTTTTTATCTCAAAATTCTGGGATAGAGTCATAACCACCGTATAGATCAAGTCCCTAACATACGTTAGGTTACCCGTAGCCCAACATTTGAGCAAATCAAATTAGGCTACAGTATACGATAACCTGTGCTAAATCTATATAGGACCACACTCAGTTAAGTGCCATACGTGATATACGATATGGGCGATCATGTTTCGAAAAAGACATGACTGACTGGGCAGAAGATTATCCCGAAGTAGGTTGCTATTTCTTTCTGCGGAAGACTGGTTACCAGCCAAGGCTACAGGACCCAATCTGTCCTATTTATTTAACCTATAACTGGAAGGGAGAGACAAGGGTATTTTTTGCGTAAGATATTGCAATTATTTCAACTGTAATTCGAACTCAGCTCCCCGATTTAACGTTCCGAGTCGATATCCACTGCACCACAACGCACATCCAGGGCCACACTTTACTGGAAACTAACCATTCTATCATTTTCACTATGTGTTGTATTGTAAAATTACAGCAAACAGTAAATGTATCAGCTGTTACACCCAATATATGCTGTAACGTTAATAGAATACAGAATCAGTTTTACTATTTTATTATTGTGTATCACTATCTGTGTTGAGGTGTTATGTGACCTACCCTTTTTGGACTATAATGGAATCTTCCTGAAATTATGAATACCGGGAGAATATGCCTCGCGGTGTCGGTTGGGTTGAGACATCCCGGCTAATACTGAGCAGTGAGACAGATGCGTAACACTATTCTGTTTGTTTTCCGTTTAATATATATGTGTTACTAATTCCTGAGTTCGTGTTTTCTTATTTTGTACCCACAAAAATATGCCAAGTGCACCAAACACAAGATTGAGTGCGATATTGTTTGACAGCCTGGTACGTAAAGTAGTATACAGTAATTGCAACTCGTGCTGCACGACATGTTTAAACCTCGGTGGTAAAGGTCTAAATTTCATATCCACCATAAAAGTCAACTTTAGTTTTGCAAAGATATTTTAGAATTGAAAACCTTAATTTACAATATTTTTTATTTTATATGTTAGAACAGAAGGATTCCACAATGGTAACATACAGATCTAACATTTTTCTCATTCATAACATAATAACATAAACAATGCTTTGTATGCCCTGTGTCTTAACTGTAAATTCTATACACGATAATAAAATGTCCCATAAGAATTTATAGTGTTGCTTTACCAATATCTTGCAGAATGTGAATGCTTATAACCAGAAGTTGTAATATAATTCTCGACGTATAATAAAAGGATTTATGTTGTTCTCGAAGTAAATGCAATATACAATTAAAAAAGTATTTAATTCATCTGTACAAAAGGTGCAATAATGTCCATAATTACAAGAACTAGTGTACAAAAATCAAATAAAATTTAAAAATCAAATAAAATTTAAAAATCAAATCAAATGGAATTTGGCAAAATCCTACGGAGAATCTATAATGTGGTCGATTCCGACTTGGCAGCTCGGATACAGTCACTTTCTCACCGGCACAATGTGGCTTCCCTGTGTCTCTTCTACAAATACTTTCACGGCTTCTGCTCCGATGAACTTAGCTCAATGGTACCCCTATATATGAATTTACTCGAGCCACAAGATGAGCAACTATGTCTCACCATTTTAATGTGAAACGAATAAATTGTAAACGCAAAGTCTACTCCTCAGCTTCTTCTCTAGCACTTCCCGCCTGTGAAATTCCCTCCCGCTTCCTTGCTTCCCCGAATGCTAGAATCTTTAAGAATTCAAATGTAAAGTCAGTAGTCATCTCCTATCACACTAACTTGCATCCTCTCACTAATGCTCCTTTCTCCGTCCACTTCACTCTCATCAGTATTCTTATCCTTCTCTTACCCACTTCCTTAAACCCCCTGTAATCTGTCACGCTTTCTTATAACTTTTCTCCCTTGTAATCTCCTGCACAACAGTGGCAGTAAAATGCATTACTTCGGGCGACACGATTAAAAAAGAAACAATGATCAAGTCAGAAATCATATTAAAAAAGAGTCCGTGCGGAAAGAGCCATGTCTGTGAAAATCGGTCATTGTTGAAAATAAAAGCAACAATATAGCGTTCAAATAATATTTGGTTAAACCACTCTCCACCTTCTCCTTCACAGGTGAGATGTGGCAAGCCTTTCGCTGCTTTATCGCTACTTTCAAGGAAAGGGTGAGCCTCACTGAATAAAAGAAAGAAAAGAAAAATATTAATATAAGCGATATAATAATTGTTTAATTATATATATATATATATATATATATATATTATAATGTAAGCGTTATAATAACTGTTTTATATATATATATATATATATATATATATATATATATATATATATAGAGCACCTAATGAGCCAGGCGAACCTACCTAGGTTTCATCTAAACGGATCGTCAGGAAAAGCTAATGAGCCAGCTTTCCCTGACGATCCTTCTAGGTAAAACCTAGGTAGGTTCGTCTGGCACATTATGTGCTACTTAGTTTGGTCTACCTTTGTATTGAGCTATTTCTGTTAAATGAAAACTCGTGTGTCGGATTTTTCTTTGGGCTTCGTGCTGATTTCGGTCCGAACATTTTTGACTGACTTTCATGCCCTAAGCTCTTCTTTTTTACAACCATTTCTTCCTTCGTTCGATAGTTTTCGAGGAAGGTTTTCTCGTTTATATATATATATATATATATATATATATATATATATATATATATATATATATTAAAAAAGGATTAATTCAAAGATGTTGAATGGCCATTTCGATATGAAGATCCCCACGGGGGACGACACATCACCTCAGCAACAGAAAAAACCTTTCAGAAACTGGAGAAAAATTAGTCTACTTTTCCTTTTTAAATAGATTGCAAAGAAATTAAAAAATAAATAATAAAATAAAATAAAAATAAAAATAAAGGGAAAGAAAATGAAAAAGAAAACGAAAAAGAAAAAGAAAAAGATAGAATAAAATCAAATAAATAAGAAAAGGAGAAAAAAAGGAAAAAATTGACACCGTCTGGGTTCGCAAAAAAAAGGGAGAATGTAACTAAAAATTAACAGACAGCCGTGTTAAATCGACGTCAGTTTAAGCAACACGAAAAAAAGGTGGTAAGAGAGATAAAAGAAGGAAGGGAAGGGAAAAAGAAAGAAACTAAAGAAAATTTTTTTTTAAAAATATTACAGACGCTGGACAAATTCAAAAACCTAATTTCCCCAAAACGTTGAAGTATTAGAAAAAGGCCTTTACTTAAAAAGGCATAATTATTAATAAAAGGGAATAAAAAGATATAGGATTTAAAATAAAATTATTTTAAAAAAAATTAGGTCATTTGAAATTAAACTAAATAAAGACAACAGGATCTGTCTGCGGATGATTATATATATATATATATATATATATATATATATATATATAATCATCCGCAGACAGATCCTGTTGTCTTTATTTAGATATAATCATCTGCAGACAGATCCTGTTGTCTGTATATATATATATATATATATATATATATATATATAATCATCCGCAGACAGATCAGTTTCGCTGTATCATCAGTACGGTTAGACATTCTATTACTTTTAGCCAGGATTGAAGTCTTCCAGATTGCTCAATCAGGGTGTGAGGGCGTAAATATTGTCATCCGCAGACAGATCTGTTTCGCTGTATCACAGCTCATCAGTACGGTTAGACTCCGATTGCTACCTAACCAAGGCTCTAAACCCGACCGAATTGGCGTCAGTCGGCGACTCCACCCGTGGGCCACGGTGCGTTCGGTGGAAGAAGGCAGTCTTTTTAGCGCAAATCATATTACACGCCCAATAGCTAGAGTGATCCAATTCATTTTACTGAATGAGCGATGCGTACACTCTATAGTGGCTACTGTTTTTTTTTCAAAGTCTACCTTACTTCCAGAGTGCTCAATCAGGGTGTGAGAGCGTAAATAGCCATCCGAAGACAAATCTGTTTCACTGTATCACAGCTCATCAGTACTTATCGAGTAATATAAAAATCTATGCAAATGCTGCTGTGAAAACAACAACAATGACACAAAATAACTTTATTCAGAAGATTAAACAGATATTCGGAGCCTTTAACTCCAATAACCACTAACGCAAATCTTCCCAGCATTATGTTAATATTGCACAAGACTTTGATAGATTCTTCTAACATTGTGACGATGCCAGATCAAAATGTGACCTCCTCAACTATGTCTGCTTCTACAGACAAATTTCTTGCCGATTTTCATCAGACCAGAAAAGAAAATTGAGGTAAAGTTTGCAATAACTTACGAGCTGTCATAGTCGAGATGCTTCGTCATGAAAAAGGTGGGAAATCGAGACGAATGTCTATGCTATCCAATCTGAAATGACGAGGCATTTCATCAATTTTGGCACCGGATATCCGCAGGTGACACACTAAGAAATCACATCTTTTTTGTTTTATTTTTGTTTCTTACATCGGATTCGAATATGAGTCGGGCTGGCTTTTCTGCATGATCGGAAACAGCCAAATTCATAAAGAGGACACAGAAGTTATTATCTGACGGGTTTACGAGTTTATATTATTATTTTTACATCACGACACACACACACACACACACACACACACACACATATATATATATATATATATATATATATGTATATATATATATATATATATAGAGAGAGAGAGAGAGAGAGAAAGAGAGAAGAAACCGAAAAGATCAAAACAATGGTAGTTTAATCGGTTGATCTTGCCAACATAAATATCAAAATTTCTACATGTTAAAGATTCATTTTCCTTCAAGTACTTCCTAATACAACTGTTTACTGGTTTAAATCTAATTTAAATCTGGCCAGTAACTGTTTAATTTTATATCTAAACTTATTTATAAATTGAACTTTCTCTGTGTGTGTATGAGTGTGTGTGTCTGTGTGTGTCCGTTACTTGTTGACACCAAAGCGGCTGAACCGATTTTCTTAAAAATTTACACAGTTGTACTATAATCATCTGCGAGTGTTCTTAGCTAGGTTTGGTGTCGAGGTACGCCTAATAAATATCATAATTCGATAATCGAAAAAATCGAGTTACAGAAGAAGTGGCCCGATTTTAATCAAATTTGATACACTCATCGACAAAGACATAAGAAACGATATTCAGATATTTTTCGGGTAACGTACACACACTCACACACACACAGACAATGTTCTATTCTTAAATAAGTTTAGATTTAATAATAAGAACAACAACAACAATAATAATAATAATGAATAAAATGGCAGACGTAATTATTTTAATATTTTTCAATAGTTAAAAGGAGAATGCGATTTAAGAAAAGTCAGTGTTTGACAATGTTAAATAATATTTCAATCAGTTATATTTCATTTTAAATCCAAGTATAAAAATTCTTTGTCCAAACGTTACTTGTTTTGTAATGAGAAATTAGCTCTCCTGGCAATAAAATGGTTAAAACGAATGAAACTGCTTGTATGAAGGCATGCAATTGAAACGTGCTTAATACGATGGTGATCTGGTTCATATTGGAAGTTTCCGGTAGTTGATTAGGTACAAAGAGAAAATAGTCAAAGAGTGTGAATGTTATGGAATTCTCCTATCATTTTATTCATTTCCGCGGGTTTGGAAGTAGAGTAATTTGCATATTCATATGTTTAAAGATGGAAGCATCGGTAAACTCTGAATATTTTTTTCAGAATGTGCACCTTATGACGCTTGTCGAAATTAAAATCGTTTGTAATTTTGTTCTACAAACACTTTTGATGTCAGAATGTTGTATTTGATATCATAACCGTGTTCATCAAATCTTTATTTATTGTTTTCCGTAGTGCAACTTAATGAATTCAAATTATATTAAGTTTATTAGGCACCGTACATTAAACCGGAATCAGTACAAAGACCTCGTTCTATCAGAATAGAGATGTTTTTCTTTGAATTTGTCTCAGAATTAACTTGTCTCATGTTGCACCGTGAGTGTTTCCTGGAGTACAACGATCCGAAACTTCAATGTTGTTTTAAGTGTGAAAGCTTTCAATTGTTAAAATTTGTTTGATATTTTTATTTCTTTTCAAAGAAACTAAAGGGGAATTTTTTTTTTAATCGTATCACCTCAAACAAGGCGTTAACGCCACTGATTTGCAGGGGTCTACATAAGAGTAAAAAGGTTATATAAAAGGAGAGTAAAGAGAAAGACGAACCAGTTAAAAAAGAGCAAGAGAAGGATGGGAATACAGGTATGATAGCAGTTGTAAAGGTAGAGAGAAAGGAAAACACACACAGGGTGATGTTGAAAGAACCAGAGTCAAGTGGTTAAAAGATGGATATTGACATTGCATTTAAATTCGTGAAGGTTGCAGCCGCCAGGAAAGGAAGAATATGGAAGAAAGTTCCACAGGCGGGAAGTGCAAGAAAAGAAGCTGGTGGAGTAGAATTATCGGCTGCATTTGGTTGATCTAACTGTGAATGAGTGAGACCCAGTTACCAGCCTGGTTGCACGAGTAAACTCCTGTGGCAAGGGCACCAGTGAATTAAGTTCGTTGGAGCAGAAGCCATAAAAATATTTATAGAAAAGCAACATTTCGTCGGTGAGAAAGTCAGTACCTATCACATTACTGATTCTCCGTTGGAGCCTGTCAAGAACACTGAGATAAACAGTGGGTGCTCCTGACCATGTATAACAGCAGTATTCCATGCACGGACGAATGGTCGTGAGAAAAATGTCATGAAATATTGACTGTGTTTCATTATTTTGGACGCATTTGTTACCAGAACAACCATTTTTATTAGAAGACATGCAATGTTTGTGCACAGAATTTTTATACTTAAAATTGTTTACAGTTTATATGTTGAAATTTCTAGATATAATTGTGATTTCTTTCTTTTTTTTTATCGTTTCACCCCAAGCAAGACATTCCACTGCCACTACTGCGCAGGGGGTTACATAGTGGAAGGTGGTGAAAAAGAGTGGTTAGATATAGGATATACCAGAAGGAGGCTGATAGACGGGTAAGGATGTAGATGGGAAAAGTGTTTGAGAGAATGGATGCTAGTTTGTGTGTTAGGAGGTGTCTATTGACCTTACATTTAAACTCCTGGAGATTGTAGCTGTCGGGGAAGAAATAATATGGAAGGGAATTCCACAGGCGGGAAGTGCAAGAAAAGAAGCAGTTGGAGTAGAAATTGCGGTTACATTTTATCAGTTTCACTGTAAAAGAGTGGGACCTCCTAATTGATAATCTAGTATCTCGTGCAAATTCGTACCTAGGGGCCACCAGTGATCTAAATTCATCTGAGAAGAAGCCGTGAAAGTATTTATAGAAGAGGCACAGGAAAGCCACGTCACGTCGGTGAGAGAGTGACTGCAGGTGGTCTGTCAAGTCGGTATTGATCACATTACAGATTCACCGTTGTATTTCTGTGATAATATTTCATTTTCTCGCACTTCTGTTTGTCGAACTGTTTTCCGCTTATTTGTTTTCCTGTCAACTTCAGTCTTCTTGAAAACTTTTCTTTTATATCTACTCTTCGTTTCGTTTACTCTCACTAATTCTGATCATATCCGGGCTTTTATCCCCTTGCCTGAGGTGAAATGATTATAAAAGAAATTCTGACAGCTCATCTAAAGAGGATATTTTATTTTTTACATTTATTTATTTAAGATTTCGAGGGTTAATTATTTCTACTAAGACAAGCAAATAATGTGTCTTTTTCAGAAAACAGTAGAATTAAAAACTGGTGTGAATATTGCAATCAAATCTAAATAATAGTAGTGGAAGATGATGTTTTCACTAAAACTAAAAAATATGTTTAAACAGAAAACGCATCTTTTGTAACTGTCCAGCAAGATAAACGCAGAAAAAAGACAACAAAAAAAAAAAAAAAGAAATTTAGCCATATTAGATAAAGCATCTACCAAGTCAATTCTGATTATTTTAGAAAGATATAGAAGATTGTACAGAGTGAGTAAATTATAAGAGTAAAAATGTATGGCTGACTTTACTTTTTCTTACTGATTGCTTATATATTTTTGAGCTTGTGGTACAGTGTATATCGGCTCGGAACGACAAATCCGTTTCTTCCCTCCAGTTATAAGTTAAATAACAGGACAGATTGGGTTTTATAGCCTTGGCTGGCAACCAGTCTACCACAGAAAGCAATGGCAGCCTACTGCGGAATAATCATATGCCCAGTCAGTCATGTCTTTTTCAAGACATGATTGCCCAAGCATGTATCACGTATGGCACTTACCTGACTGATATATTTTTCAATGGTGTTAATGGATAGTTTTAATATATAGTTTTTGAAAATGTCTATTTAGTGTAACTAGACATAAGTAAGTTTTCCTCCCTTTTGTTTATATCGTCAAGCTTTCTATTGTACGAAAATCAATTTACAATGAGTTTCGTTTATAGCTATTTCTAGCTGATTTCAAGCAAAAATAATTTCGGATGCATGGTAAAAATACATTTGATTTACCTTTACGTAAACAAGATGTTATCCATCATAGGTAAAATTATAAGTTCGTTTTATATTTAAAATCGGATAAATCTTTATAGCGCAGACAAATTGATCAAGGGTAAATAGGTAATAATCATAAATAAAAATGATGCAATAGAAAATAGCTGTTCAAATGCTGTTTTTATAAAAGTAATACAGGAAAAAAATCTTCATTTATCAGAGAAATATTTTTAATATTAATATAAATGCTGTATATGACAAGGCCAAATTGTGTGACTTTAAGCGGAAGTTATACGTTATAGATCTTCTAAAACTTTAATATATGTACATTTTCAGATTCAGACGTAAACAAACTGAATTTTAGATTGATTTTCTCTTAATCCAACAGATTTTTGTCACATTAAAAGCTATTTTTAGTAGATACTGATATTTGAGTCTACACTCCATTTCTTTATTAAACAGTATAATTATTTATGTTTATTTCACGACCTGAATGATCGAAAAAATCTTATTAAAGTAAACTTTGCGCTCTTCGTGTCTGAAGAAACAAGAACGTTAGAAAAATTCAGGGTTTTCAAAGCCATCGTGCTATTTAATCCGTTATTTGTATAGAATTCTATCATATTTAAAGTCAATAAACTTAGGCAAACAGAAATATGGCTTTACAGAATGATTCTTCGAATACCACTGACAGAACATATGGCTAACTAGGAAGTTTTATTGAAAATAGAAACAAAAAGGCATTTTTACTTAAAATCAAATAGAGAAAAATGAAATTTCTTAGATAAAAGTTCCTGGGCATGACGGTAAACTGCATCCAGCAGCAAGGCCTCTGATTGGTGATTGGAAGGTTGCGAGAAGCATGGAACAACCTCTTAATTGCTGTTGTTCTCAGGTCCACCCCGACCTGGAGTGGTTGCATCTGTTAGGGTCCCAGCTATGGGCAAATAGTTAACCCCCAAACTGGGGTGAAAATACTATGAAAGCATAAAAATACTATTTTACAAAAATATATGCATAAAAATAGACTTTAAATGAAAAATATACATTTTTGAACGACAAATATTACCAACAATACATTTTTGAAGAATGAATTATTGCCATAACACATTTTTGAAGGAAAAAATATTCTCAGCAAAATGTTTTTGAATACAAAACTAGAAGACATTTTCAGTTTTCTAAAATTAAAAAGAATAAAAACAAAAAAAAAAATTAAAATCTGACGAAATCAATCTTCTCACTATGTGACGCGCATAGGTCATCACGTGTCTAACCGGTCAATACGGCACCAGATATGACGACGCTCTTGGATTGCTAGTTGTGATGACCTCGTCACAGTAGCTGGTCTTCAAGTCGTCTATTATCAAGGAAAGCATGTTGAAACCCTACTAGCCGTATCTTTACCACGTTGAACCAGACCGGACGCGTGTGCACACTTGGATTAATGAAAAACGGCACCAAAATAAATAAATAAATAAATTCAATGACGCCTGAATAAGTTGCGAAAAAGTTTTTATATATAATAAAAAAAACAGCAAAATAGAAATAGAATATAACAGTCGTCGATTTTTTATCCTTACAACGGAGCGAAAATTTTCAACTCAAATTCTCGGTTGGTAACGGTTATCACTCCAATCGGAGATTTTAAGTTTTATCAAGTTTTTACAATTCAAAATGTCTTATCAGAGCTTTTCACCAAAACCTTACGGAAACAGCCGATGATTGATCTTTGTGTGTGTGTGTGTGTGTGTGTGTGTGTGTTTTTTTTTTGTTTGTTTGTTTTTGTTTGTTTGGACGGCGGCCGTAAAATTGTCTTGTCTGCCTTAGCTCGGCACAGCGATCACAATTCAATTTGACTTTAACTATTTCTCGGCTATTCTTGTTTCTTACATCTTCAGCCAGGACTCCATTGGAGGCGCCTTATTTGACTTTAATCTTTTTAGCTCGTTTGGCGGCAGGCTTCTTTCTGTTTCTTTACATCGTTAGGCAGTACTCTATCGGAGGCAAGCGTCACTGTTTCTGCGGCTGACACCCAATTTCGTGGCAATTATCTCCGTCTCTCTACACCTTTAGTTAAAAACTCTATGGAAAGCGACCACCATTTTTGGTCGTGGTCACACCAGTTGGGAACCTCACTTTCTTAGTCGTTATATCTCTGGACCTAGAGCCGACTGGACTCCAACTGATTTTGGCCTTCTGGGCTCTAGTTTTTATGCCTGTCCCAAATTCTCTTGGAGGGTGCATGACGGACACGGGTGTCCATCCAAATCAAATATTTAACCAATGAAATTATTCCCAGCTCGCATTATGAGGCGGAGTGATTTTATTCCCTTTGTTCAACCAATGAAATAGCAATATTTCTGTTGACGTCATTTCTTTTCGTCTTCTTCTGATTCACGTAAATGCATCATTTATTTTTCAAGTTAAGTCTTTTCCCAAAGAATTCGGAAGTTGAGAATCTAGCCTTACTTGACCTCATCAAAAGTTTTCGACAATCGTCGAAACCATGTTTTTACTGCCATTATTTTTCACTTCCACCAGCCGTAAAGCTCAAGGTGTCCAGTGGTGTTTTTCTTAATCACTTGTTTCTACTTTGTCACATAATGACTGCGAATGATGACCTCGTATGACCTATTGCTTTACACCTGCAAAATATTTTTTCTTTTTATTCTCTTTTACTCTCAGCTATTTTTTTTAGATTTTAAAAATTTTGTGATATATATTTTTTTACTTCACTCATATTGCGACTGCAATTTGCACAATTAATAATGCCACTAAAATAATTTTTTTTCTCTTCGTCGTACTGAAATAGTATTATATTTTTCCATATGTAATTACATTATTATATTATTCCATATACAAAAATAGTGTTATAACTATAAAAGAACATTAAAAAATAACTTAAAGCCCCACTTATTGGAATTAAATAACCCACAAACGTTGATACGCTGTTAAAAAAAAAACCCAAACTCTCTTGGGCACAAAATGAAGAAAAAGGAATGGCCGATTTTGCACTAACAACACATATTTAAGATGCATTGTAATGCGATAGATATCAACTCAAAACGAAAAATAGGAGAGTCGAGTTCGGATTTCCTAGTAAATTCATTGCATTCACATACGCGCAAATACCTTTGAGAAAGTTATCAATCCATCACATCTCCCTTCAACTATGGGTTAAATAGAAGGAAAAATTGGGTTAGATATCCTTGCGTGGTAACCTGTCTACGACAGAAAGTTATGGCAACCTACTGCGGGAAAATCCTCTGTCCGGTCAGTCATGTCTCTTTCGAGACATGATTGCCCAAAACTGAATCACATATGTCACTTAAATGACTGACTGAAACAAGGGGAAGGAGCGAATAAACTACATATGAGCTTGTGTAAACGCTTTAAAACAGAAATTAGAAAATTAACAAAATGATAAGCCTCACTAAGACTTGTAAAGGAAAGGAAATTTTGCTGAAGTGGTACGTAATGTAAATGAGGTATGCTTCATCCAGTGCTTGTGTTGGTGTTGATACTGCATCATTCTATATTGGATTTAATTCATCATAAACACCTAAGACCTCAGTAGAAAGTCTTAAAAAGAAATAAGCTAGGTCAATAACAGAATCTGATTAGCATTCAAAATATGTTTCTCTTCTAGTTCTGGATATGATAATTAACAACATGTGGCAACAGCATTTCTAATAGAGAGGTTTTGAGAAGCTTGGTGATCTTTATTGACTGCTGTTGTATCCAGTTCTACCGTGACCCGGACTGGCATAATATGTCAGGGTCCCAGCTATGGAAAAAAAAAAAACACTACGAAAGATTAAAAATACATATTTATAGCAAAATTCCAGAAATCCATATTCATAGTAAAATTATCATCTATACAAATTTGTAGGCAAAAAAAGGACTAACAATATAGATTTATTGTAAAATTACCAGCAATGATTGCTGTAGTAGAATTAATAACAAAACTTTTTTCGTTAAAATAACAATAATACATATTAAAATATTTAGATTTCGTGATTAAATAACCCATAGAGATCGATATGCCGCGAAACAAAATCAACCAACCAAACAATCAACCTTCCTCACAATTGATTCGATCACAAGCCGATACGAAGGAAACGTCGCGAAAAATGTTAAAAGATGCTGACGTTAGAGGAAAATAAGGGATATAAAGCTTTCTAAAAAGTTATAATTTCCGAGGAACTTAATAGAAATATTGTAGAACAACGGAGACAATTCGGGAATACATATCCGCCTGCGAAACAGAATCATACTCTGTAAATCATTGTTTACTGTTCTTATCTGTGGTCATGAGTAGAAAATAGGAAAATTAAAAATACCACATAAGTCACAGACTACAAAACGTAGGCATTGTAATATAAAACAATATATATATATATATATATATATATATATATATAAACATGATACGGAAATTAACGAATTTTAACGAAACTTGGTTATAAACAACGACAATTTGAAATGAATGGTTTGAACATATGATATGGTTGTTTGCGATGAATCAAAAATTGATAAAAACCTCGTTTAGAGTGGAGGCCATTCGTGGTCGAGAGGTCTAAGACGTTGTCAGTTCAAATGGTAGCTTCGCAGGTTCGAATCCTGCCGAATGGCACACATTTTCGTAATAACAAATTATCGTAAATAATCAGGCCGGTAGAAATAAATAAATATATAATACTGTTTAATTAAAAAACAGAATATCTACTTAAATACGAGTATGGATAAAATTAATTTCATATATATATATATATATATATATATATATATATATATATATATATATATATAATAGAACGCTCGTTTGATCTGATCTAGTCGTTGCTTTCAAATCGAGTAATAAAGGTAGTATTGAATAGGCATGCTTCCAGATACTGTCATACGAACGTGAGTGTCCCTGAAGGCTCTATTCTAGGCCCTACGCCTTTTCAGATCTTCATCAAGGATCTCCCTGAGGAAATGAGATCCCAAGTAGGTATCTACACTAACTACACTCTCATTTACTCCCGTCCCGAAAAGAAATCTGTCGGGGATGACAAAACAAACCTCGCTGGTGATCTTGAAAAGAAGCCTCCAATCCGTGGTAGACTGGATTAAGAAATGGCTCGTAAATTTGAAGCTGCTATCCTTTAACCACCTTAGACAATCGCACCTACCCCACATCAGCATGGATCAGGCTAGTCACCTTGAAAGCAAAACATTCTACTTCGTCGGCCTAACTTTTTCAGCCGACCTCAAATGGAATGACTACATTGAATTCATAGCGAAATCTGCTGCTAGGAAGATTTGTTCACTGAGTAGGGCCAGGAAGATTTTCTCATCTGAATCCATCTTGCACATATATAAATCTACCGTCCGCTTATGCATTGAATACTGCTGTCACATCTGGTCGTGTGCCCCTGCTAATTCATCTCGTGGTTCTTGACAAAATACAACGGAGAATCTGCAATGTGATCGTTCCCGACCTTGTAGCTCTGCTCCATTCAATTTCTCAACGACTTAACGCGGCTTACCCCTGTCTCTTCTAAAACGACCTTCACGGCTTCCGTTCCGATGGGCTTAGTTCCCCGGTGCATCTCTGCATGAATTTACTTGAGCTACCAGACGAGCAACTAGGTCCCACTCATTTACTGTGAAACCATAGATTTTCATTTTAATATTTGATAATTTTTAATATAGCATAAGTCAACTAGTCAATATTTAATATGTTTTTATTCTATCACAGCTTGTCAAATTAATTTTTAATCATTATGATTCTTCAAACATCAACTTCACATGGGTTCTGAATTTTTTATTAGTACTAAGGTCAAATTTATGTATATATGCACTTTTTGCAGTTCGATTTTACTTCCCTATATGAATATATATACTTGGTTGCATGGGTTTGTCCAACTACAAATGATTGTATGTAGGTGTAAATGTGAGTTTATGTACATGTATCACTTTTATGTGCATTGTGGTGCAGTGGATAACAACTCGGAACGAGAAATCGGGGAGCCGAGTTCGAGTTACAGTTGAATTTCTAGCATTCACTCACGCACAAATACTCTTTGAAAAGGAATTAATCCATCTCTTTTCCTTTTGTTTAAATAATAGGACAGATTGGGTTCTATAGACTTGACTGGCAACCAGTTTACCGCAGAAAGCAATGGCAATCTACTGCGAGATAATCTTCTGCCCAGTCAGTAAAGGTCTCTTTCGAGACATGATCGCCCAATGTGTGTATCACGTATGGCACTCAATTTACTGAACAATCTTTACGACGACGGCCTCCACAATTTTTAGTTTTTCTTTACACGGTGGTTCTATATAATATATATATAATATATATATATATATATATATATATATATATATATATATATATATGTATATATGTGTATGTGTGTGTGTGAAAAATTGTAAGAAAATAAAACATCTATGCTTCGCAATATATAAATACCTTCACAGACATATGTTTGTGAGTTCATAAAAACTTGTAAGAAATAAAAAAGTGCTTGCTGTGTCTAGGAAAGATGTTGAAGGCACTTTCCAAAACTAAAAAAATACAGTGCAATTTATTTTAAAAAAAATCATAAATCATAAATAATGCAAACTTTTCCGTTTCCGTGGTTTAACCTGTGGCAGTAATATTCAGGATTATATTTTCTTCTCCTTTCGTTAACACTTCAGTGATAGGAAGGGAAACTTTTCTTCTTATAATAACAAATAAAGACGTTTTACCGTGGTTCATAATTTCCCACGAGAAATGTTGTATCGTGCTTGCACTTTATCAATATCGGGCATATTTTCTGGCACACCTTTTCTCGGAAATCTTTCGATCGCCTATTCTTCCTGCTGAC
Organism: Ascarosepion bandense; assembly: GCA_037127315.1. NCBI lineage: Eukaryota > Metazoa > Mollusca > Cephalopoda > Sepiida > Sepiidae > Ascarosepion > Ascarosepion bandense. The sequence goes on along the minus strand of JBBBDQ010000876.1, from coordinate 871,439 downwards.
ATAACCTGGAGAAAATTGCATCTTCTTCATTATATCCCATTTTACAATAGTCGTTTTCTTCTATTTTACTCTCTCTCTATATATATATAGCGTAAAATAGAAGAAAACGACCATATATATATAGCGTAGAATTTACGCTCTCACACCCTGATTGAGCACTCTGGAAGAATGGTAGACTTTGAAAAACAGTAGCTACTCTGTCATCTACGCATCGTTCATTCAGCAATGAATTAGAACACCCTCAGCTATTGGGCGTGTATAATGATAATATACACGCTAAAAAGTTTGCCACCTTCTACCGAGCGCCCATAGCTCAAAGGTAGAATCACCGACTGACACCAATTCGGTTAGGTTTCAGTCCTGGGTCAAAACGCGATCGGAGTCTCGCCGTGTTGATGAGCTGTGATACGGCAAAACAGATCTGTCTGCGGATATATATATATATATATATATATATATATAAAGATACTTAACGAAGGTAAGATGCTGTTTGCTGCCAGGATGAAGCAGCGCATAGTATCCTCCAAGTTCGGTACCAAAGACTACTGGGCCTCTGTATACGCGTTCTTAGCAAGTGTAAGTCCTCAATACCCCTACTAATAAACGAGTTTGAGATCCTCACCACCTCAGCGGATAAGGCTGAATGCTTTGCCCGTAGATTCTCGACCAATTCGACAATGGATTTGTCTGGAATCCATACATCCGATTTCCCATCTAGAACTGAGGCCCAATTGAATGACATCCACATCACGCCCGTGCTGATTTCTAGCATAATCTCAAAACTGAACCCTCACAAAGCGAGTGGCGGGGATGGAATCCCAATCATAGTTTTGAAGAATTGTGCCCCTGAACTCTCCTCTATCCTTTCTAAGTTCTACAACCGCTGCCTATCTTCTTCCTACTTTCCTGCTTGCTGGAAGTCTTCTTCTATGGTTCCAATATTCAAGAACACTGGTGAACCATCGGACCCCACAAATTACCGCACCATCAGCGTTTTTCCGATCTTCGGCAAAGTGTTCGAAGCCATTATCAATGTCGAGGTCGTTCAGCATCTCACAGCCCACGGGCTCCTCTCGGACAAACAGTATGGCTTCCGCTTCACCAGGTCTATTGCTGATATGCTAACGACCATCACCGAGTATATATACCAGGCTCTCGACAAGAATGGTGAACCCCGAACCGTCGCCTTGGATATCTCTAAAGCATTCGACAGAGTATGGCATGCCGGCCTTCTACGGAAACTGCGAAGCTATGGCATAACTGGACTTTTGTTGGACTTAATCCGGTCATTCCTCTCTAACCGCACACTGAAGGTAGTATTAAACGGACATGCCTCCTAGAACTACCCTATAAACGCGGGTGTCCCCCAAGACTCTCTCCGAGGTCCTACGCTTTTTCTAATCTATATCAATGATCTCCCCGATGCCATAAGATCACAAGTAGGCATGTACACCGATGATACCACAGTTTACTCTCGCCTCAATCAAAAATCTGGTGTTGGTGACAAGGCAAACCTCGCTGCCGAGCTTGAGAAGGACCTCCAATCCGTGGTGGATTGGGGTAAGAAATGGCTCGTAAAATTCAATTCTTCCAAAACGAAGCTGTTGTCAATTAACCCCCACAGACAACCGCACCCCCTCCCATTAGCATGGAACAGGTTTGACTCCCAGAGAGTAAATCACTACGCCTGTTTGGCCTGTCACTCTCAGAGGACCTTAAGTGGAATGACTACGTCGAATCCATTGCTAATTCCGCTGCTATGAAAGTCGGCTCTCTGTGCAGGGCCCGGAAATTCTTTCCGCCTGAATCTATCCTGCAATTATATAAATCCACCATCCACCTATGTATTAAGTACTGCTGCCACATCTGGTCGGGTGCCCCTTCTATTCTCCTCGGGGTTCTTGACAAAATACAGCGAAGAATCTGTAATGTGATTGATACCGACTTGGCTGACCGCCTGCAGTCTCTCTCACTGGCGTGACGTGGCTTCCCTGTGCCACTTCTATAAATGATTTCATGGCTTCTGCTCTGACGAACTTAAATCACTGGTGCCCCCTAGATGTGAATTTGTACGAGATACTAGATTGGCAACTAGGTCCCACCCTTTTACAATGAAACCAATGAAATGTTACCGCAATTTCTACTCCAACAGTTTCTTTCCTAGCACTTCCCGCCTGTGGAATTCCTTACCGCATGCTTGATTCCCCGACGGCTACAATCTCCAGGAGTTTAAATGTAAGGATCAATCGACACCTCCTAACACACTAACTCACACCCACTCTCTCCAACTCTCTCCCTATGTACATCCTATGTCGTCTATCACCCTCCTTCTGACATTTCCTATACCCAATCGCTCTATGTCACCCCCTGTGCTATAGTGGCAATGGAATGCCTTGCTTGGGATGACACGATTAAAAAAAACAAAAGAAACGTTACACTGATTATTATGCATAAAATACAAAATAATCTTTTGTAGATTTACTACATAAATGTTACTATCTACAAACACTTAATAGAACACGTTCCTGTTATATATAAAAATCTTTCTTGAAGCTTTTTATTTTACTATTAATATCAGGCTAATAAATTAAATTTAGTACATACAATAAGCAAAATACTTTGATGTATACATAAATAAACTTTAAATGGCGAATAAGTTAAATTTAGTACCTGCAAGAAGCAAAATTCTTTGATGTATCTCTAAATAAACTTAAATGGCGGAAAATAGTTGTCATTTTAAAATTGAAAAAATTGATGTTAGTGCCATTTTTAGCCATAAATGTCACGATCTGCATGTACTTGTTAGTGCCATTTTAACCATATCCCAGAAATACCTATTTTCAGCACCGTAGTAGATGTTTATTTAATGTGTTGACATATCGACTGTTAATGGCAGATAGAGGTTATCTGATGTTTTTTCTACCCTGAATAACTACGCAAAAATAATTGAGGTATATCATATGAACGCCCATTTTAAATTAGTTCAAAAATCTTAAAAATTTAGCAAAATATTCTAGTAATGTAATGTTTTATTGAATTTGAGATACTTTGGTTTAAAGTTACTATAGTGATGTTTCTTATTTCATGATAATGCTTTGTATGAACATCGATATTTACAAAATCGGAAAGTTTGTACATATATAAAACTAATATAAACTCTATATGTATGTGTATATATATATATATATATATACACAGCGTTTCTAAAATTGTTTGTATATAGATAGTTTGAAAACAAAATTAACGAATAAAATTAATAAATCATTATTTAATTAAGTTACAAAGATTTCTTATTGTTTCGGTTTCAAACTGTGGACCACGCTAAGGATTCGGAAAAAGTTGGATGAGTGATTACGGAAGTGTTTGCGACGTAATGCCACCATTCATCTTCCCCCCACAGGGTCTCAGACTCAACACCGTAGCCCACATTAAGTCTCTGGAAGATCTAGTTCTGCTTGAAGACCTTATGTTTGGGAAGATGATACTACATCATGCCACACAAGAACCCAATCATGGCTTTCAGATAATTACAGTGAGAACATCACCCATTAGAGCTGGCTACCTAACTCCCTAGCCTGAACCCCCTTTGAGCAAGTGACCAACAAAACTCACAGTAACACTAAAGTTGAACTTAAAACAAGGACTGAGGAAGAATTCCCCTACACTAATGAGAAGACCGTCCAGAAAATTTACAAGGGATTCTGAAATTATCTGCATGGCGTGGTTGAAGGCAATGTCGAGTTTATTGAACAAATTGATTCTTTTGTATTTCTATATATTTTTGTGTAATTTTGGTAAAAGTTTCGTTTTTGCGTAATTTAAACAAGAATTCAACTCTCGAATCTGGCAAATATATCTTCTATAGAATAAATGAATTTCTTTTAATCTAAATTTATTTCAAATTTATTTTGAGGTACTCGGGTTTCAATTGGACTCCGTTATTTTTAGGCAGAAAGTATTTTTTATGAGGCTGCGCATTTAAGAAAAATTAAAGAAATTCATCCTGAAGCACATTTTCCAGAAGACCGAGCCGATATAGTTTTTTGAAAAAAATTAAATGTGTATTATATATCTTTTGAATATATATATAACAGTATAGCTCGGTGTTGCTTGGGTGTAATGAAAGCTTTAAAACTAATCTATGATCCTGGAGCTCAAACTCTTTGAACGTTGGCACGAAAGACTAAAAAGTAATAGTTCTTTCCAGTTAAAGCCAAACCGTAGACTGAAAGGAAAATGAATGGATGTAATTTTGATTTCCTGGTCTCGATATAAAATAAGTGTTTTTCGTTATAAAGTGAATTTTGAAGGCTAAGTAAGTTCTCTGAGTAAATCGAATCATGGCTGAAACTAAGAACTACAATTATACCTACTTAGAGCCAAACCCGAAAGCAAAACTAAAATAAAAGGGTTGAAAAAATACAAACATACAGGCAGATAAACAGACACCAACACAAACATCTTGCCTTATATATATATATATATATTATCGATTTTCTGCACTATATTAAGAACTGCAACCTTGAAACTTCTGAATATCGTTTCTTATGTCATTGTCTATGAGTGTATCAAATTTGATTAAAATCGGACCACTCCTTCTATAACCCGATTTTTTCGATTATAGTACAACGGTGAAAATTGTCAAGAAAATCGGTTCAGCCGTTTCGGAGTCTATAGGTAACGGACACACACACACAAACACAAAGAGACAAAGTTTCATTTATAAATAAGTTTAGATTTTATATATATATATATATATATATATATATATTTGTGTCTTCATATAGCAACTTTTCTTTTAGACATGTCAGATTAACTAAATTGCAAACATTATGTCTGCTGATTTTGAATAAAACCCCTTCATACTCACAGATAATCGTACGCAGTTATCAATGAGGTAATTTAAATCTTGTAAATAAAAATAATGTTTAGATAAATCTTTTGTAAATCCGTTATTTATTCGAAGCCATTTGTATTCTAAAAAAGACGATCCTTCCTTGTGTATATTTATTAAATAAACAATATTTACTGTTTCAGTTAGAATTTGTGACTAATAAAAAAAAATTGTTCTTTTAGTAAATTTGTTTTAATTTTTCCATGCTAGCGGAGGAGATAATTTAATATATCGAATTATGCATTATGCATATTAGCAGAGATGCCGTTTTTCACATCGTAGGTATTATAAAAACTAAAAAAAATACTCTTGTTTTTTTTTTTAATATGTCGTTTGGAGAATATGGTGAATTTTTTGAATTGCTTCGGCCAAAACAAAACTGCATAATGAAAACTTATTTTGATTAAATATATTTAGAAACTAATGCTTTATTGACGAACTTTTGGCTAAAAAGAAATGAACCCATAAATTATTCTCTGTAGAAAATTTGAAAGGATAGCGTTGGCAGATTTACGATTATTAAGACAATTCATTGAGATTCTACCAATTATTAAAGTGAAAATCTATATTACAAACTTTTATAGCGATTCGGATGGGGTTTTATTATTCTAATTATTCGGTTAAATATTGCTGAAATACATTTCACGCGAAGCATATTAATTCAGTTTTAAAACTATTAAAAATAATATATTAGTAGTAGTATTGTTAGTAGTTTTGTCTCAACTAGTGATCATAGTATTAAAAACTACAGTAGACTTAGTATAAGAAACAGAAATAACGCAACCGAAAGGCAAATATGAATAAAATAACGATACCTCTAATTTAGGATAAAAAAATGAATCCTAAATTCTAAATGAGATTATAGAGACAGCTTCGAAAGAGAAAAGTTTGATCATGATTAATCGTAACCCAGAATACTTAACTATTCATTGATTTACCACTCTAGTTAATTGAATTCTTATTGAGTTCTCGTGCCTTATAAAAAACTATGTAAAACTTAATTGAGCACCTAACTAGAACCTCAGCCATGTTTACTCGTAAACATCTTAATTCAGTTTAATTTACTATCATCTTGTTAGTTTGATGGAGCACTTCGATGCTATTTACTGGATAGCAAGCTTGTCTCACTAGATCAATTATGACTGAGTAGTGAGTTTGATCCTCATTGGGTGCTTCAAACGTTTGGCTTCCTGCCACATTTTACCGACGCTTATAACATTACCATTTTATTCGTCAGTAGATTGCCATTGCTTTCTGCGGTAGACTGGTTGCCAGCCAAGGCTATAGAACCCAATCTGTCCTCTTATTTAACTGGAGGGAAAAGATGGATTAATACCTTTCCCAAGGGTCAGTCAGTTAAGTGCCATACATGATATACGCTTTGTGCGATCATATCTCGAAAGAGACATGAATGACTGGACAGAAGGATTATCCCGCAGTAGGTTGCCATTGCTTTCTGCGGTAGACTGGTTGCCGACAAGGCTATGTAACCCAATCTGTCCTATTACTTAAACCATAACTCGAGGGAAGAGACGGATTAATACCTTTCCCAAGGGTAATTGTTCGAAAGTGAATGCGAGGAATTTAACCGGAATTCGAACTCGGCACCCCCGATTTATCGTTCCGAGTCGATATCCGCTGCACCACAACGCACATGCAAGAGTATTTGCACGTAAGTGAATATTATTCGTATGAAATCTAAATTGTTTCAATTTTTCTTTATTAACTTTTTTCTTCAAAGCTTAAATGATATTTTATTAAATTAAATTATATATTCACTATTCTTTGGCATAAGATGTTGCCAAATATTTATCAGCTCTTCGATACCTTTTGATTAAAATTCTATAGAATTTGATCCAAAAGGTTTTCGACGAAATTTTGAATCTGGTTTTCATTAGAATTTCTTTTTCCTATTAATGTATATTACAACTATTGAATAACATAAAAATCAGTTGGTGAAAAGGCAAGTTAATATAGCGTTTGGGCAGAACAGGCTAAGGGAGTCTCCCATTTTTCTCCTGTTTAATGCTTGTTGTATATGACCATGAATTTGTATTTGTGTTGAGCGAATTATTTTCTGGTGAAAAGTAAATGGAACTTTTTGATCAACCATTTTATTGACACATTACTGCAGTTGCTTAGATGAACTTAGATGAACTTAGATCACTGGTACCCACTAAATACGAATTTGAACGAGATACTAGATTAGCAACTAGACAGTGAAACCGATAAAATGCAACCGCAACTTCCACTCCAACTGTTTCTTTCCTCGCACTTCCCGACTGTGGAATTCCCTACCATATGATTGCTCCCCCGACGGCTACAATCTCCAGGAGTTTAAATGTAAGGTCAATAGACACCTCCTAACACACTAACCTGCTCCCATTTTATCAAACACTCTTCCCATCTGCCCAACCCTCATCCTCGGTATCCTTACTCATCTGTCACCTTCCTCCTGACATTCCCTATGACTAACCACTCCTTCTCTTTACATTCCCCTATGTAGCCCCATGCGCAATAGTGGCAGTGGAATGCCTTGCTTGGGGTGAAATGATTAAAAAAAATGTTGCGTGTATAAATTTATGCATTTACAGTTAAAATGACATTTACTAAATGTAAATTAATAATAATTCAACATGTGCAGGTTTATATTTGTTCTACAGAGCTCAAGTTGGTGTATGTTTCTCTACCTTTTAGGATTTTCATTCGCTCGTCAATCCTCAAACCAGTAACGATTCTTTCCTGATCCGACTTACGGCTACATCACTTACGGCTGAAACACAATCACATGTAACTAATGGTCAAGCATGACCATTAGTTACATGGAGAACTATTAAGTCTTCAAGTTTCAATTCAATTCGGGCTCGTTAAATTCTTCTTACTTTATCTATAGGTTAATTAGTAGAATTTGTAGAGTAGAATTAGTAGTTAATTAGTAGAATATAGGTTAATTAGTAGTATTGTATCAGTAATTCATTGTTATCTCCAAGAAATCATAAAATAAAATAATAAACTTATAATATAAAACTATTTTCTGGGTTTGAAATAACCAACGAAGTTTGATAAATCGTAGAAAACAATCTTAGCTCATCCAAAAATATAAAAAAATTCTTCCTTGCCCGTTTCCTTTGTTTAGACTGTTAAAAATGTTTTTCTTTAATCAACAATCCTTCTTTTGTTCTCTAGATATCACCGTTTTCTAATCCGTATTGATTCGGTAACCTTTTTATGTTTGTTTTCTGCTTCTTCTGTTTTATCCTAACTCTAGACTTGAACATTCTTTATACTATCCGTCAAGCCTATCACTTTTGAGATATGTCTACGATGTGGTGAAAGATATAATTAATAAATTTACAAGAATACATATCAGTCAGTTAAGCGTCATACGTGATACACGCTTGGGCGATCATGTCTCGAAAGAGACATGACTGACTGGGCAGAAGATTATCCCGCAGTAGGTTGCCATTGCTTTCTGCGGTAGACTGGTTGCCGACCAAGGCTATAGAACCCAATCTGTCCTGCTATTTAACCCATAACTGGAAGGAAGTGACGGATTAATTCCTTTCCCATGGGTATTTGCGCGTAAGGGAATGCAAGTAATTCGACTGGAATTCGAACTCGGCACCCCGTTTTCTCGTTCGAAGCCGATATCCACTTTGCCACCACGCACATCTCATATATATATATATATATATATATATATATATATATATATATATCTGAAGCATAGCTTCTAAAATTAACTTTGAGGTGGTATTATAGATAATAAGTTTAATACTTAGGGTTAGAATTATACAAGTAAGACTTGAGACGAACATCGCTGTGTAGTAATTAAAATATCTCATGCTTTTTGGAGACTGACAAATATATTATTTAAGATTTACGAAATCTTAGCTTCCTGTTCTCCATGAGGATTGACGCTCAGTTAAATCAATTCTCAAGTACATCAAGTGAACCTTGATGTCTGGGGCCAGCTCGTTTCACACGTGCATCAAGTTTATTTTATCTCTTTATTGCTTATAACTTCATCTTGACAGCGGAATCTCCAAGGGAAAAAAATCTCTTTCAGCTTTCTGATTTACCCCACATCAAAACAGCTGTTCAATTCCCATTTCACTTCAATCAATAAGGAACTTTTCTCGACTCTCTTCACTCAAGGCGATCTCCTTTATTCTCTCAAAGAGGAAACTTCGGATGGAATTGACTAGTTAAAGCTACAACTTAATTCCCGTACACCAAAGATCAAATTTTCATAGACTTAAGATTAAATAGATTTTCCACGTTAAGCCGATAAAAGTTAAACGCAAGTTGTAGTCATTTCGTTGCTTTGAGATTTCAGATTCCAACATGCTTGTATAAGGTCCTCGACAGAAGGTGAGAACCGTTAAAAGATTTAATAATAATAATAATAATAATAATAATAATAATGTACCTGTACTTTGCAATGTATCTTTGAGGATCTTCAAAAAACACTAAAAATCCACTGTCATTGGCATGGCGGTTAAATGCATCCCGCATCAAGGCTTCTGATTGGGAGGTTGTGAGGAGCATAGAACCACCTCTTAATTGCTGTTGTTCCCAGGTCCACTCTGACCCGGAATGATAACACCTATTACGGTCCCAGCTATGGGCAAATAGTTAGCCCCCTAACTGGGGTCAAAACACTATGAATGTATAAAAATTCACTTTTATAGAAAAATATACATTTTTGAAGAACAAATTATTATCATAACACTTTTTTGAAAGAAGATATTATTCTCAGCAAAACATTTTGAATACAAAACTAGAAGACATAAAACTAAAATAAAAAAATATAAAAACAAAAAATGAACATTAAAATCTGACTAAATCAACCTTCTCACTATAACTGAACATTAAAAAGAATATCTTAAAACTCTACCTTTCTTGACATTAAATAACCCACAGTAGTTTATATACCGTTAAACAAAACTCAAACTCAAAACACAACAATCTTGAATTAGAATTAAAAATTATGGTACATATGGAAATCAATGCTAGTATATGTAGTTAGAGCCCTTGTATTGACTCGAAAAAGATTCTGAGAGATTAATAAAAGGGATTTCTGGAAGACCATGCTTTCAAGAAAAACTGTATTTACAACTGCAGTTCACACATGAAGAAGATACTTATCTATGTGAAATGCGATTGATTTTCTCTACCCTCTTCACTCAAGGCGATCTCTATACAAGTATGTTAGAATCTGAAATCTCAATGCAGCGAAATGACTACAACTAGCGGTTAACTTTTATCAACTTAACTTGGAAAATCTTTTTCATCTTAAGTTTATGAAAATTTGATCTTTGGTGTACGGGAATTAATTTGTAGCTTTAACTAGTTAATTCGATCCAAAGTTTCCTCTTTGAGATAATAAGTTGGTATTTCGGACAAAATTATTTTTAGCGATCAACGATAAAATGTCCATTAATTAAAAACAAAATAAATGCTTACAAACAAATACTCATACCGGATCAACCGTCATTCGGGTCAACATGTGCTGCGTTCCTCAGAGAGGATCCAATCTTGGGCTAAAATCTTTCACTGGAACAAAGTCTTTCAACAATAATGAGACACCTGGTTACTAAACCTCGACAAATTCCAACCATAGACCAAGTGACCCAGTTTAAAATTAACTAATAAAAAAGCGAACGAAATGGAATTCGCAGTGAGTATCAATGTCAGAACATCTTTTTTACAGCACTCAAAATTCCATAAAAGTTCATCAGGAAACAGCCAAATATGGATAAATATCTTAGAAACTGATATAAGCCCCCATCTCAATCCAAACATGCTTGACAATATACGTCGCGACATCGTGTAAGATAAAGGATTCTCAAATGCAGAAATACTGAAAATACAATTAAATATTAGATAGAAGATAACCCATAACTCAAACAATAATGAGGGGACAGTGGTAAATAACAGTGTTGCAGATTATCAAGCCAAGCTTAAAATAGATGATATACGAAATAAAAATCACCCAGGAAACAAGATTGATAAATATCCTTGGGACATAACAAAAATTGCCGTAATTCAAATTAAGTCCATGAAGATGGGTCAAATAAGTTTAGGGCAAAATTCATCGAAAACAAGAGGCGAAATCAAAAAATCACTGAAACGGAAACCACATCATTCCATTAATCAGCAGAGTAACCTGCACACAAATGTCACACACAGACTAGCTTCAAAGAATACATATAACAACTTTCAATAAATATATTGCGCAAGCATAGAACATTGCACCATTAACCTTTTTAATGGACATACCAGTGGGAAGCATCACAGAAGTAAATAATGTCTTATACGCAGAAGAATTAGCAATTATTGGAAAACTTGATGTCAAGATAAAGAAAGAAAGCGGCTTTTTGTCAGCTGTTTAATTCTTTATAAAGAAATTATATGTGGATTATGGATATTGGATGATATATCAAATATACGATATCTTTCAACACACAAATGCAGTAAGATCAAGCGAAAATATCAAATTAAATTCCTCATTAAAATCTCACTAATTAAAAAAATGTAGTTGAAAGCGCAGACAAAAAGACAATATGAAAAACGTTGTAGGTTCTTGTCGTAGAACCCGGATAAAGGTCCAGTAAAAATAACGCAAAAAGGTCCAGTAAAAATAACGAAATAGGAAAATACGGATATATATTAATTACGGAAAGAATACAATACTTAGAACTTCGTTAGTAAGAACAATAAACCGAGTTAGTGTGGAATACTATGATTCGACCTTCGGCCCTAGATCTGGGACTCGTAATGGTCGTTAAGGTAGCAGTGTTTGTAGACCGACTTTTAGCTGATTTCGGAGAGCTTTGAGGGCGCTCTCCTCAGGCTACTCCCTCTCACCTCTTGTGAGGGGAGGTATAAGTAATTGTTAGAAGAATCTGTTCAGTCTGTCGGTGATGCTGCCATGACAGTTCTATGAACAAAATAAGATATACAAACGAAACTTTATAGAAAGATAATTTACAGAGGAAATGGAGAAAGAGTAATGGAAGTCAAAATGACATTATCTATTGAAAACACAAAACAATGTAACTTCAATGCAGAACGCATCCAAAGAGAAAAGAAAAGAACGATGGATAAACATGTACAGGAATAGGAAAATATAACCAAGAATAATAATATCAGGATAGGTGAGGAAATCAGCAGAAAATGGTAATCCGCAGGAAATGAAAATGTACACGGTTTTTAGCTTTTTCGCGTGTCTTCCCACGACATATAAATTGATCACGTCTGTCCTGACGATCTGTAATTACCCTTTTCTCGATAAAAACAACATTATTCAGTTGGAACGGATGAGATATGGCAGAGGTTTATATACTTACAAAGATCAACTATTGATAGAAAATGATCTTATGAAATTACAGGAAAAGAGATAAAAATCTCAGTGCAGTATTGATATAATAACAAAAAGCATTTGTTAGTGAGCCACACTCTTAAGGCTTTGGAATATACAAAGTCTCTTCGGTTATAGTAAATTTCTTTAAACACAGTATAGGAGAGTGGAAAATCTCATCATACCAAATGCATTTTATTTCCAACAGTCTGAATATCTGACGAGGTATCTTTCAAGGACATACCCTGTCAACACTTCTATTTTGTCGAAATGTAATCTCCCTTTCGCATGAAATAAACAATAATAGCTATAGATACAAACAAGAAACTAATCACCTACACTACACAGATGATATCAAACTATTTGCCAAAGACTAAAATAAATCTAAGAGTCTCCCCATTATAATAAAATATATAATTGATGACATAAGTATGGATTTCAGATTAGATAAATGCAGAATGTTAGAAACAAACTCAATAGATTTAGATTTTGTCGCAAAAATAAAGGGTTCACAAACGAAGAATCCTATAGGTAAGCAATTAGCAAAGGAGATGGAATGCAGCAGGCCAAATTGAAAGAAAGACCAAGAACTGAATACTACATACGTGTGCGTTTGGTAACGAATTTTCATCTTCTTCATGTGTCATGTTTCTTCAGGACGTAGGCGATCATGGACTTCTACTTGGCTGTCTTTTGTCGCTCTCAATATTTTTCTTCGTAGTATCTCTCCCGAAACCCTCTCCCCCATCTTTTTCTCAAGCCTATCAAATATTTCTCGTGCTGCTATTCATTGTCGATTTTTCTCTCTGTCCGTATTGTGAGTATTTTTTCTCTAGGCCCTCTTTCCTCATTACATCTCTCAGGAATCTCATCTAAATTTTCCTGATGTTAACTATGACATTTCTTCTCGTTTGCATCCTCTCCAACACTTCATCGTTGCTCATGTGATAAATCCATGGTAACCTCAGCATCATTCTGTAGAACTACACTCCATCATCCATGAGGAGATTGTCTAACATTCACTGCTATACAGAAGGACAGATATCACTTTGGGGACAGACTCTTTTCTTTGTTTTCAATGACATTTTCCTGTCTCTCAGTACTCTGGTTAACTTTTGAAATGCGTCCTTGGCCATGCGAATGCGTCATCGGATCTCAAATTTGCACTTTCCATCATCTGTTATAACGCTTCCAAATTATTTATATGTCATTACTTGCTATATTTTAGTTTCACCAACCGATAGTTAGCATTTTGGGTTTTCTTTTTCCTGTTGACGATACTTCAGTTTCCTTGAAGTTACGTTTATGAATATCAGCAATAAATGCTTTGGCTCTACATGTATAGTAAAACAGTTTCTACATTCTTAACTAGGCAGTAGATGGCATTAAATGAACAGATGCCAAAACAAAAAAAAGCATCTCACTTACCATCGCGCACATCATTTCAAGGCTGGTGTTGATCGTATGTATGTACCCAGATCCTGATGATGTAGAGGATTAGTTCGACAAATACTGACTGACTTAAACAATCGGTCCTCAATGATACCTAGAAACGACAGAATATTGTACGATGATCTTTAGTAAGGAAGAAATTGTATTCAGTAAGAAAGGAAGCCAAGGTATTTGAACTAGAATTTCAAGCGGGTGAATAATACAAGTGAAATATAATAAACTCACTGGAGCGACAAAATTTTAAAAATGAAAGCAAATGCAACCCACCAGAGACAGAAACAGAAGATTTTCACGGTCAACATTCAACCCTCACCACCAGATATAGGAGGGTGCAGAAAAGAAGACGGAAAGTGCGACACAGAGATTCGAGGGCGAATTGGAATGGGGAAGAAAGCATTCCAGAAGGTGAGTAATGTATTAAGAAACAGGACAATTTCGCTAGAAACAAAAAAGAGAGTACTGGATTTCTATGTGATGTCAGTTCTCCAATATGGCAGTGAATGATGGACAATATCATCGAAGATGAAGGAAAAACTTGAAGCAACTGAAATGTGGTTCTACAAAAGGATGCTCCGAATATCATGGATCGAGTATGTGAGCAATGATGAGGTTTCCGAATGGATGGAAACGAAAATGAAATTAATATTGAGCATCAGGAAGAGACAGCTGAAATTTTTGGGACTTGCAATGAGGAAAGAGGGCTTAGAGAACATGGTACTAAGAGGCCAGATAGAGGGGAAAAAGACACAGGGGAAAGCAGCGGATAACATATTTAAAGGACCTAATCAGGTGGATGATGGAACGAGGGTTGCATGATGTCACAGGAGAAGGCGTGCTAAGAGCCACCAGGGATAGGGAGACGTAAACAGCCATGATCGCCTACGTCCTGAAAAGACAGGTCACATAGAAAAATATTCTGCCCGATCCAAACAAGCTGATTTAGACAAACCCATACATATCAGTTTTTACGGAGTGCAGGGTTAAAAGCTGAAATAAAACCAATGCACAGAAATACTAAAATGTTGATAGCCCAAAATACTGTTTCTGAAACAACTGACCGTCTTGTATCAGGGTGAAAGGTATTAGTCCCCACTGAATTTACAAGTGTAGGTCAATATCTGCATTGGAAAATATGCAACACTTTGTAGAATAAACCTGAAGTATGTTTGAGTTTGAGTTTTGTTTAATGCCATATCAACCTTTGTGTGTTATTTAATGCCAAAAAGGTAGACTTCTGAGGCTTTTTTTATGTTCGGTTATAGTGAGAAGGTCGATTAATCAGATCTTAATGGAAATGTTTTGTTTTTATTCTTTTTTATTTTAGAAAACTGTAAATATCTTCTAGCCTTGTATTCAAAAATGTTTTACTGAGAATAATTTTTTCCCTCAAAAATGTATCATGGTAACAATGTTTTTCTTCAAAAATGTATTATTTGTAATATTTCTCCTTCTAAAATGCATATATTTCTATAAAAGTCTATTTGTATATATATATTACTATAAAAGTGTATTCTTGTTCTTTCATAGTGATTTGACCCCAATATAGAGGTTAGCTATTTGACCATCGCTGGGACACTAACGGGTCAGGGTGAACCTGGAAACAACAGCAATTAAGAGGTGGTTCTATGCGCCTAACAACCTCCTAATTGGACGCCTTGTTGCCGGATTCAAACCTCAAGTAATTAGTATGAACACCACGTAGACCCGGTTAAATAGGTGGGACCTGTAAGAATTTTATGCGACTTTACATCACACATAGACAGAACAATCAAAGCTAGCGTCAAGATATCGTGAACAGAGACAGCAAAAGCTTCATGAGCACTCTTATTTTCATAGCAGTCCTTGCAGACTGTAATATGTCTTTTAAGTACTTCAAAAGACTATGAAAATGCAAAGACCTTGAGACCGAAATCTCAGAAATATGGCACATGAGAACATTAACAATTATAGTTGGGTCTGATTGATTTGAAACCGTTCCGATAGATTCATTAAAGTGATTCGTCGTAGCCAAAGTCTTAAATATATACAAAATATTTTACTCACAAATACAGTCCTAGCGTTACGAATGGCCTTATCTATTTAAAATATCTGTTACCTCAGGTTGTTCTTTGTGTCGTTTTTTTTTTTACAAAAAAGGCTCAGTGAAAATTTTAATGATACTATTTCTGACCTTAGGTCATTATCAGGAAAGAAATGAATAAACAGCAGAAGTCAAAAGAAATTAAATCATAATAATAAAAATGCTACTCATTGATATGCGTAAAATTTATGTAATCTTACGTCTATCACTAGGAGGTATTATTATTATTATGTCATTTTTTCATCATATTTCGATTTTTGCTTTGGTCTCACTACCAACCAAGTCTGCGGGGAGACCTAAGGCAGGTAGTGGCGTGTTGTTATGATTCCATTTCATGTTTTTCTATCTTCCCTGTCATCCCTAGCATTACATAGATAAAGTTTTCCTTAGTGTGTGGGCTGTACTTAATAAGACAATTTTTTGTATATCTCTGAAGCTGGGGTTTCCAGGGATTCTTTCAATGTGTTGTTTTGTTCCATTTTTTATCATTCCAAGTGCACCTACTATCACTGGCACAACTCTTGTTTTCAATTTCCACATTTTTTTTATTTCAATTTCCAGGTCTTTATATTTTGACAGTTTTTCAAATTCCTTGATTGCTATGTTACAATCCGCTGGACAAGCCATATCAATTAATAGACAAGTTTTCTCCTTCTGGTTTTTAACAATAATGTCTGGCCTGTTTGCTTCAATTTTTCTGTCTGTGTAGAGGGTGAAATCCCATAGAATGGTTATATCTTCTATTTCTGTAACCGGTGCTGGGTGATGTTCATACCATTGTTTGTTTACAGCTTTTCCATAATGTTTGCATATTGCCCAATGTAAATATTGCCCAACTCTATCGTGGCGATTTTTATATTCATTTGGGGCAAGCACAGAACAGCCTGAGATTAG
Organism: Ascarosepion bandense; assembly: GCA_037127315.1. Lineage (NCBI taxonomy): Eukaryota > Metazoa > Mollusca > Cephalopoda > Sepiida > Sepiidae > Ascarosepion > Ascarosepion bandense. The sequence continues at coordinate 854,753 of JBBBDQ010000876.1, read as the reverse complement.
GTGGTCTATTGTTTCTTGGTGTTTATCACAAAACCTGCATTTTGGATCCATATTATTATGCATAATATTTGCCTGAAAGTTTCTAGCGAAAAGACTTTTGGTCTTGTGCCTTCAGTTTCAGACATTAATCCAGATGCACGTAAGCATCGATGACTATTAACTTTGTCAACATTGGATTTATTGGCACGTTCTGGATATTGGCCATGCAGAGGTTTGTCTTGCCAGCGCTGTTTCATCTGTTCAAGAGCTTTATCTTTGGCTTTCATTTTCATATTTTTTGCCGCAATAGTTGGTTCTTGGCTTCTGTTTTATTTTTCTACAGATTCTACTAACTGTAAATCTTGTTTGTATTTACTGCCTTCTTTTATTATTGAATATTTTATTATCATTATTATTATTATTATTATTATTATTATTATTATTATTTCGATAATTATCTAGAGCAATAATCATTTTATCATAAGCTAATCCAAACGACTTATCGGAGGTTTACTCGGAGTTTCGTGATTCATGACTCACAAAATAATAATTTTTGGGTTTTTAGTGTTTGCAGCAATCTCATGAGGCTAGCACTTCTTAGCATAGAATATTTTAGCTTTGAAAATTTAGTCAGTGCTTATGAACAGACATATATAAAATATTAAAAAATACATTCTGCAAGAGTCCAGACGAGAAATTCCGAGTCGAACTCTCGAAAGTACTGAGTAATTAAATTACTTTTGATGCAAGTTAATTAAAAATGTAGAAACATTTCTCATCAAATTATAATCATTCTAGGATTTTCTGAAAACAATGTTTTTAGAGCCATGATTGCCTGCATCATAAAGAATTGTATTCCTTCACTGATGCTAACCGATGACATGAAGAGATAAATATTGAATCCATGGCTAAGTCTGAGACTGGGAAAATTGGTTTATTATACCGTGCTACACAATTTAATCCGACAAAATCTATTTTATTCCATTATTATTTTGCCGTTCTTCCATATTTTTAATATTGCTGTCACAAACGATTCGGTGGGTCTGTGCATCTACAGATTGTAAATGAATTGCAAATCTAAACATATTTATAAATGGAACTTTGTCTATGTGTGTGTGTGTGTGTCTGTGTGTGTGTGTGTGTGTGTGTCCGTTACCTATAGACTCCGAAACGGCTGAACCGATTTTCTTGAAATTTTTACACAGTTGTACTATAAGCGTATGCGAGTGTCCTTAACTAGGTTTTGTGTCGCGGTACCCCAGATGAATATCGAAAATCGATAATCGAAAAATCGGGTTATAGAAGGAGTGGTCCGATTTTAATCAAATTTGATACACTCATAGACAAAGACATAAGAAATGATATTCAGAAGTTTCAATGTTACAGTTCTTGCAATAGTGCTAAAATCAATACTATATATATATATATATATATATATATATATATATATATATATATATATATATAAAGCAAGATGTTTGTGTTTGTGTCTGTTTATCTGTCTGTATGTCCTTTTACAACTCCACAATTTTTATCCGTTTCCCACCAACCTTCACACAAATATACTTTCGGCTGAGTCTGAGCTCCAGGACTATGGATTAGTTTTAAAGCTTTCATTACACCCGAGCAACGCCGGGCTATACTGCTAGTAAGAATACAAAATGGTATCAGCCCTGAATTGAAATGTCGGCTGAATTCACTTTCATACAGCCATAATGTATATTATTCGTGATTTTTCACAAAAAAAAATATTTTCTTCTAATATACTTTCTGTTGTGGATCCCGGGTGAGGAGTCGCACAAAATAATGAACAACAAAAACAGATATTGATATAGAAAAGCAGGTTATATTGAACGTAATATACTTGAACGCAGGTTAGTAAATCCAGGAATACTATTAGTAAAATAATTATATACATATCTTGAAGTGAAGCCTTTGGAAATAATATATCCGTGTATCTTATTCTAGCTGAGTGGAGCTCAGATCTATTCTGACTTCTGCCGAAATGTGGTTCTACAGAAGGATGCTACGGATATCGTGGACTGAGCATACAAGCAACGAGGAGGTGTTAGAAAGAATGGCAACAAAAAGGAAATTGATGCTGAGCATCAGGAAGAGACAACTGAAGTTCCTGGGACATGCAATGAGGAAGGAGAGCCTGGAGAACCTGATACTGACTGGACAGATAGAATGAAGGAGAGATAGAGGAAGGCAGCGGATAACATATTTGCAGGGCCTGATCAGGTGGATGACGGAACGGGGGTTGCCAGGAGCAACAGGAGCAAACATACTAAGAGCCACAAGGGATAGGGAGACGTGGAGAGCCATAATCGCCTACGTCCTGAAGGGACAGGGCACATAGAAGAAGAAGAAGAATCTCTGGGTAACTTTGTTATCTCTCGGTAACTTATGTGTCAGTTCCGCTACTCTCCGATAACTCTAACGGATCTCTCTATAACTCAATGGCAGCTCTCGTATCTCAATATGGCAGAAGTATATGTATACTCCAGTCGAGTCCATTATCATATACAAAGAGGTGATCGCACAACCCTTTCCTTTTTATCTGAATGTTAAGTGCAGTAATAGATTGGTAGCTATGTCTGTTTATTCAGTTTCTTCTCTCGTACTTCTCGTGTTATATAGCGACAAACAACAAACACGCATATATATATAAATATATCAAGTGATATTTTTATTAATGACGATGGTGGACCGTGTAGCACAAGGACAGAGAATTGAGAGCGCGCTTCCAGGGGTTGACAGGGTGACGGGGGGGTGTCGTCGTATCTGTTCTCCTCTACGTCTCTCTGCCTAGACTGCCTGTCGAGACTGACTGACTCTAACTCTGTCGAGACTGACTCCTCTCTCTGACTAGACTCGTCTGTCGAGACTGACTGACTGACTGCCGACTCGTCTGTCGAGACTGACTGACTCTTCTAGCTTCTTCTTCGACTTCTGGCGAATCCTTGTTTTCGAGGTCTTTTTATATCTTCCAAAACCGGAACTTGTTTCTTCCGGGTTTTGCCTCGATCCGCGACGCCTACACGACGCCTACGTAAATTCTCAGAGACACCTGTTCTGTCTGCCTCTTGTGGCCATTTCCGCTACTGCCGGAAATAAGGTCAAACAACCATCCGTTCCTTTCAACGGCCGGAAAACGCCCCCGCTTCCTCACTTCCTTCTTCGGGTGGGGCCAGATTATTATATTACACTCGTTTGTGCAACTATCTTCTGGCTTCGTGCTTTCCAGTCAACTCTGATCATCAAAAATATATATGAAATGGGAATCGCTATCATCAATCTTCTTAATCCCACTTTTTCTTTTTCTACTTTCTTAATAAGTGGTTGTTTGTCTTGCATCATTTCACAATCGGTATGCATAGCCCTCAGCAAAAAGAAGAGTTACCTATGTCAATTACAGATTATTCTTCTATGTGCTTTGTCTTTTCAGGAGATAGACGATCATGGACTTCCATGTTTCCTTATCCCTGGTTAGGCTTTCCCCTGTTACACCACGCAACCAGGATTCTGCAATTCACATGCTCAGGCTAGTCAAGTAAGTTACACGATAATTCTCCCTGTCTCTCATTCACTCTATATGGCCTGTTAGTATCAAGTTCTCAAAGCCCTCTTTCCTAATTGCATGTCCCAGGAACATTAGTTGTCTCTTCCTAATGCCCAGTATTAATTTCTTTTCCAATTTCCATTCTTTCCAACACCTCATCATTGCTCACATGTTTGATCCGTGATATCCGCAGCATCCTTCTGTAGAACCACACTTCAGTTGCTTCAGGCTTTTTCTCCACCTTCGATGATATTGTCCAGCATTCACTGCCACATTAAAGAACTGACATCACATAGCAATCTAGCACTCTCTTTCTTGTTTCTAGCGAGTTGGAATTCTAAAAGCTTGCAGGTGCAGGAACTTAAATATTTTAGAAGTGTTCTTACAGAAGAGTCAGTGCGATACTGAGATCCAAAAACGTGTTGGGATGGCTAAAGACACAAGAAATTTTCGTTGGAATAAAAAAAGACTACTGAACACTCACGTTCTAATCGTCCTCTTTGTATGACAGCGAATGCTGGATGATCCCCTCAAAAATGAAGAAGGGGCTCAAAGCAACATAAAAGTGTTTTTGCGGAAGAATGCTGAGGATACCACCAGGTGAATATGTGATCAACGTTAAGGTTTTGGTGAGAATTAAAACAAAAAGAAAAATTCTTATTAGCATCAGGAAGAGGAAGTTGAAATTTCTGGGATACGTAAGGAGGAGACTGGAAAATCTGATAATCACTAGACGGATAGCTGGAAAGAGAGACAGGGAAAACAAACTTATTACATAATTAACTAGCTTTTTTTTAATCGTATCACCCCGACAAGGCGGTAATGCCACAGATGTGCAGGGGGCTAGATAAGTGTAAAAAGATTAATTAAAAGAGAGTGAAGTGGAAGACGAACCAGTTAGAAAGGAGCACTAGAAGGATGGGAATACAGGTGTGATGACAGTTTCAAAGGTGGAGAGAAAGGAAAGGATATCCGGGGTAGGGAAATAACTACAGTCAAGCGGTCAAGAAATGACTGTTGACATTGCATTTAAATTCCTGGAGGTTTTAGCCGTCAGGAAAGCAAGAATACGGGAGCGAGTTCCACAGGCGGGAAGTGCGAGAGAAGAAGCTGCAGGAGTAGAATTGTCGTCTGCATTTGGCTAACCTAACTGTGAATGGGTGGGACCCAGTTGCCAATCTGGTTGCACGAGTAAACACCTGTTGAGGAGGCACCAGAGACTTAAAAAAAGGGGAGGCCACATTTTGCCGGCGGGGAAGTGGCTGGAGTGGAGCCGCCAAGTCAGTACCTCTCACATTACTGATTCTCCTTTGGAGCTTGTCGAGAACACTGAGATGAACGGCAGGGCCGCCTGACCATATATGGCAGCAGTATTCCATGCACGGACGAATGGTTGATTTGTATATATGCAGGATGGATTCAGGCGGAAAAAACATCCTGGCCCGACACAGTGACCCAACCTTCTTAGCAGTGGTTTTAGCTATGGACTCGATGTAATGGTTCCATTTGAGATCAGAAGAAAGGGTAAGGCCAAGGAGACGCAGTGTATTACTCTCAGGGAGAAGCGCTTATGGGAGGCATGAGAGGTTGCCTGTGACGATTGCAGACAACAGCTTGGTCTTAGACGCATCGGAATTGACAAGCCAATTCTTGCCCGAATTCACCACAGAGTGTAGATCCCGTTCAAGGTCAGCAGCGAGATTATGTTTGTTCGCCACGACGGGATACTAACTGATGAGGGAGTAAATTGTGGTGTCATCTGCGTAGACGTCTACTTGGGACTTGATCTCATCTGGGAGGTCATTGATGAAGATAAGGAAGAGCATCGGGCTCAGAATAGAACCCTGTGGGACACCAGCATTTGTGCTGTAGGATGAAGAGACATGACCATTTAAAACGACCTTCATTTTGCGGTTATTTAAAAATGATTGCATTAGCTCAAGCAAGCGTCCGGTAATACCGTAACCACGTAGCTTGCATAGAAGGACAGAGTGCCAAACCCTGTCAAAAGCCTTGGAGATGTCGAGAGCAAGGGCACGAGCCTCGCCTGACTCATCAAGGGCCTGGAGCATGTACTCCGTAATGGTTGTTAGCATGTCGGTTGTGGACCTAGCAAAGCGCAAGCCATACTGCCTGCCAGAGTAGAGTTTGTGGGCAGTAAGATGTTGAACTATTTCAGCATTAATTATGGCCTCGAACACTTTCCCGAAATTTGTCAGAAGACTGATAGGGTGATAGTTGGATGGGTCCGAGGGTTCACCACAGTTCTTAAATACAGGAACTACTGTAGAGAACTTCCAGCATAAAGGCAGTAGTTATACAATTTAGAGAGGAGAGGGGAGAGTTCAGGAGCACACCTCTTAAGGACTATCACCGGGATTCCATCACCACCGCTCGCCTTATGGGGGTCAAGATTTGAAATGACTCGGGATACTGCTGTGAGGGTAATATATACGTCGTACAGTTTAGCCTCAGTTCTAATAGGGAAGTCGGGTGAGGGTACTCCTGATGAGTCAAATGTGGAGTTGGATGAGAATCTACAAGCAAAGCACACAGCTTTGTCCGCAGATGACGTGAGAATCTCAAATTCATTGATTAAAGGAAGGATAGAGCATTTGCTATTGTTCAGCACCCGTTTGCATAACCGCCAATAGTCCTTGGAGCTGAAGAAATATTGAGAGAGGCAACAGCATGGTCGGAGTTGCCAAGAGGGCAAAGAAAGGGATGATAAAACATGGTTTGGGAGAAATAACAAAAAAGAAAGTTCATTCAGAACTATAAGGGACAGAAAGATGTGGAGAGCCATGATCACTTAAGTCATGAAAAGACACGGCACATAAAAAAAAGGATTCCCTTACAGAATAGCTGCTATATTGCGTTGGTAGGGGTAAAATTGTAGTATATAAAAAAAAGATGAATGATGATGAGGGTGGGGAACAAACGATGCAGTGCAATGCTCGGTCGCCGGCAGACCCGCTGTTTTTCTTTCTTTCTTTCTTTTTTTCTTTCGTCGCCTCAAGGAAATGGATTTCAGGTTTCCTTTTCGCGGGCAGTTGTGAAACAGACACTAACTAAGCTGCTACTTCCTCTTTGTCAGTCTGACTGTCAATCCGCAACTCCGACACACACAATCCACCGATAAAATCCCGTTCTGACAGCATATATATATATATATATATATATATATACTAGCAGTATAGCCCGGCGTTGCTTGGGTGTAATGAAAGCTTTAAAACTAATTCATCGTCCTGGAGCTCAGACTCTTTGGACGTTGGCATGAAAGACTACAAAGCAATAGTTGTTTCCACTTAAAGCAAAACCGTAGACTGAAAGAAAAATGAATGGATGTAAGTCAAATTGTGATTTCCTGGTACCGATATCAAATATGTTTTTTTCGTCGTAAACTGAATTTTGAAGGCTAAATAAGTCCTCTGATTAAATGGTATCATGGCTGAATCTAAGAAATACAATTTTACATACTTAGAGCCAAAACCGAAGCAAAAATTAATATAAAATGGCTGAAAAAATACAGACATACAGGCAGATAAACAGAGAAACACACACAAGCATCTTGCCTTATATATATATATATAATCGATATTCGGCACCATTGTAAGAACTGCAACCTTGAAACTTATGAATATAGTTTCTTATGTATTTGTTTATGAGTGTATCAAATTTGATTAAAATCACACCACTCCTTCTATAACCCGATTTATACTGAATGAATGTATCTTTTTTTCAGAAAAAAAAATACAAGATAATAAAATGTTACTGACATTAAATTTTATTTATAAACCAAAGCAACTTTCATACAACGGGTGACGTTGATTTAGTTGTCTTTGAGGACACCATTGATATCCATCATATTTACCATCAATGACTTTGAAATTCAAAATGAAGCGGACATCTATTATCACTTTCGATTGCTCAGATAACGTATTCTATTTTATTCAAAACTTGACCACTGAAAAAAAGGAATTTAGCCATTTACCCTTCTAACTGTCCATTTAAACATTATTAATGCACAGCGAGGTCAAGATGTGAGGCTTTTCTTAAAAGCAAAGGTCATTAACCGTAGAATGTAAAAATTGCCTTAACACTTTGCTGTAGTCGTCAATAGCAAAAGTTAATAAATGTTCGACTAATAATATTTGAATATATTTAACTTATATTTGTTTTATAACATTTATGGTAAAGTAAAAGTCATTGATTTTCGAACACCGTATTAGATTTTAAACTTGTGCTCCTCGAGGTGGTGAAATGGTTAGGAAGATTCTCCTACGATTATTATTGAAATTGACTAGTGTTCTGATCCTCACTGGATACCCTATACTTTCGGCTAAACTGCGCTTAGAAAAAACATTTTTAGATTTTAAATTTCGCGGACTAACTAATATTACTGATTCGATGCATCAGAAAAAATGAAAAACCTTGATTGCTAAAAATTACATGAAGAAATTAATTTCATTGACCATTTAGCTCGTAAAGTATATTCTGTCCAGGAATAGATTTTTGTTTGATGTATGAAAATTTCAATTATTAAACAAGTAGATATGTCTCACTGGTAAGTCATATTGTCCCGGATTTGAAATGTTAAAATGATCTTAATATGCACAATGGTTTCCAGTTATTCGGAAAATAAATAATTACTGAAAGTGAAACACTTTATGCAATAAAGTAACAATGATTTAAATAAAATTTTATGTTTAATTAATAACCATTTCTTTGATATATTATTAACAACAATAAATAAATCATTCTAGTTTCTACAAATATCTTTTTTAATAAATCAACACAAGGAACTTTAAAGATCGATTTCCAGTTGTTCCCTAGGAATTTCATTTACTGACTGAGAACTATTAGGATCATGAATAAATTAACGCTATTTTACCAATAGTTGGCGTTCCCAGAACGGCGTGCACGTAATTTCAAATGGTAATGCACCTATAATAAAGTACTATAAACAAGCTTAAAAGTCAGTGAATGCCATTTCGTCGTCATATAAGCAACTTGTTTTTCATAGTGGTAAACATGTCGGATGAGTACCAAAGAAAATGTATTTGCGGGTAATTTTACTGCACTACTTTATTCAAAACAATATGCAGCTGAATAACAGAGAATGTTTGTTGAAACTCATCCCGATCATGCTCTGTCGGAAAAAAACATAATGAGATATGTTTACACGCTTCAAAAATTGGAGGTATTACTTTATAAATATTCATGTCACTTGCAAGTTGAACTTGCAGAGTCATTATTAGTTGATAACGCAACAGTTTCGAATCGTTTGAAAATATTAAGAATCATTCAAAAGCAATGACATTAGGAGTTGTATGAGTTGAAGGCGAGAGACGTCGAACAGCGTCTTATCAAGTGGTAATAGCTGCTTCAACGACAGAATAGGATTTTTCACATCGTACTGGACCGACAATGAAAAGTGGATGCAGTAGGATAAGCCTAAGCTTAGAAAATCATTGGATAAGCCCGACCATGCATCAACATCACCAGCAATGCCAAATATCCATTGTTCAAAGCTTCTGCTCTGCATTTGGTCGGATCAACTGAATATAGTTTATTATGAGCTGCTCAAACCAACTGAAACCTTCACGGGAGTTCGGTGTTGAGTACAACTGATGCTTTTGAACTAAACATTGAAGTAAAAAATTGACCTATACACAAACAGAGACACGACAAATTGATCCTTCAACATGTTTCGGAATGGTTGAAAACCTACTGGTGTAATATAACAATCTGGCCCCACCCGAGGAAGTGATGCAAGCGATGGTGTTTCCCGTCGGTGAAGGAGTCGGCGAAACGACAAGACAGGTGTTTGTGAAATACATCCTGTCGAGGCCGGAGCGGATGTCGTTTGACCTTATTTCCGACAGCGGCGGAAATGACTACGGAGGCAAACAGAACAGGTGTCTCTGGGAATTACGTGGGCGTTGCGTGGGCGAGGCAAAAAAACCGGAAGGAAAGTCCCGGTTCTAGAAGACTATATAAAGACACACGGATTCGCTAGCAGAGAACGGCCAGTGGAAGCAGAGAAACACCACAGGCAAGACTACACTCCCGTCAACCCATTCTATGTGCGCTCTCACCCTTCCGTTCTCTATTCCACACGGTTCGTCGTCATTAATAAAAATATAACCTTATATTTTTATATATGCGTGTTTGTTGTTTTGTCGTCGTACGGCGATATATAACATACGCAAATTGGTGCCCAGTGACTTGCTGTTTTAAGACAACAACAACAACAAAACAGATAGATACGAGCTTGGTTACCACGGCGACAATTGAAATTCAACGGAATTAAAACTACCAGATAGAAGACGAAAATAGAAAGCAACCGGACGACATCAACGAAAGGTAGGTGACTTTTGATTCGATCTTGTGTGTGTTCTGCTCTTGTTCATAAGTCTAATTAAAAAAAAAAAAATGGAACAGCATACTTTTGCCGATTTTGTTCAAGGTCTGACCCTAGAATTGAGAAATGTGGCTTGTTCGGTGTCGAACACTTTAAGGGGAGAATCTTTTTTAAAAAATATACAGCCATTAGCATGCAAAGAAGATGGTGGTTATAGTGCTTGGTTGGAGGATATGGAGAGGTATTTTAAAGTTGTGCGCGTGGCAGAAGAAGACAAGTGTCAGGCAGCTCTTCTCACAACAAGGGGAGCTGTTGGACACTATGTATATAGACTAATCTCTAATAACCCACAACTCGCATGGAAGGAGTTAAAAACTTCTTTAAAGGAATATTACGGATTGGTTTTAGACCCCGACGCACGGTTAGTCGAATTAGTGAACATTAAGCAGGGTAGAACGGAGGGGGTGCAGGACTACATGCAGAGAGTAGTACGCCTAGCGTAGGGCGCATATGCTGGGGTTGACGGGAGGAATGAAGTTGTGACAAAACAAGTTCTAGGATTTTTCATAAAAGGTCTAAGGGATCGGGAAATAAAGATGGCAGTTATGAAGGATGAGCCCAAACACTAGAGGCTGCCTATCAGAAAGCGTTATCTGAGTTGAGATGGAAAATTCGACTCGATGCAAACTCTGAATACGAAGAGGAGCCTATGGAAATTTGTCACTCTCGGAGACGGGTACCGATAGAAGCCGTAAGCCCCGCTGAATCTAATACTAATAATAACAGGAATAAGAACAATAGAAAAGTTGGTAATAGGGGTACTAAATACAAGACTCGTGAGCGGGAGAGGAACGGGAGCGTTGTTAGGTGTTGGAATTGTGGGAAAGAAGGCCACATAGCGAAATTTTGTAGACGCGCCCCGGGAAACGGCAGAGGTCCGTTCGTGCGACGCCCAACGAACGGAACAAGACGGTACCAACGCACATAGTTGGTAATATGGGCGCGCCAAATTCCATCTTTATTATAATAGAACGTAGACCTTATAGGGCATTGGTAGATACGGGAGCAGAGGTATCGTTTATAAGCTGTAGGGTATTTAAAAAATTGCGACTGGGACTTGAACTGCAAAAGAGGGACATTAAACTTCGAACTGCGAATGGATCCCCGTTATACGTTGAAGGCCTTTGTCGTCTACAGGTCCAGATAGGAAGTAAGTCCATACCCCATGATTTTTTAGTCGTGAAAAATCTCAATATAAACGTTATACTTGGCCGAGATTGGCTGATGCAGAACGGGGTGAGAATGTATTTCGATTTGGGGGCATTGAAGATTGGTGAAGAATACGTGGCATTGGAGGAGGATGTTCATATTTCCTCTATTGTTAGGTTAGCTCAAAAAGTAACATTAAGACCTCAACACCTGCATGCTTGTCTGGGATTAACCAGGCTGAGAAATGGACGTGGTAAAGAATATGAAATCGAACAGCTGAGTAGTGGATATGTTAGCAACTTATGTGGTATATCAGTAGCCAACGCAGTTGTAAAAATGCCAAAGTCTCGTAAGTTTCAGTTGCTAATAATGAATAACACTAACCAGACAATCACTTTGAGACGGGGGTGTCCGCTGGCTAAATGGGAAAGGGCAGGTAATATTACTGAAATTACTATGCCCGATAAACAAAATAATAAAAGTCCTGATGTAGATTTGGAACAGGTACATGTACCGGAGGAATTCAAGCCTGAAATTAACAAATTGCTAGAAAGAAATAGGGACATGTTCGTTAGTGACGACAAAAACCTGGGCAGAACCGATACTGTGGAGATGCGTATCGATACTGGAACGCATGAGCCCATAAGAAAACGCCCATATCGCACACCCCTCAAACAAAGAAAGACAATGGATTCAGCAATCGACGAAATGATGCAGGCAGGTGTAATTGAGAGATCCAATAGCCCGTGGGGTTTTCCAGTAGTTTTAGTAGAGAAGAAAGACGGTGGTAAGAGATTTTGTGTAGACTTTAGAGCACTTAATAAGATTACAAAGAAATATGCTCGACCTCTTCCTGTCATCGATGATATACTGGCATCACTTGGTTCGGCAAGGTACTTTTCGAAGCTTGATTTAAAATCAGGGTACTGGCAAGTTAAGCTTCATGATGATGACAAAGAAAAAAGTGCATTCACCTGCCACAAGGGTCTGTTTCATTTTAATGTTATGCCATTTGGACTTGCAAACGCACCCGGCATCTTCCAGGAATTAATGTCAGTTGTTTTACAGGGACAGGAAGATTTTGCTCTGGCATATTTAGATGATATTCTGATATTTTCAAATACGGTGGAAGATCATTTAAAACATATCGACACAGTCTTGAGTAGTCTACGTAAGCACAACCTTAAACTGAAGCCAGCTAAGTGTGAGTTCTTTAAGAAAGAGACCCAATACCTGGGGTTCAAGATAAGTGAAGAGGGAATACAACCAGACCTCAATAAAGTCAAGGCTATAAAGTCAGTTTCTACTCCAACCACTGTTAGGCAAGTAAGAGCTTTTATCGGGATGACCTCATACTATCGCCGCTTTATTAGAAATTTCTCTGACATAGCCGAACCGCTGGTCAATTTGACAAGGAAATATGCACGATTCCAATGGGACGATGCTTGCCAAACCGCTTTCGATACACTAAAAACGAAGCTCGCGGAGATGGTAACACTAGCCTATCCCAACCCAAATAAGGCGTATAGGTTATATACTGACGCATCCGATCAATCGATTGGCGCATACCTATCCCAGGTGGTGTACGATAAGGAAAATAGGAAGGATGTAGAAAAACCAATTTATTTATTGTCCCATAAATTAAGTGACACACAAACAAGGTGGTCAACTATAGAGAAAGAGGCTTATGCCATACACTATGCTCTTCAAAAACTGAATCACTACCTGCATGGCGCAACATTCACAATATACACTGATCATAGGCCCCTGGAGCACTTACTTAACTCGCCCATACAAAATAAGAAGATACAGACTTGGGCTCTGAGCATGTCTGGCTACAATTGCAGCATACAGTATCTTAAGAGTAAGGATAATGTTTGCGCGGATCTCTTATCACGCGCTGTTGATGTGAACGAAGACCATATTGCTTCTCCAGTAGATATAGATGATAGAAATTACTTGATTAGTGTTATAAACTCCAACCTAATGGAGCCGGAAGAATTAGCTGCCCATAAAATGTCGGAAATTCATCAGAGGCACCCGAACGGCCCACATTGAAAGGAATAGACATAATCGGGGAGCAAGAATCAGACAAAAACATCTTAGACCTGAAGATTAGATTACGAAATGGTAGGGCTACCAAAGCAGAACAGAAGAGATATATAGTAATGGATGAGGTGGTGTACTATTTGTCTCAACCTGATGATGAACCCCTCATCAGGCTATATGTACCATCTCACCTTAGAAAAATGGTGCTAGTTCAATACCATGATGACAGTGGCCATATGGGGGTGGATAAGACATTCCACTCAATAAAACAAAAGTATTTCTTGCCTTGTTTACTTAGAGAAATAAATGATTTCGTAGGTAAATGTATCCCGTGTCAGACAAGAAACCTAAAGAAGCAGCAACCCCCCATACAGGAATGTGACTTCCCTCCTTTTCCTTTCGCAAAGGTTGCTTTAGATGTCTCAGGACCCTACCCAAAGACCCATTCAGGTAACCAATACATAGTTACATTCATAGATATGTACAGTGGTTGGCCGGAGGCATTTGCGGTTCCTAACAAGAAGGCAGAAACAGTGGTGCATCTCTTAGTTGACGAAATCTTCCCCAGATTTGGGACACCACTTCAGCTTTTAACTGATAATGGGCCGGAAAATGTCAACAGGGTAATGAAAAAGACATTAGAAGACCTAAATATACACCATGTGACAACTTCTTTTTATCACCCCCAGAGCAACGGTAAGGTTGAGAGGTTTCACAGAACAATGCATGATGTTCTAGCAAAAAAAATCGGCAACAACGAACAGTCGTGGGATATTTACATTAACCAAATGTTGGCGGCTATCCGGTTTCATGTGAGCGAAACCACTAAGTTTTCACCGTATTACTTGCTCTACAACAGGGATGTTATTTTGCCCTTGGACAATATACTGAGGCCTCGTCGCATATATTATGGTGATGAGCATCACCAAATTGCACTACAGGAAATGCATCGTAGCTTCACTTTAGTTAGGAATAATATAAGAAAAGCGAGGAGAGCCGCGATAGATAAGTCGCGTGGTAAGACGAAAAATACAACTTTTGAGGTTGGTGATTTGGTGTACTATAAGAATCACCAAAAGAAAGGGAAGTTAGATGTGCGCTGGCGGCCATATTATGTGATCGTTGAAAAGACTGGCCCGGTCTCTTATAGAATTAGAGATCAGTTAACCGGCTCAGTCATTAAGACGCATGCTGAGCATCTTCGGGCAGCGTCCATTGATGAATGGAAAATCCCTACTTCCGATAGACCGTTACGAAAGATTGTATTGGCTGCTCCAGTAGAATCCAGTGATTCGGATGACGAATCCGGAGCGGAACAGACCGACTTTCCAGTGCACAAAAATCGACACCAACGTGTGGAATCAGACGATGAGTCTGATGTTCCATTAATGGAGCGTCGCATCATGACACGACGTAAAATGGCGAATAAAAACGTGTCAACTATTGATAGTGATGATAGAATCGGTGGTATAAATAATGTTTCATCCACGTTCGAGGATGATTGCTCAAAGTGCGAAACGTCTGGATCTACTCATGTAGATCAGGGTTTTTCTAGGGAATCACCTAGCAGCGAAGATGTCCAAATGAGGCAAACGTCTGTTGGGGCAAAAAGCACGGATAGACCTACAGATTCCACAGTTGATCGGAACAAAAAGAAAGAACAACTGAAAAGTCTTGTAGACTTATTGGCTGATATGCTATAGGATTGGGAAAGAAAGCAGTGGGAGGATTAACGATAGTTTAAGTGAAATAGTTAGGCCACCTTCCTTATAGCAAAACATGCGGAAGATACAAACTAATGAATTAAGAGTCACGGGTCCATTTTTTTTTTTAGATTAAATTAAGATAGATGAAACCTCTAATCCTCCACAAGTAAATTGCATGCGGATTAACGTTGGAATCAGGGTAATTTTCTTCGTTTTCTATTGAACATTTCTCGGTCAGACTATGAATGATATGTACTGCAGATAATGGCAGTTTTTCTGTGTTCAAACATAGTATGTTTGAAATTAAATTAAATTAAATGAAGTTACATGTGTAACAATAAACTCGAGCGGAAACACGCATGGTGTTGGTCAAAGGTCATTTACTCGATGTCAGTTTAGAAACTGGGGCGCGGTTACCGCCTATGATCATATGGTCGTGCATCGAGGCGTCTACGCGTATGGACAGAGTCGAGAAAGGAAACGAACATTGAAAGTTACAGAAACTTAAAAAAAAAGAAAAAAAAAGAAAAAAAGAACAATGAAACATCGAGCTGGGAGAACATTATCCTCTGTATATGTCCCAAGTAATTCTATCATCACTTTTGTGGCAGTCTCACTCATTTTGGCTTCCAACACTGCATCATGAAGCATACGCAAGAGATTCTGTGTTTTTTGTACAGGAAAATTCCACAATGGACACGAACATTGTTGGGTTGCCGATGTAGGCTCCCCTATATATATATTTTTTTTTTGTTGTTTTGTTGTTTCGGCGTGCACATGTTTTGTACAATTGTCGGGCTTGTGTGGCATGGGGGTGTGTGAGGGTGTTGCGCTTAAAATGTTCTTAGGTGAACATTTTGGAAAATGGGAGGGCGAGGAGTGTAATATAACAATCAGGCCCCACCCGAGGAAGTGATGCAAGCGATGGTGTTTCCCGTCGGTGAAGGGGTCGGCGAAACGACAAGACAGGTGTTTGTGAAATACATCCTGTCGAGGCCGGAGCGGATGTCGTTTGACCTTATTTCCGACAGCGGCGGAAATGACTACGGAGGCAAACAGAACAGGTGTCTCTGGGAATTACGTGGGCGTTGCGTGGGCGAGGCAAAAAAACCGGAAGGAAAGTCCCGGTTCTAGAAGACTATATAAAGACACACGGATTCGCTAGCAGAGAACGGCCAGTGGAAGCAGAGAAACACCACAGGCAAGACTACACTCCCGTCAACCCATTCTATGTGCGCTCTCACCCTTCCGTTCTCTATTCCACACGGTTCGTCGTCATTAATAAAAATATAACCTTATATTTTTATATATGCGTGTTTGTTGTTTTGTCGTCGTACGGCGATATATAACACTGGAAATCGCTTAAATGTGAATTCCTACCCTATCCGACCCTACCCTAACCTTCCCTACCCGCCGTTTGCACCAGACATTGCTCCGTCCGATTATTACTTTTTTTTCCATAGATGACACATGATCTGGCTGAGCCTCACTTTCTTTCTTATGAAGATGCCAAAAATATGTCGACATTTTTTAGCGACAAAAGACGTGTTTTTTTTTTCCGCCGTGGGATTTAAATGCTACCAGAAAGATGGGAAAAAGTAGTGGCTAGCAATAGACAATACTTTTAGTGACATGTTTCTTGCTAATTTTTGGAAATAAAAGATTACTTTCATTGAAAATTCTGGGAGAATTCATTCCTGTTTCTAATAATTTTTTTCATTTATCGCGCCCTATGACCCAAACGTCAATCAGAGCCTTTAATTTTCCGTGTGAATAGATATTAAATTTTCTCACTTACAAACTAATAAAAGTTCCCTGAGAATGAGGACTGATGAAGTTAATTTGATCGGGTAAAGATTATCTTCGACATTCTTCCATGCTGGTACTCATTAAGAGAGGTTTTTAAATTAACTTTAATCTGCTGAACATGCAAAAAGACAATTTTATACTTAGCCGCTATCTTTGTCCTTATATGATTGTTCCATTATCAGCAACCTAGAAAATAAATACATGATCGTGATGAATTTTTAATAGAATCTATAATCGTTTGCGGAAACTGCCTATACTGCATGCAAGATTATACAAACATTATTTAAAGGATTAATCAGGATCATATACAGCAATATTTAATTTAATGATCTACTTATCTTCCAAAGTTTTGATCGCGAAAGGAGATTGCAGTTAAGTGAGAGGTTGTACCTGACTGCTGTTTTTTGTTTGCTGCACGTAGAATTGTATTTGTGCCAATTGAATTTAATTTCACTATAATTTTAATTTCTCACGTTTTAGGTTGTTCAATTCTTCTCTACGCTTTCCTGTCTTTTGTAACTCTTCGTAATTCTTCTCTTTTTGTTATCGCTTCTAAAACATGTGCTGCCATCCATATATACAAGTTTGCTAAGTAGGTTATCCATTGTTCCTCTCTATCTCACTTCCCTTCAATTTGTCTTGTTAGTATCAAATTCTCCAAGTTTTTGTTCTCATTATATACCTTTAGACATTTTAATTTTCTCTTTCTGATGATAAGTATTAAGTTTTCTTTTATTCGGGGGGGGGGCATTTTCTTTCAAAGTATTTTGTTCATATATTTCATCCATGGTATCCCCAACATCCTTCTGTAAAACTTCATGTGTCTTACTTATATGTGCCGTATCACTTGAGGATATAGGTGATAATGGCCCTCCACATTTTTTGTTTCTTTGTAGCAGTTAATACATTTAGTCTTGTTATTTTTCCTAAACCCTGCTCTGCTATTCATCTTCTGAAACCATCAGTTATGTCACGCGCTGTTTTTACTGTCCCCCTTCACCTCTATGCAACATGCAAGATTCTCCAAGCCTTCATTTTTTATTTCATATCCCAGAAATTTCAACTGTCTCTTCCTGTTGTTAAATACAAATTTCCTTTTTGTTTCCATTCTCACCAAAACATCGTCGTTGTTCAACTCAGCATCCTTCTTTCTATTCTCTTTCTTGTTGCGACAGGTTCTTTTTCATGTATGGAGAGATTGACTGACATTCACTGCCACATAGAGAGACTAATTGCCATATAGCTGTTCATTATTCCTTTCTTTGTTTCCATGGAAAAGTGAATAGCAAACATAATGGATAAATTAAGAAATCAGTTACAGAACTGCCTTGGGATCGCGCCTCAGGTCACCGACATGATGTGGCTTCCTTCTGTCTTTTCTACAAATAGTTTCATGGAAACTGCTCTGAGGAGCCTTTTTTTCCTGTTCCTCTGACCACATGTATTTACGCATGTTACTAGACTAGCTTTGTGGTACAGTGGATATCGGCTCGGAACGAGAAACCGGGGAGCCGAGTTCGAATTCCAGTTGAATCCCTTGTATTCACTTACGCGCAAATACCCTTGGGAAAGGTATTAATCCGTTTCTTTCTTTCTTCCAGTTATGGGTTAAATAGCAGGACAGATTGGGTTCTATAGCCTTGGTCGGCAACCAGTCTACCGCAGAAAGCAATGGCAACCTACTGCGGGATAATCTTCTGCCCAGTCAGTCGTGTCTCTTTCGAGACATGATCGTCCAAGCGTGTATCACGTATGACACTCTTCTACTTTAACAGTTTTTTATCGCACTTTTGTGGAGTTCCTTTACGTTTAATTACTTCTCTGATAGCTACATTATACAAAGTTTAAATGCAATGTCACTTACCATCTTCGGCAAATTTTCGTTTTAAAACCCGAAGGCAAATATCCCTTTAATTTTTTCCAAAATAGTCTTAATTCGTGCAAATGTATATGCTGAACTTAAATCAGCAATTAGATATTGAAGAAACCGTGATTTTTAGACTTCTCGCTCATTTTTCAGCCATTACTGGCTTCATGAGAGTCATTCACTGCAGAACAATTTTAGGCGTAGGAAGAAAATTTGGGCCTATTTACTTCCTTTACAGAAAAGTCATTGCAGAAATTAGTATGCATTTTTTTCGTAACTTAATTTCAGAAGAAAGTTATTGAAAAAAAATGACAAAAATAAGAGTTATTTGCACGTCTAAAAAGTTATTTGCGTGTGTTTGTGTATATAAGGGATATTAGCCTTGGGGTCTTAAAACTAAAGTTCTTCTATCTGCTTGATTCAAATTCATCTCTAAGAATTTCTTTGACATTCTCTGTACCTGTTTTTTATTCTCCAACCTGCGCTCCAGTGGTATTTCTGGTTTGCTTGTGGTGATTGATTAAAACAAAAACAAGCCTTAACTATAAGAGAAAATAAAAATGGCCACATTGATTGCTCAACATTAGACGCTGGAGGCAAGGGTACATATTTACAGTAAATTAGTGAGATATAGACATATAGAGTTGAAAGAACAGTGAGAAAATTAGTTTCTATTTTATTTCTTTGAGCAGAGTTAAAAGATTTATTAAATATAAGTCAGTTAGTTGAATAAAATCAGGTTTCCACAAAACTGCCTTTTTAGTATGCAATCACTCGCTGATGTCATCTGAACACAAAAAATGTACTATTTTGAAATTGCTTGCAGGCGATAGTAAGTAGTTCCATGCAGACATACCAACCACGAACCGTATACTGTGCAAGCCATGGCTACATATTTCGATTTGTATATTATAAATACAAGTCAATTATGTTTAATATCGCATGCAAATTAATAGGCAAGTATAAATAGAGAACAACTGGAGAAGTAAGAAACAGAAAATCCTGTCGTCACAAAGGAGAGAGGAGCTCTGCTACGACTACTACTACGCAAAAAAGAAAAGCGAAACTTAACAATGGCATCGCTGATAGGATTCTTAAATTTGATGGATGAACCTGAACACAGAAATATGGATAAGAACCTTTGCTGCATTTACAAGAATAAAAAAAAAAAAAAGACACAAAGACCGACAGTGAATAAAACAAGTTTATTTCTCACTACAGTTGGGTGCGAAGCTATGAAGAATATTTTCACAATGTGTTAACCAAGCGAATTGGAAGAAATTTTGAAAATTATAAAAAATCAAAAGACCAAAATAAGATTGGTAATCGCTGAAAGAACTAAGTTTTTAAAAACAAGACAGACACCAAGTGATTTTATTATATGTTACTTACATGAATTAAACGAACGAGCCAAGTATTATGAATTTAAACAATTGGGAGTGCAGGAAATTAATCTTTCTTTGTTTAATTGAAGGCGTACAAGACCAAAAACACATGCGAAAAATACTACAGCGTCGACAGAGTAGCGAAATGAGTTTAGAAGCAAACGTTGAGTATTTGCAACATTTAGAGTTGGTGAGTGAATTAATTCAACCAAAAGAAGAATTCGAGATATACAGAATGAGCACGACCAAATCTATAATTAAATGTAGATATTATAGAAACAATCACTAGAAATACAAGTACAAATGTGCAGCTCCATGAAAAATATGCTCAAATTAGCAAAAAGCAAACGGATATTTTGAGAACGTATACAAATAAGAAAGCAAATAGAGTGAAAACTGCTCAAACTATCTCCAAAGAAGCTGAAATATTTACAACGATTACACAAAAAAGATGTAGAGAAAAAAATAAGGATAAATAAGGATTATTTAACATGCAAGTTGATACAGACAGAAGTTATGTTTATACTAAAACTCTTCTGGATAAAATTAGGATGACCTAAATTACCAAAAAAAAAAAATTAAAAGCAAATTGATGGATCAACCATAAAAACAAGAGGTACTTTTCAAGGTAATTTTGGAACTGACAAGCATTTTGAAACAATTCCATTATAGTTGTTGCATGCAAAAAATATCACTGATTATTAGGTATTGCTGTATTAAAAATAGATGTAGCAAAACTTATACATTTATTAGAAGCTGAAGGAAATAATCTAAGATTATTGAAAGGGTATAAAGCAAGCATTTGTCTAATGGAAAACATCATCCTAAGTATATAGTCAACAAAAAGGTTCAATTCATATCCTACCTTTGGTAATGGCTAAATTCAACAAAATGATACAAGGAATATTAGAAAAAGTAACTCAAGATATTAGGAATTTAGTATCACCAATAGTAGCGATGAAAAAAACCTGACGCAGATTTAAGGAATTGTGGCGATTACAACATAGGGATAACTCAACAGTTATGTTTAGACTCGTTTCCTTTGCCAAATATCAAAACTGCGAACCACGAGTTTACAAAAATAGAAATAACCATGATAACCCCCCTACAGGTTTAAGATAACTCGTTCACCGTTTGGAATAAAAACTTCCAGTCATACTTTTTTAAAAAAGGAATTGAAAGTGTTTTATAAAAAATAAGTCTAGGATCAAGAAGTAATGTATTAAAATATAAAACAAATCAAAGTTAATGAGATTAAAACAATCAGACTTGACAATGAACAAAGATAAATGTCATTTTGACTGCAAGAATAAATCATATTTAGGATATCAAATATAAAAAAGGGCATATCACCCGATGATAGACTGACAAAGAAAATAACAGAAATAGCTGCTCCAACAAATAATAAAAAAAGAATTACTATCCTTTTGGGGGCTGATCAATTTTTATAGTAAATACATACCACGAAGGAATGTGCGTTGTGGTGCAGTGGATATCAACTCGGAACGAGAAATCGGGAAGCCAAGTTCGAATTCCAGTTGAATTCCTTGCAACCACTTACGCGCAGATAACCTTGGGAAAGGTATTAATTTGTCTCTTCCCTCCAGTTATGGGTTAAATAACAGGACAGATTGGGTACTATAGCCTTAGCTGGTAAACTAGTCTACCTCAAAAAGTAATGGCAACACCCCACGGGATAATCTTCTGCCCAGTCAGTCATGTCTCTATCGAGATATTATTGCCCAAAGCGTGTATCACATATGCCACTTAACTGACTGACATACCAATATACAGCGACATAACAGAACCATTAGCAAACTTTTGCAAAAAAATAAAAATCAATTTTGACTGGATAAAAAATTTGATTTTATACACTAAAGAATATTCTCGGGA
Organism: Ascarosepion bandense; assembly: GCA_037127315.1. Lineage (NCBI taxonomy): Eukaryota > Metazoa > Mollusca > Cephalopoda > Sepiida > Sepiidae > Ascarosepion > Ascarosepion bandense. The sequence goes on along the minus strand of JBBBDQ010000876.1, from coordinate 832,924 downwards.
ACGAATTAATAATAACAGTTTTTATCCTCAAAAATAAATAATGTTAACCACGGACGCAAGTGAAAAGTAGTTTGCTGCTGTTTTATCACAAGAACAACATTCAATCAGGTACATATCAAGAAAGATCAAGTAAGCAGAAACTAACTACTGGAGTATTGAAAAAGAAGCGCTAGCAATTGTATGGAGTATAGAAAGTTTACGAATCATTTTGATAGTAAAACAAATTATTAAAATCGAACACAAACCAATACATTTCATATTTAAATGGAATTGTCAAAAGTCACATCGTCAAGTATTTTAAGATAGGCAATGAATGTCATAACATTAGATTCTCACATTGTTTACGTAAAAAGAAAAAAGTATTTCTCAAGTAGACAATTATTCAAGATTACAGTTCAAGAACGAATCAGAAGAAAGACAACAAAATACTGAATATAAAATAATAGACTGGGTGGAATCCGACGTTCTTCTTCTAAATAGACTCATAATAAAAACAAAGCAAAACCCAATATTAAGCACAATAGTAAAGAGAATAAAAAGGATTATATGGAGCAATTGTTTGATGGCAGAAGGACCCTTTAAGGAAAGGAAGCGCAAAGTAACCATATAAAATGATATTATATGTCATGGAAATTTAATAGTAGCTCTATTGAGAAAAAAGAAGTACATGATGATGTACACTGTGGCATAACACCAACGCAAACAAGACTAAAATCACTTGCTTGTTGACCAGGATATTCAAAAGACGTAGATGTATAACACAGGCCCTTGCTGAGTCCAGCAAAACTTCCTGACCTTTTTGTTGTTGATTACGGATTAACCAAAGCAGGATTGCTTATCATATGACGAGGCTGGTCCAGACATGCGACGGATTAGCATATGAAGAAAACCAGATTTATGACCGCAACCACATTTTGTAGATGTATATATATTATATATATCGAATAAACACAAGATGACAAGCAGGTCAGTGTAAGTGATGAAAATAAAATATCAGTTGGCTGGTATTTCAGTAGCTCGATAATATTTGTGTTCTATTAATTCCACGGAACAATGGTTTATTCAACTTCCAGTTGGTTAAAATTGGACTGACCGTCTCATGCAATCTCTCTCCTGTCTTCTTTCTAACTGCAGGCCTTGTTTCAGTTCGACCGTATTCTTTAAACCATCATTCAAATCTCTTTTGAACTTCTTATTCCAAAAACGGGGGCTGAACTAATTAATTGTTTGAAATAATTGTTCTGACGAACTTTTTACTATGTTACATAGACCTTATGAATCTCAGAAATTCACATGCTCTTGTCCTAAAGAACACAGGACCTAGTGGATATAGATGTTGGCTAATTCAGTTAAATACCAGGCTACAGCAATGATGAACAAATAAATTAGAAGAGTAAAGTTAAAGGGAGATAACTGCATGGCTACCAAGTAGCATCGTAAATGGAATGAGAATGATATACTCCAGTGGTGGTAATAAAATTTCGAATTCCTAGCACCTAAAAAAGACCGGAACGTACAACGGCCGAAACATCGTAAAAGTGGCACCTGAAATAAGGACAAAAATCCTAATAATATAAATTGTGTTCTCTCTCTTTAACAATATTTTTTCTAATATTCTATAAGAATAAGTAACCATCTCTCAGTCTTCGTGGCTTTATTGTCTTACTTGTGTGAAATAATTGTTTTGAGGGACTTTTTACTGTTACATAGACCTTATGAAATTAACCATAGTAAAGCAATGCGATATAATCTTCTGCCCAGTCAGTCATGTCTCTTTCGAGACATGATTGCCCAAGCGTATATTACGCATGGCACTTAACTGAGTATGCATGCTGATTTTGAAAGCTGTTAACTTCTAATTTCGACTTGGATTATTCGACTTAGAATATTGTTATAATGCGTCTATTGAACAGGTGAAGAGGCTCATCCCTTGTTTCCTGTTCACGATGCGGTTTGGTCAGCAACCAGTCTACCGCAGAAAGCTATGGCAACATACTGCGGGATAATCTTCTGCCCAGTCAGTCATGTCTCTTTCGAGACATGATCGCCCAAGCGTGTATTACGCATGGCACTTAACTGACTGAATGACTATATTAGCAACAGGGTTGCATCGGTTTAGAGTTGAAATGGCTAGATAAAACTGAAATTTCTAGACTAAAAGTTACTTTTCTTACACGACTCGCTTCCGGTTTCTTGCTTTCCAAACAATTTTTAATTTCAAAGAATTAAATGCAATGTCAACCGTTATTTGTTGTTTTTAATTACTGTTTTTTTATTATACTATATTCTTAATAATCTTTTGTCTCATATTCTATAACAATCAGTAATCCTTTACTTCTTAGTGACATTTTGCCTTACTTGGGGTGAAATGATTAGAAGAAAAAAGCTAAAACTTTAATCATAGGAAGTACTTTGCTAATCCTTATCTTCTTCTTTTTTTCCACATCTCCGTATCCTTGGTAGCTGATATCATGCTTTCTCCTGTTTCATCATGCACCATGCAACCCTCGTTCCATAATCCACCTGATCAGGTACTTCAAATATGTTATCCGCTGCTTTCCTCTGTCTCTTTTTCCCCTCTTTCTGGCCTGTTAGTATCAGGTTCTCCAAAGGCCTCCTTCCTCATTGCATGTCCCAGGAACTTCAGTTGTCTCTTCCTGATGCTCAGCATCAATTTCCTTTTTGTTGCCATTCTTTCTAACACTTCGTCGTTGCTTGTATGCTCAGTCCACGATATCCGTAGCATCCTTCTGTAGAACCACATTACGGCCGCTTCCAGTTTTGTCCTAATTTTCGATGATATTGTCCAGCATTCACAGCCGTATTGAAGAACTGACATCACGTAGCAGTCTAGAACTATTTTCTTCGTTTCTATTGAGATTTTCCTGTGTGTTAGTATTTTGCTCATCTTCTGGAACGCGTCCTTTGCCATGCCAATTCGCCTTCGGATCTCCGTGTCGCACTTTCTATCTCCTGTTAGAACACTTCCTAGGTACTTAAATTCTTGGACTTGTTTGATTCTGTTATCCCCCACCTGTATTTGGCATTTTGGGTTGTATCTTTTGCTGATGACCATGCACTCAGTTTTCTTAAAGTTTATTTGTAGTCCTTTCTTGTCACTCTCCACTGCTACTTTCTATATGAGATCTTGCAGTTTCCTTTCCGTGTCCGCAATCAGTACTGTATCGTCCGCATATCTTATGTTGTTTAATTTCCTTTTCGTTTCCATCCTTTCCTCGTCATTGCTCACATGCTTGATCCATGATATTTGCAGCATCCTTCTGTATAACCACTTTTCAGTTGCTTCAAGTTTTTCCTTCATCTTCGACGATATTGTCCGACATTCACTGCCATATTGAAGAACCAGCATCATCAGTACCCTCTTCTTTGTTTCCAACGAAATTGTCCTTTTTCTTAATACTTTACTCAAATTCTGGAATGCTTCCTTCGCCATGCCAATTCGCCTTCAGATCTCTGTGTCGCACATTCCGTCTTCTCTTAGAACACCTCCCAGGTATTTAAACTTTTGTACCTGTATGATTTTAGTGTCCCTCACCTGTATACAATGCCTAAATGTCTGGTTTTTGTTTTGTTTATTCTATTAGTCTTTATACTGTTTTATTATTATTATGTCATTTTTCATAATATTTTGAATTCTGCTATGGTAGCACTACCTCTCAAGTCTGCGGAAGATCTATGGCAAGTTGCGGTGTGTTGTTATGGCTCTATTTCATAAATTTTATATCTCTCCTAACATATCTAGTGTTACATAGACAAAGTTCTCCTTAGTGTGTGGGCTGTACTTAACAAGACAATTTTTTGTATATCTCTTAAGCTGGGGTTTCCAAGGATTCTTTCAATGTGTTATTTTGTTCCACTGGTATCATTCCAAGTGCGCCTACTATCACTGGCACTATTCTTGGTTTCATTTTCCGCATTTTTTATTTTAATTTCCAGGTCTTTATATTTTGACAGTTTTTCGAATTCCTTGGTTGCTAAGTTACAATCCGCTGGACAAGGCCATATCAATTAATAGACAAGTTTCTTTGTTTCTGGTTTTTAATAATAATGTCCAGCCTATTTGCTTCAATTTTTCTGTGTATATGCTGTAATCCCATAGAATGGTGACAACTACTATTTCTGTAACTGGTGCTAGATGATGTTCATACCAGTGTTTTTTTACATATTTTCCATAGTGTTTGCATAAATATTATGCATATAATATAATGTCCAGTGTAAATATTGCCCCCCTCTCTCGTGACGATTTTTATATGCATTTTCAGATTAGATGGTTTATTGTCTCTTGATATTTATCACAGAACCTGCATTTTGGATACACAAGTCCCAAGTAGGCATCTACGCAGATGACACTACAATATACTCCCGCTCCAGTAAGAAACCTGTCGTGGCGGACAGACATAATCTCGCTGCTGACCTTGAGCGGGATCTACACTCTGTGGTGAACTGGGGCAAGAAGTGGCTTGTCAACTTCAATTCCTCTAAGACCAAGCTGTTGTCTGTCAACCATTACAGGCAACCTCTTCTGCCTCCCATAAGCATGGACCAGATGATTCTCCCGGAGAGTAATACACTACGCCTCCTCGGACTTACCCTGTCCTCAGACCTCAAATGGAGGCACTATATTGAATCCATAGCAAAATCTACTGCTAAGAAGATTGGGTCACTATGTCGATCCAGGATGTTTTTTCCACCTGAATCCATCCTGCATATATGCAAGTCAACCATCCGTCCGTGCATGGAGTACTGCTGTCATTTATGGTCAGGTGCCCCTGCCGTTCTCCTCAGTGTTCTTGACAAGCTCCAAAGGAGAGTCTGTAATGTGATAGGTACTGATCTGGCGACTCGACTGCAGCCACTTTCCCATCGTCGAAATGTTGGCCTCCCTCTGTCTCTTCTATAAATACTTTCATGGCTTCTGCTCGGATGAGCTTAAGTCACTGATGCCTCCTCAACAGGTGTTTACCAGTGCAACCAGACTGGCAACTGGGTCCCACCCATTCACAGTCAGGTTAGCCAAATGCAGACGACAATTCTACTCCTGCAGCTTCCTCTCTCGCACTTCCCGCCTGTGGAACTCACTCCCGTATTCTTGCTTTCCTGACGGATACGACCTCCAGAAATTCAAAAGCAAAGTTAATACTCACCTACTAACCACTGGTCTCTAGCTCTCTCCCCTCCCCTGTATAATCTTCACTTTCTCTCCGCCCATGTATCTGTCATTGCACCTGCTTTCTCAGCTTTCTATTGTTCCTTTCTAACTAGTTTGTACTCCTCACTCTTTTCTAATTAATCTTTCTACATTTATGTAACCCCCTGCACATCAGTGGCGTTTCTGCCTTGCTCGGGGTGAAATGATTAAAAAAAAAAACATTATTGTATATAATATTTGTCTGAAAGTTCTTAGTGAAAAGACTTTGGCCTTGCGCTGCAAGAATAACTTTATCAACATTAGATTTATTAGCACGTTCTGGATATTGGCCATGCAGAGGTTTGTCTTGCCAGCGTTGTTTTATATGTTCAAGAGCTTTATCCTTGGCTTTCTTTTTTGTATTTTTTGCCGCAATAGTTGGTTCTTGGCTTCTATTTTGCTTTTCTACAGAATTTACTAAATGTAAATCTTGTTTGTATTTACTACCTTCTTTCATTATTGAATATTTTTTCTATTATTATTATTATTATTATTATTATTATTATTATTATTATTATTAAAAGCTATTTCTGAATCTTAAATCGATCCGCCATATTTCTCTGAATGTTGCAAATTATGCTTCCTAGTTTTTGAATGATTATTCGTACGACAGTGATCTTAATATTTTATACAGTTCTTAACTATCGATATCATGTTCTACCCGATATGATAGGTTGGTCCGCTGAAAGAGTTACACAAATTATGTGAGCTATGATCAGTTAATATTTCAGGTCTTTTTGAAGAAAACCTGCTATCAGATCTTTTAGCCTAGAGATACGGTAAGACAAAAAACAATACTAAATAAAAAGAAGTTATATTTGTTCACCCAATTGAAAGCCAAAAGAACCAATTAAATCAGAGGATTAATGTGTGTACTTACATTAAAACAGGAAAGACCAAGCATTAGAAGTATGGAATTGAAACAAAATTTCGAAGTAATCTGAAACCAAGTCCTAAACAGGAACCAGGGGATAAAACTCAAATTCCTGTTCACAATAACGGGTAAGTGTGGGAACCAATCGATATCTAAATCTAGCTACTTCTTTTAAAAATAAAGTAATATGTAAACAGGCACATTATATATATTATCTAGGCATTATTTTTTAACTAGTGTGACCTCTAAGTATATAGGAAATCATGGCTGCAAACAACTTACCCTTTATAGTGCTGAACAATATTTGTTCCATTATGTCTCTTCAATTATATGTTATGATATCCATTTACACCGTTAGATGAATTGATTTTTCTTCTGTTCTTCTTGTCTTCAGTGTCTTGTGAATGTCAAATTTGCCAAGCCCCTTTTCCCGATTTATAATGACCCGGAAATGTCTGTCTCTTTTTGATTCTATATATAAGCATCTTTTTTTTAAATATCCGGCAACAGCACCAACACATATGTGTGGCATTAGAAGAAGTGATAATTGTACAATAATGAGTTTGACTTCCACATTACTTCACAACTATAATGAAATTATGAACTTTTGAGTATTAGAAAAAGAGATAACTGTTAGTTGACTTGAGGAGCCTATTTTCTTAATAAAGTATTTTAAGAGAAAGATTTTATAAAACTAAGCAGTGATTATGGGCACCTATTCGATCAATGAATTTTGAATGTTTCGTGTCTGTAAAGGTCTAATCTCAGCAAAGTCGTTAAATTTCACTGAATCACCAAAATAATATCACATTTTCATACTCAAAAGAAGACTTTCTGCATTAAGACGTCAGTCATTGATTTTATCTCGTTATTTTTTTAATGACTCTTCTTTTTTTGTTTTTTTTTTGTTTCTTTTTTAATCATTTCACCCCAAGCAAGGCATTCCACTGCCACTATTGCGCAGGGGGTTACATAGGGGAAGGCTCTCCTTCCTCATTGCATGTCCCAGGAACTTCAGTTGTCTCTTCCTGATGCTTAGCATCAATTTCCTTTTTGTTGCCATTCTTTCTAACACCTCGTCGTTGCTTGTATGCTCAGTCCACGATATCCGTAGCATCCTTCTGTAGAACCACATTTCGGCCGCTTCCAGTTTTCTCCTCATTTTAGATCATATTGTCCAGCATTCACTGCCGTATTGAAGAACTGACATCACCTAGCAGTCTAGCACTCTTTTCTTCGTTTCTATTGAGATTTTCCTGTGTGTTAGTATTTTGCTCATCTTCTGGAACGCGTCCTTTGCCATGCCAATTTGCCTTCGGATCTCCGTGTCGCACTTTCCATCTCCTAAACCTTTACGGAAAGCAATATGAAACCTCTTCACTATATTTCCCAAGAATGTATGGCGATTTAAACACGCAGATGAAATAAGTTTTTGAGAGACCTAAACTTTTACGTCTTAAAATATAACCTTACAATAAAATAGTTATGCGCATTATAGAGGATTATATCCCCAATTTTAACCTAATGTCTGGTTTTCCCGCTTTTGCCTATTGCACTTATTCTTCGATTCCTGTGAGGTCACGTTGCCTTCTTTTATTTATATTTAATCTATCGGGATAATCTCCGGAGAGTACAGCTTTGAACATCGTCATTAATTCCGTAATCCTTTCGTTCAGTCGAGGAACGCTTGGGAATCTCTAAGTTTTCAAACTTAGCTTTTCACTGTTGTCGTCTTCTCCGCAAATATTGCTAAACTATTTCTTCGATTCTTTATCGAATTTTATTCAGTAATCAAAGCTACTTGCCGCGGTCATTTGAGGTTAATGTTAAATTCATCTTTCAGCCATTCCAGTCCGTCTTTGTCACGATTTGTCTTTTCCTCACTCGTGCTGCACATTCTCTGATAAGAAAGGTCATCGTTTAATCGTGAACTAGATGGCGTACAAAATGTGTTCAATGCCCACGACAAGTTTTACTATTCTAGACAAGTTTAGTAGAAGTTGCAAGAACTAACTAATAATAAAAACGAATGTAGAGACATTTCTAAATATGTACCGCAGAATGTGAACAGTATATTTTCGTAGATATAATGAAGTGCTTAATATGAAATTCCTTGTGGGATCCTGAAGATCTTTGGATGAAAGTTGCTTGACCTAAAGTAGGATAATAACATCCATCTGCTGAAGATCGTATTCGACGATAAAATGAGAAGTAGATCCATCTAGATCTCGCGATTTTAATAAAATGCTGGTAACTGGCCAGTCTCGTTGTTTCTGTAGTATGAAAGGTTTTTGCGCCATACCAGGATGTCAGCAGCCAGCTACCACATCGACTAAAACTCCTTCAAAATCCAGTCTCCTTCAAAAGCTCCTTCAAAATGTCTTGTTTGGAACTGCTTAACTGTAGCTTCCTGTGCTTTAGTTCACCATATTGAGAGTGGTCAAACGATAAAATTGCCCAACCCAATGTAGTTTCACTGCTGTTAGGACTTTTACATTTTGAACGTTTGCCCCGGCAAGTTATTACGAAAAACCTTTCCACGAGATATGCATGGGGTAGAGCAAATGGCGACCAAGCAAAAAAGCGTTTTATATCTCCCTGGAGTATAGTGGTTCAGACTCGAGAGCATATATCAGACTTAAGATATCTGCCTCATCCCACACTTATCTTATCGAGGCACCCAAAGCAGGATCTATGGATTCGTTTTTTTTATTCTGTTGCTCTGTATTCACCCCACCTTTTGAGGTAGGTAAAAATGTAAGCGGAATTGTATCTCATAGTCAATCATGACTGTCGGATCCATATAAGGCTCATTTAAAGAAAGTTGGTAAATGGTTTTTGGTTTTTTTTTATATTAAAAGTTATACGGAGATGCAAACTTCTTGAAAAGGTTGCAGGACACAGCAATATGATGACATTAGCCTTCCTCGTTGAAGACTGGGTAAACGCTTGCATCGATGCTTTTACACCAGCCAGGAAGTTCCATCTTAAACCCGATTTGCTCCTGGTTCTCCTTTGATTGCTCAGCCGCCAAAGCCCACAGGAATCATTTTTTTACGGCTTCAATAAAACAACGCACCTGACCATAATAGGCATATTTTTGTCTCTGCTCGTAATGTGTGCAAGAGGATCCTTAACGGCGCTAAGCTGTTCTTTGCCGACAGAATGAAGCAGCCTATAGCAGCGCGCAATTTCAGCTCTAAAGACTATTAGTGGTTCTGAAAAAGTGTGTTAAACAACAACAAAGGTTTCATCCCGCTTTTAAGCAATACATTTGAGGTCCTCACAGCTACAGCGGAGGAGAATTACTGCTCTGGTCTCAGATTCTTTTCCAAATCCTCACTTAATTTGTTTCAAGTTTCCGCGCCCTACTTTCCACCTACATTACCCGTCTCTGGTCTCCATCATAATTTCAAAATTTGACATCTATATATCGAGCGCAAGTGACGGAATCCCAGTAATCGTCTTAAAGAAATGTGCCCCTGAACTCTCCTCTGTTCTCTCCAAACTCTACAACTACTGTCTCTCTGCTTGCCTGAGGAAATTCCTCTTCTGGGGTTCTTGTTCTTAAGAAGTCTAGAGAACCTTCAGATTCCTCAAATTATCGCCCTATCAGCTTCCTACCGATTTCTGGCAAAGTTTTCGAGGCCATCATCAATGCTGAATGGGTTCAACATCTCATAGGTTATTGCCTACTCTCCAATGGACAGTATGATTTCCACTTCATCAGGTCTGACGCTAACACACTAATGATTATTACTGTGTTCATATACCAGACTCTGGATAAGAACGGCGAAGCTCGAACCGTTGCCCTGATATCTCTAAAGAATTTGATAGTAAGGCCCGCTGGCCTTCTGCACAAACTACTGGGCTATGGTGTACCTGGACGCTTGTTTGACTTAATCAAATCGTTTCTATCAAATCGCTTAATGAACGTCGTATTGAACGTATTATTCCAAATCTTAACATAAGAATCCTGGTGTCTCTCAAAACTCTATCCTAGGTGCTACACTTTTTATCATTTTCATCAACGATCTCCCTGTTGTGAGCAGATCCCAAGTAGGCACTTATGATGATGACACCACCAATAACCCGCACCTCGATAAGAAACCTGCCGAAGCTGATAAAAGAAACCCTGCTGCTGTTATCGACAAAGGCCTTCAGTCCGTGGTAGATTGGGGTATGAAACGAAGTTGTATCCTTTAAAACTCATAGACAATCTTTCCTACCCGGCATCAGCGTTGATCACTCTTGTCTCTCTAAAAGCAATACACTGCGCCTCCGCGTCCTCAGTCTCTCAGCTGACCTCAAGTGGAATGACTACATTGACTCAATAGTCAAATCTACTGCTAGGAAGATCAGATCCCTGTGTTGGTCCAGAAAGACTTTTTCGTCTGTATCCATTATGCGTACATAAAAATCTACCATCCAGCCGTACATTGAATACTGCTGTTATATCTCTTTGGGAGCCCCTATTCTTCATCTTGAGGTTTTTGGCAAAATACGAAGAAGAATCTGCAGGGTAGTCGATCCAAACCTTGTAGCTCGTCTCCAGTCACGTTCTCACAGACGAGATGTGGCTTCCCTATGTCTTTTTATGAATACTTTCACGCATTGTACTCCAACGACTTTAGATCCCTGGTACTCCATTTTGCTTGAATTTACTCGGACTACTAGACTAGCAACAAGGTCACACCTTTTTACAATGAAAACAATCAAGATTAACCGCAAATTCTACCATTTTACCTTCTTTTCTCGCATCCCCCTCCTGTAGAACTCCTTTCTCTTCCGTATACTTGCTTCTTTGATAGCTGCAATATCCAAGAATTTAAATGCAACGTCAACTGTCATCTCTTATCTCCTTGACTTCCATTCGTTCCCCGGTACCCCGTACCTTATTCTTCTTTCTTTACAACTTACATTCGGGAGCTCTCCTCAACCCCGTTTTCCCGTCCTTTTCTTACCCATTCTTCCACAACCATGTGACCTGTTCTTTCTTTTAACTTTCCTAATAATTATGTAACCACATGCGCACCAGTAGCAATACAGCCTTGCTTGGGGTGAGACGATTAAAAAAAAGGATCTAATGTAAATGTGAAACCTAATCATCTCAGAAATTCAGACAATTTGACATCACCTATAAAAAGTGTCACCTCAATCATATATATCTCTAATGTCTGAATTTACTTAGGACCTTACAGACTGTTATTCATTCTTAGAATTTTTAAAGAAATATCTCCTTGGTATCATGATTGGTAAACATAAAATCTGTGTTGGATGGCATACCGTTACAGAATGAAATGTGGCAGTGAGAGTAATATGTGATCAATGTATTACAATAGATAAAAAACTTTTTAAAATAGCCCCTAAGACATTCAGTTAATGATAATCCAATAGAATTACGCAAAAGTAAATAAATGGGGTGTGGCAGCTTAATTCCCGAAATGGCATTATCAAGGCAAAGTTGGTTCACTACTGCCTTGTGGTCACATTACTGCTGGAAAAATTAGTTCAACGTGTCTTGCAAACCAATTTTTTCCTCTCCAGGAGTTTTCTTACACACTTATGTCTACCGCTCGTACACATAATGAATAGTGCTGTCCTGACCTAGTCTTGTGGTCTTACTCAATAAAATCCAACAAAACATTTGCTATTGTCGTGGACCCGGTTAAAGGTCCAGTAAAAACAACGCAAAAACAACCAAATAGGTAAATACGAATATATTTTAAATACGGAAAGAATACAATAGTTGGAACTTGGTTAGTAGGAACGATATTACGAGTTAGTGTGGAATGCTATGATTCCTTAGAACTGGGACACGTAATGGTCGTTAAGATAGCAGTGTTCGTAGACCAACTCTAGACTGAATTAGGGCCGCTCTGAGACCACTCTCTTTCTCAACTCTTGTGAGGGGAGATATAAGTAATGGTTGAATGAGTTCATTCAGTTTGTCCGTGACGCCACCATGACAGATATAGTATTGGTTTTGACCGAGAATCTAGATTTCAGTTATTTCACGATAATAATATAGATTTCCTGTGCTTTTTTCATAAATATTTTCATGATAATTATTCCGATGTTTATTTCGCTTTGACACATTGACTTTACGAATCCAAGCCTATGACTACCATTGACTATTAGGTGTCATTTTTTTTCAGTTGCAATTGATATATTTAACCGCATGTTATATGCTTAGATTGTTTTCCCTTCCCTCACTCACGGTATTATCTTCCATCTACTTACATTCTCATCAAATTTGATAATTAAAAATTTATGTGTCAGTTGTTATCTTGTGCCTTTTTAATCCATGTTCTTTTTTATTTTCTTTTAAATGTTTATTTACTAACATTTTATTTTTCTATTAAATAAGTAATAATGGTTTTCTTTTTCTCATATTTGTTCACGCCTATTATCTTATTGCGTCTTCGTAGCTTTATTGCCTTGCTTAGAGTGAAATCACAGGAAATAATTTTCAAAACACTATTTTTTAAAAGCTATGCAATTCTTGAGTGGAATTGTACCGTTGCTGGTAGCATTCTTTGTCTCGTATTCCGGAATAATGTTTTCACGTGTGACCCGATAAAATATCTCTTACAATCAGCTGCACTGTTTCACTATACATATTCATTTCTTTTGCTATCATTTGCACTTTTACTCGGGCTACTAGACTAGCAACAACACATATCAGAACACATAAATATTCAAATTCTTCTTTCGTTCGATATTCTTTTGGTATTTGCTTATCCATTTCTTTCGTCATCTCTGATTTGCACCATGAGCCTTCTTTATGGGGTTAAGGTTTCCTTGACGCTATTATCAATTTTCATACAAGCTTGATGTTAAACAGCTGATCAAAATCCTTTCCCTGTATAACCTTCCCTTTCTCTCCACCTATGTGAACTGTTTATTCTCAATTAATTTATAATTACTGCACATTTTTTAACTAATTATCTTAAATAGAAAACATGCAAGGATAGATCAATAAGTCTTTACTCTGACATGTAGTTATGATTTGAATTATAATAAAGAGCTGAAATATTTGATTGATACGATTAATATTTTCCACTGAATTAACCGCACTGAAAAAGAAGGAAATTATCTAAATTTGATGAAATTATGTGTCAAATAAATGTTTTTATCATCATTAGGCTACCAAATCTCAGCTTTCTATTGTTCCTTTCTAATTAGGTTGTACTCCTCACTCTTTTCTAATTAACCTTTTTACATTTATGTAGCCCCCTGCACATCAGTGGCGTTTCCGCCTTGCTCGGGGTGAAATGATTAAAAAAAAATTATAATATGAACACGTGCCTATTTCTCTACTGGGGATAGCAAATGATTCATTTAGATGCCTCCCAAGTTAAGTGAATTTAGAAACATCTACAGACTCATGACCACATCAACTCTTTTAGGTCATGCAATTAATTAAACTTTTTCACATTTCATACAATCCTGGCGACAAGAAAGCTCAACTAATCAACAAAGGTATAAAATATTTTCCCTTATAATAATACCAGTTTGAAATTTTAAAAAAAAATGAAAATGAAAAATCTCACTTAAATGTTATTACTTTTATATTATCAATGCGAATAAATTATTTATCGTTTTTTATTATCACACTTAGTTACGTTGTAGATTTTTATGAATTTGTTCCATTAATATTTTAAGTTCCAAGTAACTGAGATCCTCTGATATGACTCAATGCCTAATACACTTTTTTGTCGGGGGGTGTATGTAGTAAACATTTTATTTTTCACTTCCGACTTAATGTTCTCAATTAAGCGGTAGATTTTGCTTCTTATTAATTTTACCAAGGGATTCTATTACTCAGGGAACCACATGAGTTGTATGAATTTATTTTCTAGTATTCACTTCTAAGTGTTTCTTTTTTTCCGAGGAGATGTTTTCGGAGATATGTGATTTCTAGAATAATTGCTGTGTTTTATTTTTATTATTTTACAATAATTGAAGCCTCTGGTCTTTAGAAAAACTGTTTTCTTATTTCTTTATTTTATTTTAGATGATTTATTTTACTTTTTATCATTTCAAAATGTAACATCATAATTTTTTTAGATCTGTTGATTTGTATGTTTAATGAATGTCGCTGATTCTTTTCTGGATCATCTTATCTGCTAAATTTATACGAAGGAAACAAGTATATCCATTTCAGTTTAATTTTTCTATGAGAGTTTAAAGTTATGCATTAGTATATTAAAAAACTTTGGAGAAAATAAAATCTACCCGCATCCTTTTACTATTCGTCCTTAATCAGGTTATTATGTTGTATGATAATAATAGTTTTGATGTGCTTGTAGTGTAGGGAGCTGGTTAAGGTTTCTTTGATTCAGGCCTTGTGTCAGACTTAACCGAACTCCCTACAGCATACAAGTTTTATCCAGAATTACCATCAGAATTATCAGAAGGTTTCCTTCAGAATGTTGTTTGTCGACAATAGTGTGGAATAATGTAAGAATAAAATATGTATTTTGTATGTTAAAATAGTAATTTATTAAAAGGAGGAATAACAAGAATTCGTAGAAATTAATGTTCAGTGAGAAAGTTAAGAGTATGAAGAGTTCGTACAAAATGTTCCTAGTAGTAATTGTTGATTAAGATAAGGAGAAAGGGAAAGAAGACGGACTCACAGTGTCCGAGTCGCTTGAAGTTGAAGTTACATTTTTAGTTGTTTCGTCTCTCGGCTCCCATCTCTCTGTGACTGACAGGCGCTAGTGAAGTTCTCTTTTATTGTAATCTTTTTAATCTATTCCTTTTTCGCACTTTTGAATCTTGCAAATCGCTCCCATTCGTCAAAAGTCATTTTAACACCTACTTGCAAATCTGATGTCGATTTTTCGTTAAGCAGATGGTCGATCGTTTTTCTATTTGGGAAAACCAGGATTTCACACGTCATTGTGAATTTGTGTAAAAGTGAAGAAGAAGGGTGTTGATTTTAATTAATTTCTTATCCGCTAGATCATAAAACAGTTATACAAAATTTCAGTTTTTCAAACATAAATGGGTTGTTAGTTGTTCATATCCTTAATGGCTTTTCTACAATCTTTTAGGCTATTTCCTTTTGTATGTGCTGTATCGTGGAAAGAACCAGATACACCGACAAATGTAGCTAAACTACTTTATTACCAGAGTGGTACAAACTAAATGTATATACAATATCAGTCTCTCACTGTAGAAGTTGTAACTTCCCGAAGTTCGTGATAATGACCCCATGCTAAACGCACAATATCTTATCTACAACAGAGCGACCGGTTGTCACATGTTACGAACTACGACATAACATCTCCCCGCTCAAAGATTTTTATGTCCGTCGGGTATCATATTTTTGTCTTTTGGGAGTTATCTCTATATCGAATACTGCTGCCACATCTGGTCGGGTGCCCCTGCTATTCTCCTCGGGGTTCTTGACAAAATACTACAGAAAATCTGTAATTCTTCCTTTTTCCGCTTCTACACCATTTGCCTATTTGACCGCTCTTTTGAACACGTCGATAAATCTTTTCACTAATCTATTCGTTCTTGGATGATACGGCGCAGATTTTAGGTGACTTGAGTATTTTACAAAAATTTTCGAATTCTTTTGAGGAAAATTAGGTGCCGTTGTCCGATACAATAGTTTCCGAATTTTGCAAACAGTTCCTGTAAGATGTTTATTGTGTTTTTAATTGGCGGCGCTTTGCATTTGAAAACTTCTAAACATTTAGTAAATCTATTTACTATGACGCAAAAGTATGTTCCTTTTATCAGCTCAGCATAGACATAATGTAGACGAGACCGACGGTTTGTTTGTCTTAGGCCATGGGCTGAATTTCATTGGAGTTTTTTTTTTCTACTGACGCGGAGCTTTTGCACGTATTCATCATATTTTCTATATCTTTATCCATACGCGGCCAGTATACGTAACTCCGCATAAGTGTCTTCATTCTGCACATTCCCGGATGACCAGTATGATAATCTCTTAAAATTTTCTTTTGTCTGCATTGCAGGTACAACTACCCGAACTCCATAAAGCAATAGGCCATTGCACAACGAAAATATATTGTTTGCTTTATTTTCCTGATTTATTAATTTCTTTTTTTGTACGATTAATAAACTTATTCAATTTTGATGTGCGTTGTGGTGCATTGGATATCGGCTCGGAACGAGAAATCGGGGAGCCGAGTTCGAATTCCAGCCGAATTCATTGCATTCACTTACGCGCAAATACCCTTAATTAATCCGTCTATTCCTTCCAGTTATGGGTTAAATAACAGGACAGATTGGGTTCTCTAGCCTTGGTCGGCAACCAGTTTACCGCAGAAAGCAATGGCAACCTACTGCGGGATAATCTTCTGCCCAGTCAGTCATGTCTCTAAAGAGACATGACCGCCCAAGCGTGTATCACTTATGGCACTTAACTGACTGACTAAAGTAACTGAACGTTCTTTTACTGTATTGCATAAAACGTATTTTACGTCCCTCTCGGACCTTAAGGAAGAAATGACCTTCTCCTCTAGTGGTTCACTAGTTTTTGGAATTAATCCGGATAATCCATCCGCATGTGCGATTTCTTTTAACGGTAAAAATTCCAACAGGCAACTTTTGAAGTCCTTCATAGTATATATTTTTATTTTCTCTTTTTAACCCTTGAACGACGCTTTGTTAGTAGATCGCTATGAATTCGAATACTTTGCCACCAACGTTTTTATCATGGAATGAAGAGATACACCGAGAAATGTAGCTAAACTACTTTATTAACAGAGTGGTACATCCAAGACGTAGATACAATGTTTACAGTCTCTCGCAGTAGTAGATGTTACTTTCCTAAGTCCGTCATAATGACGACACCCCGCCGTGCTAAGCGCACATTGTCTTTTATACATGCGGCCGACCGGATGTCACGTAGTACGAGCCACGACACAGCAGTATAACAAAGTGAAACGCGTTTCGTTTTTCAGGACTTCATTGGACTGAATTTCTTATGTTCTTGGTACTATTTCTCATGCACTTGAATTTTAGATATTTTGGCGGACCTGAAGGAGACTACCACCACCTTTAAATTTGAAAAAAATTTAAATATTTAAACAATTTTAGGAGGGGGCTCAGTTTTTCATACAACGTTATAGTACATCGATCCTCCATATTGGAACCACTCGCCGGTACGACATTACCACCACCTGTAAATGTGGTAATTATCATTTTTTTTTACTTTTCTCAGTGCAATCTTATTGCCAAAACCCTAATATACAACCTTATAGTAAATTGATCTTGTGCAATTAACTTTTTAGCTTGCGCATATTCAACATCTGAATCCTTTGCGAAATTTTTGATTAAAGCCATTCTTGGAGTTTCCGAGAAAGATGCCTTCGTAAGAACTAAAGAAAAAGTTATATGAGTAACTGGGCATCCCCTATAATTGTTTAAATATTGAAATTTTTCAAACTTTTTTGATAATCGGTAACTTTATTTAATAATCGATATGACTGCGTTGCAAAACTAAAAACAAAATGAAAAACAACAAATTTAAAGGTGGTGGTAGTTTCTTTCAGGTCCGTCGATATTTTTAATTTAGCCGAATTCTTTTCTTCTTTGTTTTTTGTTTTCATCACTTTTGTAAGTAGGTTTTCTACAATGCGATATTTGATGAACTAAGGGAAATGAACATGACCGACAACAGCATGACCAGTCTTGATATAAAATCACTCCACACCAATATCCCAGATGAAAGATATCTAATTCTTAGAAAAATGTTATCCAGCACAATCATAGATGAAGCTCTCTATACCAAGAGCTAAAATAATAAAAACATGTCTCATTACCAATCAATGATACTTCACATTTAATAATGATTGTTCAAAAAAAAAAAAAAAGCAATGGACTACAAATCGAATCGTTTTTCAATGGCTGATTCGGATGTAACTTCTTAGAACTTCCTGAATACGTTCCTTTCCAAAATATTTTACCCAAACAACCAACATACTTTCGCTAAATTAATGATGTTCTTCTTATATAAACGCCTGATAATGATTCATCTGACCCAGTAGATGAACTAAACAAAGTCTAACACATAATTGAATTATCATATTGAATAACATCATTATTTACCATTTATGTATATATATAATGATATGCGCTAAAAAGTCTGCCTACTTCCACCGAACGCCCAGGAGTGGAGTCGCCGACTGACGCCATTTCGGTAGGGTTTCAAACCTGAGTAAAAAAGCAGTCGGAGTCTAACCGTACTGATGAGCTGTGATACGGCGAAACAGATCTGTCTGCGGATGACAATATATATATATATATATATATATATATATATATATATACCCACGTGAATAAAGAACGAAGAAAATATTAACAACGTTGAAAATATTAATTTAAAATAGTGCTCAATATAAAAATAGAGCTATGAATACTTATTATAAACTATAGTTCAGAACATGTACAAATTGTAATCTATTACAAAGTGTACATTTTGTTTCGACATTGAAAAGACAATGTCTTATCAGGTAGTAAACGCTAAAAAATAGCGTTTTCTACCTGATGAGACACTGTCTTTTCAAACAAAATGTATACTTTGTAGTAGATTGTAATATATATATATATATATTTATATATATTTTTTAATTCAGATACTTTAATCCAAGCGGAAAATGCAGGAAGGTAAATTCCAAAAACTCGATCCTAATTAATATTAAAAATTTTATTTTAATATTAAAAAATGATACAGGAAGAGAGCACCATGTAATAAAATATTACAGAGCAAATATAAATATATATATCCTCACTAAATGAGGAATAGACATAAAGCTACCCGTGTTTCAATTGCATGTATCCTCAGGCACAGTTAAAAAAAATTCAAAATAAGTTTCATCCACAAATGAAGTATTTGACCACAATAAAGTCACTTATTAAAACTCGCTAAAGATGAAGGGTATATAGCTAGTTTGTTGTTCATTCCTTGCATAAGGGACAGAAGTAGACTCAGAGGTAGGAATGTAATCTTGTTTAGTCCACCGTTCAACCTATAAGTAAAAACGAAAATTGGTAATATGTTCTTCAAAATCCTAGAAAATCATTTTCCAGTAAATTTAGAGTTAGCTAAGTTATTTAATAAAAATAATATAAAACTAAGTTACAGCTGCTCTAGAAATCTAGAGTTATATAAAATCCATTAATACCAGAACATTGTCTATGGAAGGAGGAGATAGAACCCGCAGAACAAGTAACTTTAGGAATAAGAATGATTTTCCTTTACTTGGCAAGTATTGTTTTGAAGGGATTGTCTACAAAGCTGAGGTGACGAACTTGATGATTTCAAGAAAGTATATATTGGCTGTACTGAGGGGCAATTTAAAAAGCGCTTTTACAACCAAGCCTCTCCGTTCCGGTTGGAGAGCCATAGAAAGTCAGAGAAAAACTGGCTGACTGCGTATGACTCGCGAGCCTTCTCTATGTAAGCAGATGAGAGGTTTCTTTTAATTTCTAAGAATAAATTACCCAGAAATTAAGTTGGGGGAAATCTGGGACGAAACCGGTTCTTTATTTTAGTTTTTATCGTTTAGAATGCCATCAAAATTCGGATTATTCCTTGCTGTTTTTAAAATTTTGTACCATCAAGAATTTTTCACACACACACACACATACACACACACACACACACACATATATATATATATATATATATATATATATATATATATATATATATCAGGTGTTTATTATAAATATTGTCATAGTATGCACCTGTTGATTGCATAGTTCATGAATAACGAGTCGTGCTATACACGGAGAATAATATGAATATTGATAAATAAATACTTAAAAGCTTTGCTGCATTACTTTGGACACTGTTTTCTTAACACCATAAAATATTTATATATGTGCTTGCATGTGTATATGTATATACAGATCTATTGAAATCCATATACATTATACCTTATATATATATATATATATATATATATATATATATATATATATATATGCCGCATGTTGTGAACAAACACACCACGTGATGTAAACACAAAAAAATATTCGAACGCTATCGTGAAATACGTTTCTAATTCAAATTTAAAAATCACTCGTTTCTGATGAAGGACCGAGGGCGGTCTGAAATATAAAATACAATAATAAAAATAAACAAATACTGTCCAAAAAAAGTACATTTTTAAATTCAAAACTTTTATATATATATATATATATGATTGGTCCACATTGTACATACAATAATGCCTCCCTGATGAAAGAGGTCTTGCTTGTTCTTAACCTTTTAAAGCCATTCATTTCGAAATAACAACATCACTTGAAAAGACACAAAAAGTGTCGAGACAAAATAGCTACTTTTGTAGTGATATTATAACATATCAATGTTATAATTTATTAATAAATATTATTATTAATTAATATATATATATATATATATATATATATAATGCGTAGATATTGCCTGTGATATATCAGTATCATTCTTATGATTAAAATGCGTATTTCAGCCACTTTATCAGGAGAATAATTAAGGCAGGGTAAAAGCAATCAATTATGCTATTTGTAGAATGTAACTAGATGAAGAAGAGGCGAGTAATTGTGTTTTCGGATTGACATCTTGATCTAGTGACCTAGATATTTTCAATCTAATCAGCTCTGCTTGGAGATCAAGAATTGATTTTCGATTGTATTAAATATCAGGATGCTATGATTAAAACAATATATTTCTTGATTTGTTTTTTTATAGGTATTACTGAAAAAAATATATTAATGATGTATAAACCATTTTGAATGATCGCTTTTCTCTATTTTCTAGATCAATTTTCGTTGACAAATATTCAACATACTTTGTAGAACATACGGAACAATTAAATAATATAGACATATGTCGATTGCGCTAATTTGGCCAGTGAGGCGAGTTTGTCTTTTTAACAACTGAAGGTTAAAGATTTGAAGTTTGGTTGATAAACTGACAATTGTCTCTATTCGAAACCACGCTATGTACGTTGCTAAAGCCAACATAATTGGATCTAGTGAGAACCTCTGGAAATGCAGAGAACTAAATTGGCTAAAACCGAAACGCGATTCAGAAGTGTTACATCTGCCGATATTTAAAAATTCGAATGTTTTAGCAAATTACACTTCTGTCGTCACTCAAGAGACAATACGTTTTACCATTCGACAGATAAACTTTTAGCAAACTAGAACAATTGGTGCAAATCCGTACAGGACTATATTTAATGGAGGTGGTTGAACTCGGGCAAATCCGTACAGGACTATTTTTAATGGCGGTGGTGGACTGATTATCTCTGATTCCAGACAACAGCTTTCGATTGGTTGGTTGGTTGGTTGTTTTGTTTTTTTATGGCAAATCAACTTCCGCGGGGCATTTATTGCCAAACAAACTTTATTTATTGCTAGTAATACCTTTTTCTTTCAACAAATTAATATTGTTTTTATATAAGTTTTGTGTCTAGTAATACATTTTTCTTTTCGAGTATCAAGATTCATTGGAATTTGTTTTTTAAGGGCAGGGTCCCCAAGTGCTATCCTTCTTATTTAACCCATAACTGGAAGGGAAGGGACGGATTAATACCTTTCCCTAGGGTACCAGTGCTTAAGTGAATGCAGGGTTATTCAACTGGAATTCGAACTCGGCTCACCGATTTCTCTTTCCGAGCCGATATCCACTACACCACAACGCACATCCGTCACTAAACGCTTAACCAGCACCTGGTATTCCGAAGCGGTCACCCATCTAAGTACTGACCAGGCTCAACGTTGCTTAACATCGGTGATCGAGCGAGAACCAGTGTATTCAACGTGATATGGCCGTAAGCACGCACATCCGTAACTATACGTTTACAGCACCTGGTATTCCCAAGCGGTCACCAATCTAAGTACTGACCAGGCTCAACGTTGCTTAACATCGATGATCGAGCGATAACCGCTGTATTCAACGTGATAGGCCTACAGCTTTCGAGCTCATTGTAAAAGGAATAATTTAGAAAGACGACTTTCATAGAATTTTTGTACTATACACTCTCTTTTTCCAGGTATTAAAGCCACTTGCTTTAGTTCGATTAACTGAGGCTTGTTAAATGTCCATAAGCAAACATATGCCATTCTAGTTGGTCGACAAAATGTTGTGCCATTATCATAATTGCGAACGTTTTCATTACGAAGTTCATAATCTTTGGTTAATCAGAAAAAATGATGAATAAATAATGATGTATGAGGAGAAAATCTAATTAAGAAATAACTTTTAAGAGCGATAATGACATTAGTTTGGCGCGTCGAACTGTTCTGATATTAACATAATATTCACAAAGATAAAATTTATATTAAGAAAATTAACTGGTAACTTCTGTTACTTTGTAGAAGTTAAAGATTGTCTTCATTTATGTTAAAAAACAAAATGTACAAAGAATAATCCTGACAAAGGTCCCTAATATATCATCCAAATTTACTAATTATGTTATTTCTGAGATGAGCCTGTGGGAGAGAAAGTGCCACGTGGCTTCATAATATTTTTAACTAATCAGAATTTATATAAACTATATCCGCCTAAGCATTGTGGATCTTCTACAAGGATATAAAAGCTGATGCATTTGCTCACTAGTTTCACACGTTCAACCTGATAGAATCTCTATGCCTTTTATCGCCAGGATATTTGCCGTAAGAGACTTCGTACGATTTTATTCTGAAAATAATTAAATTTATAAATGTGTTTCGAATACACACATTAGAAATTAACATTTTTAATTTCAGATTCAACACATGACTGGCAATTGCCAAAACTTGATGCGAAAAATGTAAATACATCAGTTTAACGTTTCTGTCACATCGAAATGCCCTTGCATTCTAATTTTCTTTCCGTTTTTTATCTGTTGATAAATTGAAAAAATTATTTTTTTTCCTACCAGTTTTGTTTTATTTCAGTTTTTCTCAATGCTTGCCTACCACTGTCAATGTTTCCGGTTAATTCAAGAATAATAACGGAAAAGATTGGCTAAGTAGCATAACGAGTTTGCAGAATATAAAAATAAACTTTTTCTTGGCCCTTACAAAAATTGATAACGGGGAAAATCATTTTGCTGTTGTTGCTTAAGCTGTTGAATTAGTATGTGCTTTGTAATGCAGTAGATTTCGACGCGGAACGAAAAATCGGGGTGCCAAGTTCGAATTCCAGTTGAATTCCTTGCATTCATTTACACACAAATACCTTAGGAAAGGTATTAATCCGTCTCTTTCCTCCAATTCTAGGTTAAATGATAGGACAGATTAGGTTCTATAGCCTTGGCTGACAACCAGTCTATAGCAGAAAGCAATGGCAAACTACTGCAGGATAATCTTCTGCCCAGTCAGCCATGTCTCCTTCGAGACATGATCGCCTAAAATGTGTATCACTAACTGAATATGTTAGTTGAAAACATAATTAAAACTTCTACTGGGCATAAATGGGTGATCGATTTTCTATTGTTATAAAGTAATATAGTGACCCCCCATTAATTATACTTAATATAATAATGTAATATAATCTATTTTTTCTCCCTTATCTATGAGTTAAATGGCAGGACAAATTGGGTTCTATAGCCTTGGCTGGCAACCAGTCTACCACAGAAAGCAATGGCAACCTACTGCGGGATAATCTTCTGCCCAGTCAGTCATGTCTCGAAAGAGACATGATCATTCAAAGCGTGTATTATGTGTGGCACTTAACTGACTGACTGACTGAATATAATAGTTGGAAACATGATTAAAGGCTTCTACTGAGCATAAAGTGGGGCATCGGTTTTCTATTGTTATGAAGTAATAAACTGATCCCCCAAGAGCTATGAGTCAAATAACAGGACAGATTGTGTTCTATAGCCTTGGCTGGCAACCAGTCTACCACAGAAAGCAATGGCAACCTACTGCGGGATAATCTTCTGCCCCGTCAGTCATGTGTCTTTCGAGACATGATCATCCAAAGCGTGTATTATGTGTGGCACTTAACTGACTGACTGATATAATAGTTGGAAACATGATTAAGGTATTTTCTGATCATAAAGTGGGGGGTCAGTTTTATATTGTTATGAAGTAATAAACTGATCCCCCACTATTTAATACTTAATAATATAATCCATATCTTTCCGCATCTAGCTATGAGTCAAATAATAGAACAGATTGGGTTCTATAGCCTTGGCTGGCAATCAGCCTATCACAGAAAGCAATGGCATCCTACTGCGGGATAATCTTCTACCCAGTCAGTCATGTCTCTAAAGAGACATGATCATCCAAAGCGGGTATTATGTGTGGCACTTAACTGACTGTTGAATCAATTATGAGAGACTGGCATGACTAATTATTGATTGATCTTACCTCTTGATTTCGCATTGTCAGAATTTCCTACGACTTTGAAGACAATTACATGATTCTAATTAGGCGGTTAAAGTGTGTTTGGAAAAGCATTTTTTGTACAAGTATTTTTTCAAACACCCCAGATTCGATCTGGTAAAAGTTGATTATGGGTTAAACTCACTTTGCGACTAATGGTTAGGCGGGTAAATTATTTCTGGGAAAATTCTGTTTACAAGTATATTTTTCTCAATTCTTTCAATTTGTAAATCTTGCCAAAGATAAAAATGACATTTTTTTAATTCGGCATTTATGTACCTTTTTAGATTTACCATTCACCAATATTTGGGAACCTCGAGGTGGTTTAACGGTTAGTGTCATGGCATCACCCACAACTTAATGAACTCTTCCAACCAGTACATATACCTCCCCTTGCAAGAGGTGAGAGTGAGTAGCTAGTAGATAACCCGAGGAGAACGCCCTGTATATAGACGAGAGTCGTTTACGAACAATGATACCGTAACGAACATTACGAGTCCCAGTTCAAGGGTCCAATTATAGTATTACTCACTAAACGTATTCATCGTTCTACTAACAAAGTTCAAAGTGTTGTATTTTGCCGTGTTAATATATATTCGTTATTTCCTATTTTGGTTCTTCTGTGTTATCGGGTCCACAATTGTTAGAAGTTGTTTCGCTAGAATCATCACAATTGAGTAGAGAGTTCGATCTTCACTGGGTGTCCCTCTAACTTTAGGCCTTGTGCCACATCTAAGCTACCCTTAGTAAATCACCATTCACCAATGTTCTTAACTGCGCTCTCTGTTTGCAGAACATGGGAGTAACACGTTAAGCAGGTTAATTAATTATTGGGGAGAACCTTTTAAAATTTCTCAGACCTCATCAGGTCTGAGAATATTTCAACATAATTTTGATTCTCCTATCTAGAAAAATGCATTAATTAAAGCCGAATTCGCCCCACTCCTGATTTAACATACTCAAGTGTGAATAATGTGAACAAGAGCACTTCGCACCAATTTTCGAGGCAGGTAACTTAATTATGGGAGAGTGGTTTATACAGTTGCTCTTTTAAGTAGTTTATTGATTAAACCATATCAAAATTGACAATGTGGATAACATCATTTTACTGATAATGCCTTGGCAGTTAAATTACTTATGGGAGAGTGGTCTTCACAGCTGTTCGTCCATTCTCATCTCCATCAAATATTGATAATTTTATTATATGATGTAATGAGGAAGAATGCACTTCATTATTAAAATAGTGAGTTCGACCCTGACTACCAGACCCAAAACTAGTTTTATATTAGTGGATTTTATCAGGTATATCATATTATGATAATTTATTTGCATGGAAATTTTGTACGTAACGTGAATTAGTTTATTATAAAAAATGGTCATTGTGCATTTTTTCCTGCCGACATATTCTCGTGAGTAGCTAGATTTCTGGAGTTATATTTTATTTCCAAAAAGTCTGTAATAAAATCGATCCTTGCCTAGCATCTCGACTTCAGTCACTTTCTCACCGACTTGATGTGACTTGCTCTTGTCTTTCCTATAAACAGTTTCATGGCAACTTCCCTGACAAGATTTTCTCCTGTCTCCCCGACGACATGAATTTGAGCGTACTGCTATGTTGGATTCTATGACCGAACCGTTTCGTGATAGAATAGCTAAAAGTGGTTTCATTTTCTAAGACTTTTGAATTTTTTCATAATATTCCATTTCTTTTTCTGTTACAATGAGTACAGGTTCTGAGAACGGGAATAATTTTGGAATTTGGTCACTAAACCGATTTTTATATTCAATTTGATAAAAATAAGTTTTCTCTCAAAATTTAACTAAGTTGAATATTTTTTTTAAATAACTTCCTGATAGATATTTCTAAAATATGTAAAATTATACTGTCTCAAATATTTTTGTTTTTTAGAAATTTATTTCATTTTGTTAATGCAGTTATTTTTGTTTTTTCATTATGAATGCCAACAATGCAGTTTGTACCATAATTCTTGCACTATAATGATAGCAGTGATATAATGATAGGTCAAGTGCAACATTTTATAAATAACAAAGATCGATTGTTTTACAGAAATTTGCTCAACTGGGAAATAATTTAATTGCACCAAAATGAATGTATGATTTCCTTCTATTTTAGTTGTAGTTTTTATTTTTTTCTGATACAATATCGCCATTGTTAAAAAAATATTCAGAATATTGTCTACAGTTCGCCTTTTAATTTTACAATATCTTTTCAGACAACGCATTACTTAGTTTTTCTCCCTATTATATGTGATACTTTTAACATTTATGTGTTGACCAATTCTGTACGGATCACTTTCTTTTACTTATGTGTATCTCGACCGTCTAAGACAGAACACTGATTAAATCGAATATTCATATGTTTTTTATGGCGCCATAATTTAAAATTACAAGTTAGGCGTCTATTTTATGGAACTGCTGTAAAAGCTTCAGTAATGTTAAGATATCTATACCCTTGTGCAAATTAATTGAAACAATTGTTTATTTTCCTTTCCTTCACCATACGAACAGTTTTAGACCCACTGAAGTTGCAGGGTGTAATCGATTACTATTTCGTATTCAGATTAGGTAATTTGCAGTGGTATGCAGCAATATGAATCTATTTTTGGGGGCGTATGATGAAATTTGTTTGGCCTTGAAAAATATTGCGTCATCTGCGATTGCATCAGATTTTTATCAGGCCGAGTCACTATTGTCTCGAACTGTGTATTAGTTGCCCTACGCCAATTGTCAGCGATGGGCGTTACTCCAAGGAAGCATAAGAAAATTGAATCGTTGCACGAACACACTGGAAAGCCTTACGGTGAGATCGCAGATATTGCTTGGTCAGCCTTTCAACTGTCAGTCGTGTCATCAAAGCGAAGAATCAAACTGGATCAATCAGTCCAAAACGTAAAGGAAAATGTGGGAAAAACAACGCCAAGAGACAACGTAAAGGTGATACGAGAAAGTGTGAAAGATCCTAGGAAAACATTATTCGTTTCGTTTCAGTTAATTTGCACAAGGGTGTAAATGCCTGTACTCTTTCCGCAGAATTATACTCTTTGTTCGCGTATAGATTTTGAAAACTCCTTATGCATGTTCATGCTGAATATAAAAAGTACTGTTGACATTGTTGCTTTTTTCATGTTCATTCCTTAGAAAAAACTGAGTGAGAACAACATTTTTTTTAAAACTAAGTTAACACTATTTAGATGAAAATCGAACCCGAACAAATATTTTCATGGTAACTTCTTTGACGAGATTTTTTCCCCTGGTGAGCCGAATACACGAATTTAGACGTGCGTCATGGTGTTGTGAATATCGGCTCGGAACGAGAAATCGGGGAGCCGAGTTCGAATTCCAGTTGAATTTTTTGCATTCACTTACGCGCATATGCCTTGACAAAACGTATTAAACAGTCTCTTCTCTCCAGTTATGGGTTAAACAACAGGACAGATTTGGTTCTATATCCTTGGATGGCAACCAGTCTAATACAGAAAGCAATGGAAACTTACTGCGGGATAATCTTTTGCCCAGTCAGTCCTATCTCGAAAGAGACATGATCGCCCAAAGTGTGTATCACTTATAACACTTAACTGACTAGATTGATATTTACGTTCCACCTGATTACTGTTAAAACGTTTATACCTCAACATTTCCTTTTCTCACGCTAGCCACCTGTGAAGTAACCTTCCGTTTACTTATTCTATGTTAACTGCAATTTTTGAAAATTTAAACGCAACGTAAATCATCATATTTGTCTTCTTGAATCTCATACATCATTTTCCCTTAGCTCAGTTCTCGAGCTTTTATCTCATTTCCACACCCCGTAACCCTCCCCCTGCGTACTAGTGGCAGTCTACCTTGCTTGGGGTGAAATGATTAAACAAATTACATGACATTATTGAGACATTAATAGTAAATGAGGTTAATTAGCTTGAATCGCACAGTTAAAGATAAGAGCTTTTTCAAGTTAGAAAGTCGACTACTGATGTTATTTTTTTTGTGACATTGTGAGCACGACCTAATAAATGTCGCGTACTCTTAAATCCTACAAAGAAAAATCGTGTACTCTTAAACACGACAAAGAAAAATTTCGGGCCTATGAGCACAACAAAAAATAAAAAATTGCCTGCCCTTACGACAACGAAAAACTGCGTACCCTTAAACATGACTAAGAAAAAATGTGTACCCTTAAATACAACAAAGAAAAATTACATACGCTAAAACAACACAAAGAAAACACGCATTCCCTTAAACACGACAAAAACATCAGTAGCATTAAATACGACAAAGGAAAATTAAAACAATGGAAGCTTGCGTACCCTTAAACATGACAAAGAAAAATAGCCTACCTTTAAATACGACTAAGAAAAATTACGTACCCTTAAACAAAACAAAGAAAGAATTCGTCCACTTAAACAAGAGAAAGAAAAATGCGTACCCTTTAAATACGACAAAAATTATGACAAGAAAAAATTGCTTACATTTAAATAGGACAGAGAAAAATTGCTTACATTTAAATAGGACAGAGAAAAATTGCTTACATTTAAATACGACAGAGAAAAATTGCTTACATTTAAACACGACAAAGAAAAATTGCTTACATTTAAACACGACGAAGAAAAATTGCCAAATCTTAAACATGACAAATAAATACTGCGTACCCTTAAACATGAAAAGGAAAAATTACGTACCCTTAAACATGAAAAAGAAATATTGCATATCCTTAAAGATGAGAAAGAAAAAATGCGTACCCTTAAGCATGGGAAAGAAATATTGCCTACACTTAAACATGAAAAGGAAAAATTGCGTACCCTTAAATAGGACAAAATAAAATTGCATAGCCTGAAACACACACGAAGATAACTTTCAGAGTAATCTAAGAGATTATCCAATAACAATTAAAGCCCCTTTCCTCTTATTCTTCTCTTCTCCTTTTCTTTCTATTTTTTCCTTTTTTAAACACTTATTTTATCATTTTTTTTCTTTTTCTATTTCACTTGAATGCGTCTGGATAAATTTGAAACAACAATCTTGCATGGATTTGGAAAAGTATCTAAACTTTGTTTCCTAAGCATAAATACACTGTTAAATTTAGCAAGAAATATTAACAGTGAGTTCTCTTTGGAAGTTTGTCTCTATTGGAATTTACTTTACCAAATTTCAAGGATTCTACTTTATATATATATATATATATATATATATATATATATATATATATATATATATATATAGTCATCCGCAGACAAATCTATTTCGCTCTATGACAGCTCATCAGTACGGTTATACATCCGATTGCTTTTTACCCAGGATTGAAACCCAACCGAATTAGCGTCAGTCGGCGATTCTACCTCTGAGTTAAAGTCACTCGGTAGAAGGAGGCAGACTTTTTAGCATGTACATTATCATTATACACACGCCCAATAGCTGAGAGTGTTCTAATTCATTGCTGAATGAATGATGATATATATACTTACATATATATGGTGGACTCTCTTATTGCGAAGGAGACATGACGCTCAGTAGTAGATGGTGCCTTTTGTTTTACACTTATAGCATCGGATTTGTGTCCTATATGCACTTGTGTTGATCTGTTAGCTATCCAACTACCAATCAACCTGCGCGAAGATTTATTTAAAATAGTCAATTCATTCTGCGTCAAAAAGCACGCTCTCTCCATCAAACAATATAGCCTATGTAGATGCACTGTGTGCCACGCGTTAGGTGGTAGGTTCTAGGACATCTGGTCACACTGAACCTTGAAGTAATGACATTTAAGAGGTAACTCTACATTCCCCAAAACTCTAAACAATAAATTCAGAGCTACACCATTGGTTGCAGTTTATATGTCGTACTAAAGACCATATATATATTGAGTTCTCTCGGGTGCTGGCGTGTGTATACACCACCCTTATATATAACACGTTAAAATTTCATACACTCTCAACCGTCTGCCAATAACTTAGGGGTAGACTCTCCGACCGACCCAAATCGGTCGAGTTTCGATCCCGGCTAGAAACAACACGTCATCTCAATTGGTTATAAATTATAGCTCATTTCAATGAGTTTAATTAGCTCATTTCATCAGACCTTACAATATACCTTCCATCTGGTACAATTTTTTTTTTCCGGAATGAGTCTTTTCTTAAAATGACGAGAGGGATAACAATACAAATAATAATAATAAACATAAAATTACAAACAAACAAATAAATAACAATAAAAAGTAAGGGGAAAGAGGAGAAAGAAAGAAAGAATTCAAAAAGGAAAGAGAGTCCTGGTCCAAATATTGGCGTTGGATCTGTCTGAAGCAGCTCAGGCCGTCATGAAAGAGTTTGACCTCTGAAAAAAACCCAATTCCCTTGGTTGTT
Organism: Ascarosepion bandense; assembly: GCA_037127315.1. Lineage (NCBI taxonomy): Eukaryota > Metazoa > Mollusca > Cephalopoda > Sepiida > Sepiidae > Ascarosepion > Ascarosepion bandense. The sequence continues at coordinate 802,107 of JBBBDQ010000876.1, read as the reverse complement.
GAGGCCAAGCCCCTACTTATACTGACTTCTCTCAACATATACATATGTGTACATTCTCACATATACTTACGATGTGATTTTGCTTAAGTTTACATATATGCACTGATTCCTATCTTCTTTTATTAATTAAATTAATACATAATATCAGAAAAATACAACTGAGTTTCATGGGAACGTCATGAGGAATGGGTGCTTGGAGAATTTTATACTCACAGGACAGAGAGAAAGATAGACAAAGGAAAGCAACGCGTAACATTGAGCGTTGCCAGACCGGGGCTTGGGTGGGGTAACAGGAGAAATCTTATCAAGATCTCTACGGATAAGTAGATGTGGAAGATCATGACCGCTTACGTCCTGAAAAGACACTGCCCAAAATAAAGTAGTTTTCTGTTTAGATATATAATAATTATATGTTTTGATAAAATGTAATTATATTATCTCATTTCTGATTTTAAGGAGAATATTACGAGGTTAGAATAAACTGAACAAATAAAAATATTTAATAATACTTTGTGCAATTATATCCCGGCTACAATTATTGAGAAGACATGATTGTAGATATTTTTAGAAATAGATAAGCTTCTAAACGTCGACGCAAAAAGTTATGTGGGTTGTCTATAGTCGACAACCTGATTACATTAATTTGATGGTAAACAACATTTATTATCTACGCTTCGATACTTAGGATTCCTAAATGGAATAAAGTTCTTAAAAGTTCACTGACCCATCTTGAATTGAATTTCTTCTCCTGAAGCAAGAAATAGTTGCATCAAACATTAAAAGTCAAAAAGTAGCAAACCCTATTATACATCGAAAGTATGAAAAACGGTTCATAGACAAAATTCCTTACAATAATATCGTGAGAAGATTATGAATGTTTTATAATTCTCTTTGGGATAAAAGACGCCTAGATTTCGGTTTTGTTGCTGTAGTTTCTTGATCAAGTCAGAGTGTTAGTGTCTAGCTACCCGTTCAAATTTTGGTTGTCCTTCTAATAGATTGTTTATCAAACAAGGGTAGAGACCTCAGAGTAACTGCTATTAAACCCTACAAATACTATTGAAAATGTACGATTATATTTTTAAGAGTATTTGTCTATAAATGAACTCACGAGATCCGCTGAAAAATCAAAGTCAATTAACCTTCACCTCAAACTAGTTTAAGACGCTAGAGGAATTCAACAACGAAATTAACATAAGAACGTGGCTTCTCAGATAAAATAAAAAATACTATTCATTACTTTATTCACAAATCAATCTTTAATATCACTGCATGTTTTTATACTGTTAGCATTAATAACAATGATATTATTCTAATCTTTTATTAAGTAAAACTAATACTTTTCCGATAAAGTAACTAAATACTGAAGCATCCATTTCAGAGGAGTTTAGAGTAATCTATCTACTTTTCTTATAGGGAAGTAAATGCCAAAAGCGGCATCCTCCACACACACACACACACACACACACACATACACACACACACACACACACACACACATATATATATATATATATATATACATCAGCATGCATGCGGTGTGGGTATAGAAGAATCCAAAGGAGTATCCTGTACATACAGTGGTAGGATAACTCTCTAAGAGAGCTCTAAACATATATGCATATAAATACATATAGAGCAAATATAAGAAAAATTAAGACAGACACGTTATTTCATGGTGAATCGGAAGTGTAGGCCTATTTCAGGCGAACCCTCGTCAGCTTCTTTCTCTCTTCAATTAAATTGATATATTGACATCTACTGCATAGAAAGTAGAGTGTTTTGCTCAGGAATTCTCGTCCATCTTCACTCTCAACAACTCTGGATTAAACTCTGCAAGATCTTCCACCTAGAATGGAGTATGAAATGAGTGATATGAACATAACACAGTAACTGGTTTTTAACATAATTTATGAATTAGATCTCCACATCGCAAGCAAATGTCACTTGACCCCCGCCGTCATCCTTAAGAAATGCTCTCTGAGTTGGTCCGGTTCTCTCTAAACTTTGCATCAGATGCTTCACTGCTTTCTGCTTCCTATCTTGTTAAAAATCCTCTTCTGTATTTCCTGTTTTTAGAAACTTTAGTGAATTCTCTGATTCATTATATCATCGCCCTATTTTTCTCTTACCGTTTTTTGACAAAGTAATCGAGGGGCCAATCAAGCCGAATTGGTTAAGCATTTTATTTCGCATTATCTTCTATAGCTTCTATTTTGCCACCAACATGTAAACGATCATTTGTCTATCAAGTAACAGATAAGAATAGTGAAGCACGGGCTGACTTTACCTATCCCGAAGGGGTTCACTGTCACTCCCTCTACTCTCCCACTAGTTGTCTTGTGGCTCTGTAGTCTTGCTTTGGTTGAAAACAACAAAACGAAATTATTTTCCTGTTCCCGAACAAATTCAGTGTTTACAGGCTGAGGTATAAATGAACAACATCTGCGTTTTCTCAAAATGAAACATTTCTAAACTCAATTATAAATATCCAATCTTTACTTATTCCGGAACAAAATACACATACATGCATCTTTTATATTTTACAAAGTTTTACAAATGAAAAGTGTCACTCAAATGGGTCACTGAATGAGTTCAGTTATATGAATGTAAGATGAGGAAGCAGGAAGGAAAGATAATGAAGATACAATTGATAGATAAATATTAAACCTAGAATTTCAAGTGTTTAACATTGAAGCCTTGGGTAAAGTATCAATACAGGAGTCCGTAACGGTTGCTGAGAAGATGCTGTAAGTATGGAAAAAAAAGATTTATTAAGTGAATGTAATTGTTCAATATAAGACCGGGAAATTTGATTTACCAGAAGTATATTTTAAAATGTAAATCTCTGTCTCATCAGTTTTGCAGTCTAGCAATATATTTTAACTGTTCTAGGGAAAATTATTTAAGTGCAGAAAAAAAAACTACTTACCAAATGAATACAAACTGAATAATGGTGATTCAATCCCGGGGGTGTAACAAATCGGGTCTTGGCTGTAAAGATCTGAACTGGGGATGCTAAAAATAGAGAACATTGAAGAATTTTTTAAAAAAATTATAATTATATCACCCCAAACAAAGCATTTTACTGCCACTATTGTGCAGGGGGTTACATAGAAGGAAAGTTATGAGGAAGAGTGACGCATTACAGGGGTGTCAGGAAGTGGGAAACAGAAAGTTGAGAATACTGATGAGAGTGGAGCGGACGGAGAAAAGACCATGAGGGAGAGGGTGCAAGTTAGTGAGATAGGAGATAACTACTGACTTAGCATTTAAATTCTTGGAGATTGTAGCTGTCGGGGAAGCAAATAAACTGAAGGGAATTCCACGGGCAGGAAGTTAGAGAAAGGAAGCTGATGGAGTAGAATTTAGGTTTACATTTTATTGGTTTCACAGTAAAAGGGATGTACCTAGTTGCTAATCGTGTGGCTCGAGTAAATTTATATATAGGGGTCACCAGTAAGCTAAGTTAACCGAAGCAGAAGCCGTGAAAGTATTTATAGAAGAGCCACAGGGAAGCCCCATTGCGCCAGTGAGAAAGTGACTGTATCCGAGCAGCCAAGTTGGGATCGGTCACATTACATATTCTTCGTTGGATTTTGACAATGTCATCTAGGTGGATAGCAGAAGCACCCGACCAGATATAACAGCAGTATTCAATGCATGGGCAGATTTGTATTTTACATCAAAATAGGGATAGACAAATAATTGCAACTTTGCATCTCTCGGAAAATTGCTATAGGATGAAAAATAGTTAATCCACTACAAGACCACGGAAATGATTCTGATAAGGCTGAAAGGGGGGGGATTGGCTACCTACACTTCAGATATGTCAGCAAAACAACATTGATCTGATTTGATTTTAGTATACATATTGCATGGCATATGGAAACAGTCACAATTTGGCGCTGTAAAGCCCAATATTAACTTTTATGTGAGACAAATAAATGCTTATAGATTAAATATAAATGAAAAACTGTATTTATAGCTGACCAAAACATGTATATAGACTCGAATAAAAAACAACCAATATTCATTTATACCTTAGCAATAATTTCTTATAGATTCAAAATTAAATAAGCATTATTTCCTTATCACTGACCAAACAGATGATTATAAACCCAAATTTAAACAATATTTACATATATCTGACCAAACAAAGGTTTATAGAATCAGATATAAACAAGTAATATTTACCTATATTTCTGTTTTGGGTCCACTTTACTTCAAGATTTTGGGGATATTGGCTCTCCACAACTTGCTTTTTTTTCTGATATTTAGTATGTTTTGTCTTCCGGCTATATAGCCTTATTCTTTTTTCTGTCAAACAGGAACAAAAGCTCACATTAAACTCGATCTATATCCAGAAAGCAACCGCGGAATTCAGTATATATTGTTCTTGAAGCAATATCCGTTAGTTTAGTGTCATATCTGATACACGCTCGGGAGATCAAATCTCGAAAGTTAAATGACAGACTCGGTAAAAGATTTTCCCGCAAAAGGTTACCATTACTTTCTGCGGTAGACTGTTTGCCAACCAAGGCTAAAGAACCTAATCTGTCTAGATATTTAATATATAGCTATAGAGAGAAGAAACGTATTAATGCCATTCCCAAGGGTATTTGAGCGTAAGTGAAAGCAACGAATTCAACTGGAATTTCAAATACTGCTCTTCGAATTCGTTCCCAGCCAATATACACTGTACCCCAACACACAACCATATAAATTTTCATAAAATTAGTCATTTATATATATAAAAGGCAATCTGTGAGTCTGTGTGTGACTGTTCTCTATGCACGCCTACATTTTTTAAGCTACGTTATTCAAACTTTCTAGGGACACATATCTACAGGGAAGCTAGGTCAACATATACATTTTGAGTTTAAGTTCAGCAATTTTTCCTTTCACAATTTTTGGCAAATGAAGCCAATTGTTTACATTTGCTCCGTAAAACATCTAAGATCTAAGATGGTTGCTGAATTACGTCACAGAAATCAAATCACACGTGTCAAACACAACTAAAATATTTTTTTATTAAAAACAAGTGTTTTTTCAAACAAAAACAAAATATGTAAAAAAAAAGTGCCAATGGTTAATTTAATATTTCATACTTCAAACACTAAAATTTAAATAAAAATAAAGCCTTTTTCATGCAAGGAAATCAACTGTCTGTAATTCATGTGACATTAATGTAACTTTTTCCTCTAAAATTAAATGTCTACATTTTTAAATATCCTTCGAAAATTTCAGAACTGTGGGCGTAATAGTTTTTATATTTCTCATTTCAGTAAAACAAAATAAATAATTAATATTTTTATGTTAAATTCATTTAGTCAACAAAAAATGGAAATATTTTCCCCCGTAATTTTAAAACAAACACAATATTGTTTACAATGCCACACAATACATCAAATCACGTTTTCGCAAAACAAAAAAAAAGAAAATAGATTTTTAATGGAATTTTTTAACAATTTTGAAGCAACAATAAAAAGATTTCCATCTACTCCTCTCATTGGCAGCTTCTCCTACTACTAAAATGTTTTTAGTTGCACAGGCAACGCCGGGCTATGATGCTAGTATATTATATTGTAGCAACTTCTTCACTTTAGAAGCGTAAATTTATTGTCTTTTTCTTTTTTATGTGCCGTGATCATTCAGTACTTTAGTGATCATGGTCCTACCTAATTCCAGTGCTTAGCACTTTTATCTTTTTGTTATCTCTTGTCAACCTTGCACCATTATCCGTAGACTCAAGCTCTCAAAATTGGTTATTTATTGTGTTCCTCTGTCCATCTTCCTTTCAATATTTTTTGTACGTATCAGATTTTCCAAACCCTTTTTCCTCATTGTATCCTCTAGTACTATCAACTGTCACTTCCTGATATTGAGTATATGTGTCCTTTTTGTTTCTGTTTCCTCTAAGACTTACCCTGCATTCACTTAAGCACTTGTACCCTTGGGAAAGATATTAATCCGCCCCTTCCCTCCAGGTATGGGTTAAATAACAGGGTAGGACTTGGGGACCCTGCCCTTAAAAACAAATCTCAATGAATCTTGATACTCGAAAAGAAAAAAGTATTACTAGACACAAATATTATATAAAAACAACAATAAATTGTTGAAAGAAAAAGGTATTTCCCAGCAATAAACATATAAAAATTTAGTTGGCAATAGATGACCCACCGAGGGTGATATGCCATAAAAACAAAACAACCAACCAAGAAAACTCTAAGACTTCGTCATTGCTTACATGTTCAGTCCATCGTATTCTCAATATACTTCTGTAGAACCACATTTCTCCATACTCACCATAAAACCCAGAATTGGATTATATATATTAATCATATCACTCCGAGCAAGGCGGTAACGCCACTGATGCGCAGGGGGCTACGTAAGAGTAAAAAGCTTGGAAAAAAAAGAAAACCGGAAACCACATCCTAAACAGGGAACAAGGGATGAGACTCTTCACTTGTTCAATAGATGTGGGTGGAGTGTGAACCGGGCGATAGTTTAGTCTACTTTAATTGAAAAAAAAAAGAAAACAGTGAAAAGATTGGAAAAGAGAAAGCCGGAAATCACATCCTGAACAGGGAACAAGGGATGAGCCTATTTGAAAATAATAAATATTAATTTACCGGGTGCATACGTTTATTAGGTAGATACCGTCACTTAATAACACAAAACCAAACATTATGTTTATTTTTATATATAACACCCGAAATTAAATATTGACCTCCTATAGTCAGTCCAGCTTTAACTTGAATGGACACTAAAAAGCAGCGTGATTTGTCATCTTCAGCATAGTCAGTCAGTTAAGTGCCATACGTTATACACCCTTTCGGTAATCATGTCTCAAAAGAGTCATAACTGACTTGTTAGAAGATCATCCCGCAGTAGGTTGCCATTGCTTTCTACGGTAGACTTGTTGCCAGTCAAGTCTAAAGAATCTGTCCTGTTATTTAACTCGTAGCTAGAAGGACAAAGGTTGTATTATATTATTGCGTATAAATTAGTGGGAGATCAGTTTATTACTTCTTAACAATAGAAAACCGATCCCCCACTTTCAATTATGTTTTCAACTACTATATTCAGTCCGTTAAGTGTCATACGTAACACACGTTTTCGGCGATAAGTTGGAAGAAGTTTATTCCGCAGTAGGTTGCCATTGCTTTCTGCGGTAGACTGGTTGCCAACCAAGGCTACATGGCCCAATCTGTTTTATTATTTAACCCATAACTGGAGGGAAGTGACGGATTAATACTTTTCCCAAGGGTATTTGTGCGTAAGTGAATGCAAGGAATTAAAATGGAATTCAAACTCAGCTCCGGGATTTGTCGTTCCGAGTCGATACCCGCTTCACCACAACGCATAGTCGATACCCGGCTTCACCACTATGATCTGCATAGTCACTTGCTTCATAAGCAATCCTCATTATTCACGCTAATTTCTATTTATTCAACATCTATGTGACAAACTCTAGTGTTTTTTTTAAACATGATGAACTTTAGGAACAAAATGTTTTGAATTCAAATCTTATTCCTACGCTATTTACTAAAAACGATTGTATAATTCTTAAATTTGTGAAAAAAATTGTAAGTTTTTTTTATCGTATATACAATAAGCTTTTTACTATGGGGACATTAGCTTATAATATAAAGCTTGTAAATAACATTTATGTCACTATATCGTCATTTTCCGATTTGTACCTATCAAAAACTTTTAAGATCATTGTCAGAAGTTTCAGTTTGAAAATTGTAAATAAAAAAAACCTTGATTTTAGCGAAATACTGATTGTATTCCAAGAATATCGAGCGTTAGAAAAACTTACGAGTCAACCAGATATTGATTAGAATTTTCTAAAGTCTTGACTCAAGATCAATACCTCTAGTGAAAAATTTATTTTATACTAATCGATAAATAGCATATAATTTACTACTACCTCTAATAGTTTTACTTAATATCATTTTTGTATTTTTGTTAGTTACCGATAAAAATTTCTATATAGGATTAGTCATCTTTTACTATGTTAATTGCAATGAAACTTATTAAGAGGTAACGTGTAATGAATGACTCTCATGGTCGTGTTTGATATTGTATTATTTTAATATTTCCCTTTGACCAAATTTGTACGGTTTGCAGATTACTTTTAAATAAAGTAGTACAGTAAAATTTTCTGGAAGAATATAAACCGTTTTAAATGTAATTCTGGTCGACCAACTTATTAAAAAAATGAGAAAGATCAAACCCAGATAGTAAACTGATGTGGAACCAAAAATAGGTCCACGCAAATGTAACACGGATCACGGAAAAAACACGGAACACGAGGTGTAGATTAAAGAAAAGCTTACAAAGAAGAAGGTACAAATAAGTAGAGCTTATGAATGCAGTATAGTCCTTGGTAATAGACTGCGGTCATACGCACAGTGCTACTGTCTCTTTCTTTCCTCACACACTTACTGCGATCACACACCTATCAATATAGCAGTGGGTGAGTTCATGTTGAAGTGAGTATGGGTTCCAAAATATAAACCAAACTAAGTAACACCATTTTTTATTACTGAATAAAAATGTAAATCGGCTTACAAAGAGGCGAATTAGAGACGACAAATAAACATAATTTTTTCATATGAAATGATACGCACGTGAAAATAACTTTTTCATAAGAATCTGTATGATGATGTAATGAATTTCAATTTCAGTGGTTGAACATTTTATTTTGAATTTAATTATTTCGTTGTGGAAATTAGATTTTAAATAATTTAAACTCACTTTTTAAGTATTTTTAATTTTTGTGCTTTCAGTTTAATTTTACTTAAGGTTTTAATGTAATTTTATTTTTTTAGTTATTTATCTAGATTAGATCACAGGAACTCTAAGATTTAAAGATCTGGTTATTTCTGTGTCGTTAATTTATTGTCGGCAAATTAAAATTTAAAATTATTCAAATTGTGTTATATATTTGTCATTCCGTTTTATCCACTTTTACTCACTCGCTAAAAATTGACAGCCATATGTTTTACTATAATCTATATATATACTAGCAGTGTAGCCCGGCGTTGCCCGGGTGTAATGAAAGCTTTAAAACTAATCCATGGTACTGGAGCTCAGACTCTTTGTACGTTGGCACGAAAGACTAAAACGCAATAGCTGTTTCCAGTTAAAGCGAAACAGTAGATTGAAAGTGAAATGAATGGATGTAAAGCAAATTTTGATTTCGTGGTATCGATATCAAATAAGATTTTTCGTCGTAAACTGTATTTTGAAGGCTACATAGATCCTCTGAGTAAATGGTATCATGGCTGAGACTAAGAACTACAATTATACCTACTTAGAGCCAAACCCGAAGCAAAAACTAAAATAAAAGGGCTGAAAAAATACAGACATAGAGACAGATAAACAGACACACACAAAACGTCTTGCTTTGTATATATATATATATATATTATCGATTTTCTGCACTATTGTAAGAACTGCAACTTTGAAACTTCTGAATATCGTTTTTTATGTCTTTTTCTATGAGTGTATCAAATTTGATAAAAACCGGACCACTCCTTCTATAAACCGATTTTTCGATTATCGATTTTCGAAATTTATCGGGCTACTTCGACACAAAACCTAGCTAAGAACACTCGCAGACGCTTATAGTACAACTGTGTAAATTTTCAAGAAAATCAGTTCAGCCGACTCGGAGTTTATAGGTAACGGACACACACACACACACACATACACACACATACACACACAAAGTTCCATTTATAAATAAGTTTATATTAGATTTTTATGTTATTTTCCATCATCTATAGAATAGAATCTTTTTTCAGAGAAATTTTATCAGTTAAAAAATAAAAAAATAAATGTTTAATATAAATAATAAATTTACAAGAATAAATATAAATTATATATAAATCAGTCAGTCAGTTAAATGCTATACGTGATACAAGTTTGGGTGATCATGTCTCAACAGGCTACAGAACCCATTTGTCTTATTATTTAAGCCATAACTGGAGGGAAGAAACGGATTAATACTTTTTCCAATGGTATTTGCGCGTAAGGGAATGTTTCGGAGTCTATAGGTAACGGACACACACACACACACACACACACACACACACACACACACACACACACACAATGTTCCATTCATAAATAAGTTTAGATAAATGAACATTTCTGTCTCTGTGTGTTTATATGTCACCCTTCTAAATAACCCTACTCCGAAACCCTTTGTCCGATTTCAACCAAAACTGGGTCACTTGTCGATCACAATATGAACCTTTGGTGTACGCAAAAGTTGTTTGAATCAATTTAAAGAGTACGATAGAAATCAACGAGACGTTTAGAATTTACGAATTCTTCTCCTCCGAGACACCTTATGCGAATTCACCTAAATCAGGTAAATAGAAAGATCAAAATCCGAAACTTTGATGTACATAAAAACATTTCGAATCAATATACAAGTTTTGCCAAAAGTCAACGACAAACGTAATTTCGGTCATTTCTTATACCTACTAGTACAAATTTCTTCTCTAAGACACTTCACTGAAAATCGACTAAAATCGAGTCATTGGCAGATCAAGGTCTGATGCCTTGACATGCGAACAAAAGTTTCAACTGGTCTTCAGAGTGCAGCAAAAAATAATGGAAAATTTTGATTTTGCGATCATTTATTTCTCCGAAACCCTCAGTTTTATTCCAACAAAAATCGGGTCTTTTTTGTAACATCTAATTATTCGAATGCCATAAAAATGTCACGTTTTCTACAAGGTGCTACCCACTCCGACGCTGCATGGACAATGCATCCAAATTTTCTGCTTCAAACGTTATCGCATCACATAACGCCAGACACCGTTCTTCGAATTATACATACATTATTGTCTTTTACTGACAAATTTGACCAAGCATGAACCTCGTTTTACAAGTAAAACAAAAAGCAGTACTTACTACGCATTTTTTCAACTTATGCGTCACAGCAGCTTCATGCTTGACCTCACCATTTCAATATAACCACTAAAAAGACTCTGAACAACACCGGCTTATGCAGCTGGTTTACTATAGGAGATATATGCTTTATGAAGTTGATATCTCATTACGATATTTGGGAAATTATTCCAGTACATAATGCGCTAAATTTAGAAAAATATAACGGAATTCTTGTAAAAATTAAGATAGTAAAAAATGTATATATTGACTAATGAAGATTTTTATTTTAATTTTTATTGAACACTTGCCACAGAATTTGCATATTTGCAGAAGTTCCTCACTGGAATCCAAAAATGTTTGAGCCTTCTCTGTATGATATTAGAAGATGAAAAAAATATAGTTCATGTATTCAAAAATGCACTGTATCAAATGGAAAATTTTTGGCACCATATCGATCAGCATAAAAACTTATTTCAACGCCTAAAAATTGCTTTTCTTAAATGCTAAAGAATAATTTATTTTATGAAAGTGAGTGAAAAAGAATTAAGGAAAATAAAAGTGTTGGTTTTGTTTTTAGATCCGCACAGCAAAATTAAATAGAAAAAAAAGTCTTATCCCGATGTGATTGTTTTTCAGGTGAACAATCTTTAAGTTGAATACCGGGTGCGTTGAAACTCGAAACAAGAAAATATTTGCACTGAGATTCTAATAATTCGTTTCGTGTGAACTACAATTTAGATAGTATTACTAATAAAAATTATGGATGGTGTAAAAGATGTTATCGTTAAGGCCGCCTGGTGGCTACAAATTTTTAATACTGCTAACCTCAGTTTTCATTTTCTTTTCATTGATTATTTTACAAACGATTTAGATAAAAAACAATCGGAGTCAAGAAGCACATTTTCAGAAAAGTGTAGAGATATTTCAATATTTCTTTGCAATTGAGAACACTTGAGTTTCTCTGATAAAAACCGGTCGTATTTCGCGTAAATATATTTCATTTTACACCAAATTAAATGCAGCTTTCTTCAGAGAAGGGTAAATCTGTAAAAATCGAAACAAAAACTCACATCTAATTTACAGTAAAACTTGATCGGAAAACCGATGACAGTTTTATTGCTTTGTCCAAAATTTATGAAGATGAATAATCGTGGAAAATTTAAAAATAGCGATATACTTTTAAATAAGAAACATACCGAACTGAAAATGAAAAAAAGATAGATCAACAATGTCAGTTTGTGAGAGAAAAATTGATGCTGTTCTAGATTTAAATGAGTAACTGTGTAACAAAAACAGCGGACATAATAGCTAACATCAGAGACATTTGTTATTTCAAGCAACATAATTTATTCTGAAAAGACGTTCTAGTAGACAGACTAAACTATCGCCCGGTTCACACTCCACCCACGTCTATTGAACAGGTGAAGGGGGTCATCCCTTGTTTCCTGTTTAGGATGCGGTTTTCCGGTTTTCTCTTTTCCAATCTTCTCACTTTACTTTTCAATTGGAGTAGATAGACGAAACTATCGCCCGGTTCACACTCCACCCACGTTTATTGAACAGTTGAAGAGGCTCATCCGTTATTTCCTGTTTAAGATGCGGTTTCCGGTTTTCTCCTTTCCAATCTTCTCACTTTTTTTTTCAATTAGAGTAGATAGACTAAACTATCGCCCGGTTCACACTCCACCCACGTCTATTTAACAGGTAAAGAGGCTCATCCCTTTTTCCCTGTTTAGGATGTAGGTTTCCGGCTTTCTCTTTTTCCAATCTTTTCACTCCTATGTAGCCCCCTGCACATCAGTGGCGGTACTGCCTTGCTCGGGGTGATATGATTAAAAAAAAAAGTTTAACAAAATATCTGCCCGATGTGTAGCAAAACCTTTGCGCCCAGGTCAACAAGAAATACCAGTGAGCTTTCAATGTAAATTTGAAAGAAATGAGATCAAAATCCTGCAGCATCTTTTAGATAAATTGTAACTGGAGATATAACTTTGCTTTACCAACACGAACACAGAGGAATAGCCCTGTCAAAGCAACCGTCACTCAAAGATAAACCTACCCCGTCAAGGCAAAAATTAGCTGGTCTAATGTAAAGATTCAGGTGAAAATTATTTTCAAATGATTTTGCTAATTTATTTTGAGGAGTGAAATCGCCATAACAGAGGGTTATTATTAAAGTGTTTGCTGAAATTAATTCTCGAAGAATTTGGTCAAGAAAATTGGTGGAAATCATTGAAGAATCTTTGTTTACTATAACTGATCCTGTCTATTTCCATCAACAAATTGGATGCATTGTGAGTATATCAATGAGAATCCATTACACATTGACTTTGTAGCCGTGACCGAGTCCTTTATGATGTTTTCTTTTAAATTTTCTAAACTTAAAATATTATTTCATCTATATTGACACAAATAATGAAGTATTGATTATCAATCGTAGTTGCCGAATTGTTTTGATGTTGATGGATTTGATGTGGAGAAGTAATATTTTCTCCTGAAAACGTTTTTTTTATTATTTAATACCACGAATTTTTTAAATGCCGCACGAACATAATTTTTTTCTTTCCTAAAATAAAATTGCTAAATTAATAAATTTTTATTCAAACAATTTCCGTTTCTTATTCATTTTTCCGTCATCAAAATAGGAAAATATGAAATCAACTGCTCCACAACGCACATCCGTTAGTGGGTACACAACGTTAAAATGAATATCTTAAAACTGTTTTAAGGGCAGATAAACATAAATCTTGTAGAATAATTTCGCTACACGTGTGAATAATTCGCTTGTAAATTTTTGTGCTAGTGAAAATGTTGTATCTTTCCTCTACTTTAGAATGAGAGCGTTCATATCTCTCCACATCTTCCTTTCTGTAGCTCTTAGTAAAATTTTCATTATGCTACTCCCATCAATCCCTGGTCTGACATTCCATTTTCACAAATGTGATATTTGCTGTTTCTTTTTGTCCTTTTCACAGATCAGTTTCGCTGTATCACAGCTCATCAGTACAGTTAGACATCCAATTGTTTCTAGCCTGGATTTGCTGGCGTGTGTATACACTGCTTATATACAACACGATAAAATTTTCCTTCTCTGATTCTATGCGCCTATGGCTTAGTGGAGTAGCGATTCAGACTTACACCAAATCGGTCGAGTATCGATCCCATCCAGAAGCAAGTGGAGGTATCTAGCCACACTGATGTACTGTGATACAACGAAACAGGCTTGTATGTGGAAGACTAGTATATATATATTTTATAAAGGATTTTCGATTATTACTATGGATAATACATATTTCACCGCTTCGATGTTATAATCGCGGCTAGTCAAATCCAAATTGTACAAACCTTTTGGATCTGACGAGCCGCGATAATAACATCAAAGCGGTGAAATATGTATTATCCATTGTAATAAACGAAAGTCCTTTAAAAATTATATTACTCCGTTAAATTAAATAAATGAATTTAAGATTAAGTTTTCTTGAGTTCGTCTCTTTTGGAATTTACCTGGATTGCATACCAAGTGTACTATGTTATATATATATATATATGATGTTTCTATTTTCCTTAAAACGTCCTAGGTTTTGTAATGGTCTATTTATCTTGGCTTAATCGAGAAAGATGTTTCAATGAATGGGCATCAGTGGAAATTTGAACGCAAACTTATCAGCCTGTAAGATAAACTTGCTCCACAAATGAAGCATCCCATAATAATCAATCACATGATAGGCGTAATGGCATTTCAGATCTCTTAAGAATTATTGACTGATTGAAGGGAAACAGTAACTATTATGAATGTTAGCATCTGTCAGAACAAAAGCTTATATTCCAATGCACGGGCAAGTTCAAAATTATTTTTCGTAGTCTATAATATTTTTGCTAATATTTTATGTACGAATAAAATAGTCAGTTTTTTTATCATTTTATCATTTTTATCAATGGGATGTGCGTTGTGGAGCACTGGATATCGGCTCGGAACGAGAAATCGGGGAGCCGAGTTCGAATTCCAGCCGAATTCATTGCATTCACTTACGCGCAAATACCCTTGGGAAAGGTATTAATCCGTCTATTCCTTCCAGTTATGGGTTAAATAACAGGACAGATTGGGTTCTATAGCCTTGGTCGGCAACCAGTCTACCGCAGAAAGCAATGGCAACCTACTGCGGGATAATCTTCTGCCCAGTCAGTCATGTCTCTTTCGAGACATGATCGCCCAAGCGTGTATCACGTATGGCACTTAAACTGACTGTATACAATAGTCGGTTATTTCTGTTACTACATTAGACAATACAACCATTTGCAATCTTCTTCTTCATGTGCCTTGTCCCTTCAGGACGTAGGCGATCATGGATTTTCTCTTAGTTCTGTCTCTTGTTGCTCTTAACAGTTTTTATTTTGGTATCTCTCCCAAAACTTTCGACGCCATCTATTTGCTCAGGCATATCAAGTATGTCTGGTGTTACTTTCCCGCTATCCGTCCTTTGAGTATCAGATCCTTCAGAACCTCTGTCCTCACTACGTGTCTTAGGAACCCCAGTTGTCTCTTTCTGATGTGTTTGCTTCCTCTGCATCACCTTTTTGTCGCTCATATGCTCTGTTCATGGTATTTTCAGCATCCTTTTGTAGAACCAGGTCTGCTGTCTCCATCCTCTCCCTCATTCGTGAAGAGATTGTCCAAAATTCGCTGTGATACAGAAAGAGAGATATCACATAGCCGTCCAGCACATTTTCAATTCTATGTCAGAACATTTTCCGGGTATTTGAATTTTTTTATTTTTTTACTTAATATTCTCCTGCCTATAGTTTGCATTTTGGGGTATTCTATTTGCATTATATCCATGTCTGCTAACAGCACTGTGTCATCCGCGTATCTTATATTACGATTGTGGCCTCTAATGACGAATCATGGCAAGTATTTTATTTCTCTCGGAATTGTTTCAGTGTACAGGTTGAATAGATCAGGCATTAAAACACAAGCTTATCTTACACTCCTTTATAATGTTGTATAGCTGTTGAATTAATTTCCTGTCTGTATGCACAGATGTAGGTATTTCTGCATTTGTATTGCTCTTTCAAATAGCGTTCTGAGCATGAACGTCGCATTCTTTGTTCTGGTACTTTTAACAAACTGGCACTATTCTTGTCCACTCTCTTTTGGCCAATTCTACTGCGCGCTCTGTTCATCAGAATCCGGACGATGAGGTTTGCTATGTGCCTCATTAAGCTGATTGTTCGATGGAGTTCACATTCCTTTGCATCTGGGTTATTAGGAAGTGCTATGAAAATCTATCTATTCAGGTCTTTCGGTATATTGCTACTGTTATAGTTTTCGTTTATTATTTCTGTGGGCCTGTCTACGTCAAAGCCGTCTATGGCTGTTAGGATCCATATTCAGTCAGTTAAGTGCCATATGTGAAACACGCTTGGGCGATCATGTCTTGAAAGAGACATGGATGAGTGGGCAGAATATTATCCCGCAGTAGGTTGCCATTGCTTTCTGTGGTAGACTGGTTGCCAACTAAGGCTATAGAACCCAATCTGTCCTGTTATTTAACCCATAACTGGAAGGAAGAGATGGATTAATACCTTTCCCAAGGGTATTTGCGCGTAAGTGAATGCAGTGATTTCAACTGGAATTCGAACTCGGCTCTCCGATTTCTCGTTCTGAGCCGATATCCATTGCACCACAACGCACATCCATATTACAATGCCGTATAATCCTATTGTTGAGTCATATTTTTTAGCCTGTCTGCATTTGCTTTTTAGTTTCCTATATTCTGTTCCATGTCTTGACATTTTCTCTGTTTCCTTTTCAATATTTCAAGAATTTCTTCAGTGATCCACTCATTTTTCTTCCAACGTGCCTTTTCGTTTCGAATGATTTTCTTTGTTGATATCAATAGAATTTCTCTTAGTGCGTCAATATAAAACACAGATGCAGATCTTTGTGTATTGCTCTTTCAGATAGCATTCTGGGCATGAATATCGCGTTCTTTGTTATGGTATTTTTAACAAACCCGCACTGTTCTTGTCCTCTCTCTTGATTAATTCTTCTGCGCGCTCTGTTCATCAGAATCCGGACGATGAGTTTTGTTATGTAGCTCATTAGGCTGATTAGAGTTCATATTACTTTGCATCTGGCTTATTGAGGTAGTGTTATGAAAATCTATCTATTTGGGTTATTCGGTATATTGAGACTGTTGTAGATTTTGTTTATTATTTCTGTGAGCCTGTCTACGTAAAGCCATCTATGGCTGTCAGGACTTCTATTACAATACCGTATAATCCTGTGGTATTGTGTCTATTCAAATTGGCTAATGAAGCTTCCAATTTGGTTTTTAATATTTCTGGTCCGTCGGTATTTCTGTGTATTGCTGGTTGATTTCTATGTCGTGGAATATATCTTCGATATAAACGTCTCATCTCTGAAATATTTTTCTCTCTCTAATATGAACGATATGTCCGTTGATTTTATACATGCTGTTACTGAGCATGTCTCTTGTTCTGTTTAGTTCTTTTATATTTTATGCATATCTTCTTTATTTGTTGTGTTCAGTCTCTCTATTTTTGCGCATTTGTTGTTGAGTCATATTTTCTAGCCTGTCAGCATTTGATTTTTTATTTTCTTGTGTAGTTTCCTGTATTCTGTTCCATGTCTTGGCATTTTTTTGTCTCCTTTTCAATATGTCAAGAATCTCTTCAGTTATCCACTCATTTTTCTTACAACGTGCCTTTGAGTATGGAATGATGTTCATTGTTGATCTCACTAGAGTTTCTTTTTGTGCGTCAACATGAGTCTGTAAATAGTAAATTGGTTAATTCATTCATTTTCTAGGGTTTATCAATCATTTTCATGTTATGGAAAGACAAAAATATTTTACATTGTGAAAACTTTGTTTGCATTAATAATGATTTACAGACACAAATGAGAGATGAGGTAGTATTTACACTATTTACACTATTCGGACTATTGTCCTCATCTTTGTTGCCATTTGTACGACGTTCCGGCCGTTGTACGCTCCGTCCTTTTTCAGGTGCTAGAAATTTTGAACCGAACCCTTTATTGCAATCACTGGTGTATATTATTCTTGTGCTAAGCCACTTCTAGTAGTCATGAGTTATCTCCCTTTAACTTAACTCTC
Organism: Ascarosepion bandense; assembly: GCA_037127315.1. Taxonomy (NCBI): domain Eukaryota; kingdom Metazoa; phylum Mollusca; class Cephalopoda; order Sepiida; family Sepiidae; genus Ascarosepion; species Ascarosepion bandense. The sequence goes on along the minus strand of JBBBDQ010000876.1, from coordinate 784,048 downwards.
TAAGTTTTTTGTTCACTACTGCTGTAGCCTGGTATTGAACTCACAACCTCCACAAAACATTATGAATATATAAAATAACTTTTAATAGTAAACATACCAGAAATTTTTGTATGAAAATACCAACAATACATGGCCAGCAAAACATTTTATCTGTTTTTGAAAGCATATAATTGCATTCAAAATATATTTAGCTGAAGCAATAAATTTGTATTCAAACTACAGTTTAACTCGTATATAAGAGAGTTGTCGGGACCGGATAAGAATTATCTTATATCCGGGTTTATCTGATATCCGGGTTTGGCCTATTTTATATACATGACCACAGGTTCTAATTTGGGATCAGAGAAAATCTCTCTTATATCCGGGTTATACTGAGATTTCGACATTAAATAATTCCTAGTCGTCGATTTGCCGCTTAACAAAATCAACCAACCAAAAAATATGAACCCTTTCATTTCATTAATCCATATAATAGCTTACAGTTATTTAAATCAATCTGTATTCCAAAAATACAAATTAAAAAATCTAGAACATAAAACACACATACCACTGCCTTTAGTAATTATGCCCGAACAAACATGTATAGACAAAAGCTGAGTATCTTTTACTATGCAATATGCGTTTTTTTACAGGAATTTAATGAGAAGTGAAAGCAAACATATTTTTCTTAGACTAAAAATTATATTTATTCCATTCTCTAAATCGTGCTAATTTATGTTATTTTTAAATATTCGAATTGAAAGTAAAGTCATGATTTCAGAAGTAAGCAGCTAAGCAATTGGCTAAAGGTGAAAGTTTTGTTTGAAGGGTATCTTGGGGTAACCAAGTTTTGGGAGTTTTGATTAAAATTTAAGGATACATTGTCAGGCAAACTTCTTTTGATATAGATATAGAAACATTACAGATATGGAAACTTTTATGGTGAATTTTTGTTTTGTTTTCACTTTCCAATGAATCGAAATGTGATAAATACAACAATAGGAAAATATTAAAACAAAATACTTTATTTGTATGATCTTGTATGAAAGCTTTAATTTTAAATCAACGGATTTGATATTTTCTGTTTCATTTTGTGGATTATTCTTATTTTATTTTTTATTTTTTGGCTTTTATATAAAAAAAGCATGCACTGATACACATTAAAATTAATCAGCACCAATACAGAAATCAAGAATTTTTTCCCAATGGGCGCACACTTTATTAAAACTATAGAAGTAGATATTTAAAAAAAATAACACAAAGAATAAATTAATCACAAAAGAGAGGTAAAAAATATATATTACCGTAAAATAATAAACCCAAAATATAACAGTAGTTAAAAATCTGTTAAACACGTTTCTCCTTCTACTCAGTCAGTCACTTAAGTGATACACCCAAGCGTGATACACATTTGGGCGATCATGTCTCGAAAGTGACATGACTGACTAGGCAGAAAATTATCCCGCAGTAGGTTGCCATTGCTTTCTGCGGTAGACTGGTTGCCGACCAAGGCTATAGAACCCATCTGTCCTGCTATTTAACCCATAACTGGAAGGAAGAAACGGTTTAATACCTTTATGTTATCATTGGCTGAAATATACAACGCCAAATAAATATTAAGAAATGTAAGAAAAATATAATTTTATAAGTTTTCTATTATCTGTAAGTCTACCGAACATTACTTCTACTTTTATAGAGATATAGGGGGAAGAACTTCATATACACTTACACCGACAGCAGTGATAATCGGAATTAGTCTTACTCAGGAGTGACAATATGCCTAGGCTATAAGACATATTGATTGATTCGTGCTTCAAACAAGTGACCCGTTGCTTACCTAGTCAGCAATGAACTGACATCTAATTTGCTAATATTCAAAACTAATATCATGGGTAATAAGAAGATACTGTCGATTTGATCTCAACTTCGGTCTGGCTCCAAAAACTATATTTGAATTGGTGTAAAAAATAACAGCTTCTTACGGCAATAGAAATTCGTTTTATAACTCCTCAACAATCCAGCGTTCTATCAAAAAGATTTATTTTCCCTCATTATCAAGTTTCCCAAGGTTGTAAGATATTATCATCAGAGTCTGCTTTATAATCTCCATACTTGAAAAAAATAATGGAGAGTTGTCCCGTTTTCTTATTCACTGTTTAGATTACATTGTCGTCCTTCACTTATACAGCATGAAAAGCCTGAAAAATTCCCTAATGTTTAACCAATTGCTAGTAAAAGGAGACGGATATTTAACCTTTTGCAAGGGGATTTTCTGAAAAAAATTGCAACAGATTAGCTTAAAAATCGAACAAGATTTTCTTATGAAACTTTCATGTCAAAGAAGATTTTATTATCTTTTTTGGTAAATGTTCGTTTTATGTGCCGATGGCTTTTCTCCCTTCAAATTTATCCAAAATAACATTATTTCTGTGCAAATGTATATGCTGAACTCAAATCAAGAATTAGTTATTGAAGAAACTTACTTTTTTTGCTTTGAAAGTCCATAAAAAAACGAACTATATCTCGCACTTTTTCTCTCCCGTAATTCTCACGAAGTCATGTAATTTACTGCAGAATGACGTTCTACGTAGGCAGCAAATTTTTATCGAATTTTAGTCGATTTTCTTCCTTTACTGAAACTTCCGGCGATGTACTTCCTGTCATGAAAGAAATAAGCGTGGACATACAATAGCGCATTACTTTAATTACCGGAAGTACATCGCCAGAAGTATCAGTAAATGAAGAAAAATCGACCAAAAATCTGTCAAAATTTGTTGTCCTACGCAGTACGTCATTCTGCAGTTAATTACATGACTTCGTGAGAGTTACAGAAGAGAAAAGGTGCGAGATATAGTTCGTTTATTATGGACATTTAGATAAAAAAAATGGTAAGTTTATTCAATAAAAAACAGTTGATTTTAGTTCAGCATATACATTTGCACAGAGATAATGCTCTTTTGGATAAAACTGAAGGGGAAAAGCATCGGGACTTACAGCGAAAATTTACCTCTTTCTTCTTTGTAGGCAGTAAAATAGGAGGAGGAGAATTGGAAATAGTTTAGCAAATATAACAAGTCTCTTCCTGATTAATCGTTTTAATTCTTTCAACCCAGGCTAGGAAATACAATCAAGGAAAAGAAAAAGGAAAAGTTCAGACTAAACGAAAAAAAGGTCAATGAAATTATGGGTTTCAAAGAGACAGATGTTGATTTACGTTGCATATATATTTCTGAAGAACGGAGTTTAAAGAAATGCAAAATTACAAGGGAAAAACAGTTTTTGCCAAGGTTTTTAGGCAAAACCATTCTATGCATGGAATTTCAAGTTCTAAAATTAAAGTAAAAATAGAAAGCAAGAAGAAATTTTGGAAATATCTCCGTTTATGGCCTTTTATCTTTAATAGTTTAAAGTTACGAAAGCAAAATAGCTTAAATTTTCTTGAGAATAAAACATTTAATTGATGCTATGGAAATAGACATATGTAAATGACAATTCAAAACAAGAAACAGAGGAAAGTGCATTTATCCTGATAAACATGGTATACAAAAATAGAAGAGGCCGACCTGTTCTTGATCCTGTCTTTTAGAGTGCGTATCGAAGTAATCAAATAGTTGCCACACCACTAGAATGAGGTTATCGCGTTTCCACATTTCGGTTAAGAAATAAGCATATATTAATAATATAGTCACGTATGTATACGTATAGTTAAAAGTGATCATATTCAAATCCAACGATCAATCGTTTGGTTTAGAAAAAAATTAACCTTTTGAAAATAAATTTTTTAACAAGATGAGAGATTGTCTTCTCTAATAATTTAAAAGTCTAACCTATGTAGTCATCTTCACACTGATACTTCGATAGATGAACACCGTAACTAGTTCGATTGGTAGGTAAACTATCAATGTAGATGGATTTAAAGAGCGGTAGAGAAGGTCAGCGGTAGAGAAAAATAATAACTATGAATCTATCCTGATGCTGGACCCATTCAGAGGACTACTTACGTAATAAGACGCCTTGTTAAATAGAACCTCAGAGAGTTAATATGCGCCCAATGAGGACACATGTTTGGTAACCTGAAATATCTGGGAACGAGATCCAGCTGGTTGAGGGCTTCATTAGGCAGGGTTAGATTATTTTTTTTAATCATTTCATCCAAGCAAAGCATTCCACTGCCACTATTGCGCAGGGGGTTACATAGGAGAAGGTGACCAGAAAGAGTGGTTAGGTATAGGAAATGTCAGAAGGAGGGTTATAGACGGGTAAGAATACCGAGGATGAGGGTTGGGTAAATGGGAAGAGTAGTTGAGAAAATGGATGCAAGTTAGTGAGTTAGGAGCTGGCTATCGACCTTGCATTTAAACTCCTGGAGATTGTAGCTGTCGGGGAAGCAAGTATGTGGAAGGGAATTCCACAGGCGTGAAGTGCGAGAAGCTGTTGGAGTAGAAATTGCGGTTACATTTTATCGGTTTCAATGTAAAAGGGTGGGGCGTAGCTGCTGCTCTAGTATCTCGTACAAATTCGTATTTAGGGGGCACCAGTGATCTAAGTTCAGATATTTTATAGCACTTTGAACCTTTGACTAGACCGCCGTCAGAGAGACCCGGTCAGACCAATCAGATGGTTCTGCAAAGCTCTAGTACCTATAAGTATCACAATTTATGGAGTACTTTATAAGAAAATACAATATCGCAATTATACACCAGGATAAATTACAATCTCTATCCAATTTAAAGGAGTTAGAAGGCGATGACTGAGAAATCTAGACTTAGTCCTGGTTGTAAACATACCAGTTTGTACCCTTAAGATTTGGAAAAGCAATAATTGATTTCACAGGAGCTCATAGTCTCTCTCAAATACGAGTATGCTACATTCTGCAGCTCTAACCTATCAAATCAACTGGGTTTCCCTTTTGACACGCCCCAATATCTGACTCTGAGGTAATTACAGCCCACAGTTTTAATACATCAAAATTATAGATAATCAAAACGAAAAATATAAATTATATCCTTCAGACTCTGATTTTAAAGAAGAAATAAAAAACGTAAAAACAAAACTGTAAATTAAATGATACCGAATGAAATAACCTACTATTCTTCGACAGAAACTAAATGAATATTTAAAGAAAGTTCATCATACAGTTCTGTGCCCATACGAATTCATAATTGTTAATATGCAACAAATCATTACAACTGCTATTAAAAATGAAAAACATATGGACAAATGGCCAGTTCCCAGAAATATGGCAATAATCATTCATAATCCTTATTCCAAAACCTGGAAAGGATAATACAGACACTGAAAAAAACAGATCAATAACATTAACCAGGTGCCTATGTAAAAGTATGTAGGTAATGACCAATAACAGGTTCATTTTGTACCTGGCATCTAAAGGCTTAATCAGCGACTCGTTCCAATGTGTTTCGTAGGTCTGTCATAACTCGCCCTTTCATTACTTGATACGTACGTGGTACACCGTTACGTGTGAAGTAATGGATTATTTCCTACTCCATTTACCGTAAGTTTAGCACATAGCCGAGGAGGGAGTGGGTTGAGGCTAGTCGACCCTGTCTATCTTATGCCTAGCTAATAACATTCAGGACCCACTTATTCATTACAATTTGTTAATTCACCACAAAAACTCATCCATCACCTCCCAATCCTTCATATAACATAATACCACATATTGACAGGGAACACAAAAGAGGGGTAAAATTCTCATTTATCTATATACAATAACTTTATAAAATATGTTTAAAAATATGTTAATATGAAAACGAAATTCGGAGGGAATAATTAGCGCAAAACAAACTAAAATATAACAAAATATTCAAACTAAACTAGAAAAAATGTTACACAACAAAAATTCAGATTAGCTGTTGTATTCTGCCAAACAGCAAAATCATTTAGCACAATCTCGAACAAAGAGGGAAAACGATAGAAATAAATAATGGAATAGGAAAATAAAAGACTGACCAAGTCAAGATGAAAAGTGGGGGCAAAAAACTGAGGAGGTTGGAAATCTCGACGTGGATCAGAACAAAAGAGAAAGCCGTGAATAAGCTAGGAACAACAAATATTTTCATTAAACAGGTTCACTTGACCAAGGGAGGGTCAAGAGATATAAGTGAGAGGTGAAACAGAAGGCATAACGAAATGACATCGACTGATAGGACGACAATCGAACATAGACCAGATGGAAGTTTTGCGTCGCAAATGGGAGAGAACTCTCTTTCTTGTTTATTTATTTCTCTCTCTTTCTTTCCCAGGGAAGTGATAAGAAGCCGCTGAAGATTGAATTGCCAGTCGATTCCGAAAAATATCACCCACGTAAGAATGGAAATTATAATTAATGCTGGCAGGTAAATGTATAAAGTCAACAAAACCGTGTCTCCCAACCTCCACATCGGCAGATATCGGCGCGAAATCGTAAGCGGGTGATTTAAGCCAGATACACGAAATTGACTTTAGACTTTGATGGAGAAACCTTCCAATCATTTACTGACCTACCCAATATCGTAGCGTTTTTAACAAAAAGGCAGAATGTATTTGAAAAATGAGAGAGAAGAAACCCAGACGAGACGCGTTGGATTTATAAAAATTGTATTACATCTAACAACAAATAGACATAGTATCAGCAAGAAATTTGTAGACACTGGAAGAAGATGGATTGTAATTTTATTAGTAATACATCTTTTCCTCTTTCTCTATTGCTGTACAGAGTTACAAATATAATCATTAGTCATCACAGACTGGCCATTTCTGTCTTGTTATCTCTTTTTTGTTGATTTCTATTCTATTCTATTCTATTTTTTCATTGTGTACCCAACTGTCTCTTGATTTCAATTATCGAGGAATGCAGCACGAAGACGACTGGCTCCCTCAATTTCCCCTGAGATCACAAATCACAACGTTTCAGTGGAGGTGAGTGATTTCAACGGATCATTGACATTTTCAATTACCTGAGGACGGAACGGAAGCAAACAGCTGCAGACGTAGGTGGGACTAACTTAGGGTCAGTTAACGCACGCAACACACATACATGCAAGCCTGAGACTAAGGCGGAGCGTGTCATAAGGAATACTATGTGTTGTAAGTTTGAATGTGTCAGTGATGTAATGAATAACACTTCGGAATTGAAAGTCGGAGAGCGGAGTTCCAATTAGGTTCCAATTAGGTTATTTATATTCCCTTACGCGCACATACTTTGGGAAAGTTATGAATCCACCTGTTCTCTCCCCAAAGATTTTTATCACAAAAACATTGTTATCTTCCAAAAAGAATATTACAATTCAAGTATATATTTCCAGCTTTATATAACCTGCAAATGATTGATAAGTCTTATAACACAAATAAAGCAATGATTTCAGTGGGTCAAATTAAAATATGGCGTCGGTTGATGAGACATGTATTGCTTTTAGTTGAATTTATTTTCTGCTATCATCGTTGAGCTTAGTTACATACCATCCAACGTTGTCTCTGTTAGTGAACTCGATCAAGTGTAATACGAATAGAAAACCGAAGCATAATGTGTGTGTGTGCTTGTGCTGCCATTCGCTTCATATAATTCTTATAATTAGAGCATTTTTTTTCGTTATATCAATTTAATCTTCCATCGATTTGTCTTTGACACTAAACGAGTAAACATATTAGCTATCACGTGTTACGGGAAGCAATTTTATTTAAGAAGTTCAAGGATAGATTTATGAACGTGTTTACTTTGCTCAGGTCAATTTGGTTTAGACTTTACAAAAAACAATTAATACATTTTGTGAATATGTTTTTTTTTTTCCGGACGAAAACCATCATGACTCTCTATATATTCTTTTTTTCTGACATTTTAAAATCTTATTTGAAAGATAGTTGTATGTTTGTCTTTTTCTTTGTTTTTATAGTTTGATCGGGGAGATGTCATTGTAGACGGGCTACCCTATCAAAGCTAAAGAGAAAAGTTTAGCCTATTATTTACATATAGATGAGGTGGAAAAAGAGATAGGTATTAATTTGCTGAAGTAAATTACAGCATCGTGAACGCAACATTCTAAGGCGTAATTGAATCACGACCTGCGCTTCCATCACAATTTATATCTTTTAATTAATCTCCCGAAAATATATTCATGACAGTAAGAAAAGTAACACACAATGCTTGTCATAAAATTAATTAATTTTTAATGCAAGTTTAATTTGTTTTAACTCCATATTAATCAAAGCACGAACAAAAAAGTCAGAGTTGCACTGATTTAGACAGTGAGATATAAATTTAAAATAACTGTATTAGGAGGGGATAACTTTTTTCAAACAATATTTGATGTCTACAACCACATCGCTATAACCTTATTTTTAATCATCTCACCCCAAGCAAGGTATTCCACTGCTACTATTGCGCGTGGGGCTACATAGAAGAAGGTCAAGAGAAAGAGTGGTTAGATATAGGAAATATAGGAAATGTCAGAATGAGGGTGATGGATATGGTAAGGATACCGAGAGTGGTGGTTGGGTAGATGGGAAGAGAGTTTGAAAGAATGGATGCGAGTTAGTGTGTTAGGAGGTGTCTATTGACCTTACATTCAAACTCCTGGAGATTGTAGCCGTCGGGGAAGCAATCACGTGGAAGCGAATTCCACAGTCGGTAAGTGCGAGAAAAGAAACTGTTGGAGTAGAAATTGTGGTTGCATTTTATCGGTTTCACTGTAAAAGGGTGGGTCCTAGTTGCTAATCTAGTATCTCGTACAAATTCGTACCTAGGGGGCACCAGTGATCTAAGTTCATCGGAGCAGAAGCCGTGAAAGTATTTATAGAAGAGACACAGGGAAGCCACGTCGCGCCGGTGAGAGAGAGACTGTAGCCGGTCTGCCAAGTCGGTAGACTCTCCGTCATTAAAAAAAGAATTATTTGCTTTCTTTTTCTTTCATGAGTCTCTAAAATACAGAGTGCCAATTATTCATCACCCACATAGTCTCCCACCATTGCAAGGAATGTATCCGTCTTGGGTATGACGTTAAACTACATCCGGTAGTAAGCCCTCTGATCTGGAGGTTTTGAGGAGAATGGAACCACCTTTTAAATCCTTCTGTTTCTTGGTCCACCCTAACCAAGGCTGGTAATACCTGTTAGGGTCCCAGCATTGGGCAAATAATTAACGCGCAAAATGGGGTTAAAACTTTATGAAAGTATGAACACAGATTTGTATAGTGAAAAATAGCAGCAATATATTTAAAAAGATAATTATCGAAGCATTAATATCTCGACAAAAACGCCCATTATAAAAATACTTCAAGAGACTTGATCTCAAAACTCATTTCTCACAACGAATAAATATTCTATTCAAACGAACCTATCCTAAAAAATCCTTTCATTAATTAAACAATTATGTTTGATATCACTATAAACAAAAAACAAACCAACAAAAAAAAACATACTCAAAACGAGGTCAAATATCAAAATACAGTTCAACTTTCTGTGGGCGCTGGCTTGAGAGATAGAATGATGAACATACATTTACCTTTGGAATGAAATGCAAAATCTGAGGCAAAATAAGGAGAAAAAATTTTAAATGAATTCTTCTTTTTATGTTGTTTGTGAATGAATGATAAATCATAAACAAAAAGACAAATTAAAATTAATAATATATAAACGGCAGAATGCTAATCAGTGCATATAATGTGTGATATAGACTGTATGCCTTATTAGCTCACAATTTTAATCCAGGATTTAACCCCTACTGAAGAGCATAATTTCTTTAAGACTGCTGAATGTGTATGCTGGAAGACATAATTTACATTGTTTAAAATAAATAAATAAATAAATAATAATAATAATAATAATAATAATAATAATATGGATCCAAAATGCAGGTTTTGTGATAAACACCAAGAAACAATAGGCCACCTAATCTCAGGCTGTTCTGCGCTTGCCCCAAATGAATATAAAAATCGCCACGATAGAGTTGGGCAATATTTACATTGGACAATGTGCAAACATTATGGAAAAGCTGTAAACAAACACTGGTATGTACATCACCCAGCTCCGGTTACAGAAGTAGAAGATGTCACCATTCTATGGGATTACACCATCTACACAGACAGAAAAATTGAAGCAAACAGGCCAGACATTATTGTTAAAAACCAGAAAGAGAAAACTTGTCTATTAATTGATATGGCTTGTCCAGCGGATTGTAACATAGCAACCAAGGAATTTGAAAAAACTGTCAAAGTATAAAACATGGAAATTGAAATAGAAAAAAATGTGGAAATTGAAAACAAGAGTTGTGCCAGTGATAGTAGGTGCACTTGGAATGATAAAAAATGGAACAAAACAACACATTGAAAGAATCCCTGGAGACCCCAGCTTAAGAGATATACAAAAAATTGTCTTATTAAGTACAGCCCACACACTAAGGAAAACTTTATCTATGTAATGCTGGAGATGATAGGGAAGATAGAAAAACATGAAATGGAGCCATAACAACACGCTACTACCTGCCTTAGGTCTCCCCGCAGACTTGGTTGGTAGTGAGACTAAAGCAGAAATCGAAATATGATGAAAAAAGACACAATAATAATAATAATAATAAGTCAGGATGCCCACTGATAAAAGAGTATCAACAGAAATCACGTTGAACGTTAAAAGTGTAAGTATATCCAGATCGGAAGTAGGCAGTAAGTTTTCTTAAATGTTTCAATATAGTGAGGGTCAATGTACAGATAGAATGTGAGGAGCATAGAATGGTATTTCTTTGATTGAAAGCTAGCAATAAACCACTTCTTTCAATTGACTTTTTATGTTTCAGCTTCATTTTTTCTCCCCTCCTGAAGGACGTATATTAGAGGTCTTGAGAAACAGAATTATTAATCCATCTAAATCCAGGAAGGGTTTGAGCACACGTCTGCAAGTGGGAATAATTCTAGCGACTGTGCGTGTGTGCTGATCCTCTCTTTTATGGCATGTGTCGAGATGTTTTTATCATTGACGAAAATGCCTTTCGTAACTAACTTTAGGTTTACTAAAAGGTATTTTTGCTTGTCTAGCTTGTTAACAATATCTGAAAATTATATTTATTATTGTGTTCCAGCAGAGATACTTATATATATGTTTTATATTTTTAAGGAATATTGTTATTCAATATTGGTTTTATTCATAATTATTTTAGATATGTGAAAGTGTCTTGTTGCGATATTTCAGGCTAACCATTTAAGCGGACTTGAAATTTTTTTTAATCATTTCACCCCAATCATGGCATTCCATTGCCAATATTGCAGAGGAGATTACGTAGCGGAAGAGTGGTTAGATATAGAAAATGTCTGAATAGTGTGATAGACGGGTAAGCATACCGACGCTGAGGGTTGGACAGATGGTAAGAGTGTTGAGGAGAATGGATGCGAGTTAGTGTGTTAGGAGATTTCTATTGACCTTACATTTAAACTGCTGGATATTGTAGCTGTCGGGGAAGCAATCATGTGGAAGGGAATTCCACAGTCGGAAAGTGCGAGAAAAGAATCTGTTGGAGTAGAAATTGCGGTTACATTTTATCGGTTTTATCGGTTTCACTGTAAAAGGGTGAAACATCGTTGCAAATCTAGTATCTCGTGCAAATTCGTACCTAGTGGGCACCAGTGATCTAAGTTCAATGGAGCAGACGCCGTGAAAGTATTTAAAGAATAGGCACAGAGAAGCAACGTCACGCCGGTGAGAGAGTGACTGCAGCCGGTCTGCCAAGTCGGCATCGATCACATTACAGATTCTCCGTTTTATTTTGTCAAGAACCCCGAGGAGAATTGCAGGGACACCCGACCAGATGTGGCAGCAGTATTCAATACACGGGCGGATGGTAGATTTATATATGTGCAGGATAGATTCAGACGTAAAAAACTTCCGGGCTCTACACAGAGAACCGACTTTCATAGCAGCGGATTTAGCAATGGATTCGATATAGTCATTCCACTTGATGTCCGCTGAGAGTGTGAGACCAAGGAGGCGTAGTGTTTTACTCTCTGAGAGGCAAGCCTGTTCCATGTTAATGGTAGGTAGGTGCGATTATCTATGATGGTTAATTGATAGCAGCTTCGTTTTAGAAGAATAAAAATGTACCCAAGTCGAATACGGATTGGAGGTGCTTTTCAAGCTCGACTGCGAGGTTCGTTTGTCGCCCACACCAGACTTTTAATCAAGGCGAGAGTAAACTGTGGTGTCATCGGCGTACATACCTACTTGGGATCTCATGGCATCGGAGAGATCATTAATGTAGATCAGAAAGAGCTAGGATAGAGCCGTAAGTGACACCCGCTTTCGTATGGTAGTTCTGGGAGGCATGTCCGTTTAATAAGACCTTCAATGTGCTGTTAGAGAGGAAAGACTGGATTAGGTCAAACAAATGTCCAGTTATACCATAGCTCCGCCGTTTGCATAGAAGTCCAGCATGCCAGACTCTGTCGAACGCTTTTCAGATATCCAAGGCAACGTTTGGAAAAACTATATTAAATCCTTTGCTAGATCAGGTACCTAGAAAACTGATCGTCGTGTTATACTATAAATTTTTTCTCCAGAATCTATCATACACATCTGTAAGTCTATTATTTGTTTATGCTTATAATATTGCTGTCACATAAGGTCCGGTGGCTCTAGTATTTACCTTGATCTCCTTCATAAAATCAATAGAAGTATCAGCAATATTATCGGTGTTGATCTGACGTCTCTGTTCCTGTCACTTTTCCTCCGCTTTAAGGTTGGCTCTCTCCGTCTTTTCTATAAATACAGCCTTGAGGGAGCTACTAATAATACTGCCTATCGAAATGTATAAAATGATTCCATTACAATATCTTTTATTTTCCGGAAAATATGTTTCAAGTTCACTGTTTTTAATGGTTTTTCAGATTTCCATCAGAACTTTTGTTTAAAAAATTGAGAAATATCAATGTCTTGAATATACAATTATTTCACTTCTAGTTGCATATGCATAGCCATATAATTTATAGCTGCTGCGGAAAGTCCTCAAATGACGTGGTTAATGTTATTGTGTACAGCTATTTATCTGTCATTATCTAGTACCAGTCTACTAGCTTCAAGGCAGTATGACACTCGCTAAGATATATCGGCATTGGATGAAAGCCACATTTACTCATTAACATAAGAGAGTAATATGCCACCTATTGCACGAATGTTATTAATTATACACTTATAACATTCAACACATTGTTCTAAAATAAATTAAAAACGTATTCAATCAAATATTGAAGTCATTTAAGTGCCAAAGTAGGAGAATCAGATTTCAGAAACGTTACATGTTTTTGTAGATTTACGATTACTTGTAAGCAATAAAATCGTTTAGATTAAGGAAATTAAAATATTGATTTATATGAGAATAAATTAATCTTCCAATCGCAATGGTCTATTTTGAGGCATTAGTTCTAAGAATATGGTTTTCTATTACTTTTCCCTTTTTACATTGTTTGATTCTTGTGTTTGGACTGGAAGTTGAATCGAGAATCATATGTTTTCTCAGGAATGATTTTGTAATTCCTGATATATGAATTATATACTTAAAATCAGTTACTTCCATTTAAATCGATTTTATAAATTAAATCATTTATATTATTATTATTATTATGTCATTTTTCATCATATTTCGATTTCTGCATTGGTCTCACTACCAACCAAGTCTGCGGGGAGACCTAAGGCAGGTAGTGGCGTGTTGTTATGACTCCATTTCATGTTTTTCTATCTTCCCTATCATCCCCAGCATTACATAGATAACGTTTTCCTTAGTGTGTGGGCTGTACTTAATAAGACATTTTTTTTATATCTCTTAAGCTGGGGTTTCCAGGGATTCTTTCAATGTGTTGTTTTGTTCCATTTTTTATCATTCAAAGTGCACCTACTATCACTGGCACAACTCTTGTTTTCAATTTCCACATTTTTTCTATTTCAATTTCCAGGTTTTTATATTTTGACAGTTTTTCAAATTCCTTGATTGCTATGTTACAATCCGCTGGACAAGCCATATCAATTAATAGACAAGTTTTCTCCTTCTGGTTTTTAACAATAATGTCTGGCCTGTTTGCTTCAATTTTTCTGTCTGTGTAGATGGTGTAATCCCATAGAATGGTTGCATCTTCTATTTCTGTAACCGGTGCTGGGTGATGTTCATACCAGTGTTTGTTTACAGCTTTTCCATAATGTTTGCACATTGTCCAATGTAAATATTGCCCAACTCTATCGTGGCGATTTTTATATTCATTTGGGGCAAGCACAGAACAGCCTGAGATTAGGTGGTCTATTGTTTCTTGGTGTTTATCACAAAACCTGCATTTTGGATCCATATTATTATGCATAATATTTGCCTGAAAGTTTCTAGTGAAAAGAATTTGGCCTTGTGCTGCAAGAATAAAGCCTTCAGTTTCAGACTTGAAAAACTGTCAAAATATAAAGACCTGGAAATTGAAATAGAAAAAATGTGGAAATTGAAAACAAGAGTTGTGCCAGTGATAGTAGGTGCACTTGGAATGATAAAAAATGGAACAAAACAACACATTGAAAGAATCCCTGGAAACCCCAGGTTAAGAGATATACAAAAAATTCTCTTATTAAGTACAGCCCACACACTAAGGAAAACTTTATCTATGTAATGCTGGGGATGATAGAGAAGATAGAAAAACATGAAATGGAGTCATAACAACACGCCACTACCTGCCTTAGGTCTCCCCGCAGACTTGGTTGGTAGTGAGACCAAAGCAGAAATCGAAATATGATGAAAAATGACATAATAATAATAATATGTACCCGTTCTCTCAGGAAGGATTTCCTTAACGCTTGATAAGTGGTCTTGTACGTATATAGTAAAAACCATGAACGAACTTATTACATTATACATATTATAATCCAAATCTATTGGTTAATATCCGTTTTTATTTTGCGCAATAACCAATAATTTTAATTCATTTAAAAGTATTTATATGCTAAAAAACAGAAGTGATGCAATTATAAACATAATAGCCTTATTCTGTCAGTAAGTTTTCCAATAATTTCTGAAGTTCAATTTGCTTCATTTCTAATGTAATGATTTCAATTGCAATAATGGCTATACAAGTTCCTACAGGAAGCGGCATAGTCGGTAATTATCCCATTATACCATAGAGAACAAAGTGATCGCCAGAGAGGTTTAACAACAGACATAGCCGAATATAAATTACACTTTTCCTTGTGAGATGGGAGAAGAGGGAGAGTGAAAAGCTGATTAGAATTTAAAAACACTTTGATCACCGACGCTTAACTATCAGTTAACTAAAGAGATTCATTTTAGACTGAACCCAACCCATTCCAACGAGTTCTGTGAGCAGATAAAATGAGAAGTCAGCGTTTAACAAATGGACAGATTCACATAAAACTCAAATCAGTCAGTCAGTTAAGTGCCATACGTGATGTACGCTCGGGAGATCATGTGTCGAAAGAGACATGACTGACTGGGCAGAAGATTATCACGCAGTATGTTGCCATTGCTTTCTGCGGTAGAATGGTTGCCAACCAAGGCTATAGAACCCATTGTGTATTGTTATTTAACCCATAACTGAGGGGAAGAGATGGATTAATACCTTTCCCAATGGTATTTGCGCGGAAGTGAATGCAATGAATTCAACTGGAATTCTAACACGGCTCCTCAAATTTTTGTTCCGAGCCGATATCCACTGAAACCCAACGCAGTAATTTTCTTTTATTCTTCGGTAGTGCTGTACAGAACTGGAAAAAATAATGCATTCGAAGGAATATTTAGTATATTATTTACACTAAAGTAGATAATCATATTCCTAATTAAGTATTGCGGTCATCCATTATGGATGACAGAACAAAGACATAGTTGGCACGCGTTCAACCATAGTGACAATTTCAGAATATTTCCCAACAGTATAGTAAGGGTCGAGAAATGAATAAACTGAAATAATCGTCTTAACCGAACGTAATATGTCCAGAATTGAGAAACAATTTAGCATTTGTCTCTATACGATATGAGAAGAATCAGACAATAGTAATTAGTGACTGAGTTCTCATTAGTACGTCGTAGTAGAGTAATCAGAAGTTAAAACGCTTGTCCGGACGATAAAATAGGGAAAGGTTACATAAAAGCGTGATAACTGTTACAGAAATCGAATTCATTTAATATTATTAGTTATTAACTTGGTTTCGTCGTTTTAATTTTGAAATACCGGATATTAATCATTAATTATTTATTTATACATTCAGAAACACTTCGAAACTCAGTCATCTCCGGGGTTCGTTTAGATATCCACGACGAATTCAATGGGTAATTTTAACTATTGTAAAAATTTAGTTAGAAGTAACTTATTCTTCGGTCCTCCAGGCTAACAACCCTGCCCCATGAAAAACAGTTTGAAACAGTAACAAAAGTTACTGCCCTACATCCCATTGGGTGTAAAAGGGTGAGATGATTAGGAACTTATTCTTAGTAAGATTGTGGTGGATTAACGTAGAAAATTAGTTAGTAAATAGGAGATAATGAGAGATTTTAATCTAAAATATGTTAAAATCAAGTCCAAATAAAAATTGAAAGATGGTTTTAATACCATTCATTGTTCTAGCACTTGAATTATCAATGACTCTATACTAGTTATCATTATAACAAATCATGTTTACTAATATCTTAATTGATTTATTTGGTTTTTCATAAAAATCGTTTATTTGACACTGAGTTTATACTTATGCTATGTGGATTGTAAATATCACTGGATAACAAATTGCCATGGAAATATCTTGCATCAAAAAATATTTTGTTTTCTTGTAAAGGAATCAAGCCGCCCTGTTAGCATTGGTTCTTCGAGTTTCTAAGCTCATCACGATCAGTAGAAACATTATTACTTGAGATAGTGAATCGTTTTATAGTTTCCCCATAAAATGGAAAGAACGGAAAGTGTAAATTTCTTTTTTTTTTCTGGGAGGGAAGATACAGCTTTGTCCCATGAAATTGTAATCGAATTGCATGTAACTTGTGTAGTTTAGTCGTTATTTATAGCCGCCATCTTTCTCACTAACACATGGAAGCACAATATAAATGTCAGGTTGGAGGAAAAGCATCATTTTTCGTCTGAAATTGCTTTAGACGGGAATCGTCGACTGCCAATAAATGATGCCACAGCTTATAATAAAATTTGTTTGCAATCCCGGCAAAGACCTGCGTTGAAGTAAATACAATACCCTCCTTCTTTCCGAGGTTCTTTTGTCTGATCATGTTTTAGTTAAGGGTTTAGATATGCTTATATGCGGGAATATTTTTTCTTTTCTTTTCTTTTTATCAGTTATTCACATCATGCAAGCCACAAGAGCTCCTCAAGATGGAAGGTATTTAATTTGATTGTTGCATGATCTTGAGAAAATTTAAGAAGTTATAATACCAATATCGACAAAGCTAATTCTGTCAAGATTATCAATAATTAATCTACAATTAAGAACGTCTTGAAACCCACTGGGAACTAACCCAGAGGGAAAAGAAGGGGAAAAAAAGAAACAGACGAAATAATTGAACAAAAAGTCAAGCATTCGTGAGAAAGAAAAAAAAAACCCAAGATGAAAACCTTAACAATACGAAAGCAGAGAACAAATATATATATATATATATATATATATATATATATATATATATATATTTAAATTGTGTGTATTTTGGCAGCATTTTTTCATTAATGCAGGTTTCATTGAATAATATAGACAAGTTTTGTCTATTAATTTTGTGTAGGATCCGTTCATACCGTCTGATATACTTGATGGTGATGTCATTAAAAGACAACAAAAAATCACAGTATTTGTTGAATTTTTTATCGGGTCTAAGCTTTCGGCTCACATAAGCCATTATCAAAGAGTAAACATTAACAGACAGTAAACATAGAACATTTAAGCTATTAACAATAAAGATAATTGAATTGAAAATATAAGTCCATCCCTACCGTGGCGGATGGCCGAAGACAGTGACAAAATAGTGGTGTTGTGGTCCCTGGTCTGATTACAGACATTTGAGTACGTTGTTGGAAATATCGAAATTGATTGTATTCAAACCAGGTTTAAATTGTTTAATGTAGAGTGCTTTGAGGATTTTTAGTTTCTGCTTATTATTTTCTTGTTTGAGTATGTACGTGTTATCAACAAGCGTTTTTATCAGAAGTGTGCGTTGATAACCGTGTTGTTCTAAATGACGGAATATATTTGAATTTTTATTTAAGTGCAACGTCAGACGCCGTGAGAGCGAATTTGTGGTGTGGCCGATGTAGATATTATTGAGGTTGTTAGAGATACATTCTCTAAATGGACATATGAATTTATATACTACATTGGTTTTTTGCAAATCACTAACGGTGTGGGAAGAGTCATTGCGGACAAATGAATTAGATGTAGTGGATTTAGTGTAATATATAATGAACTTAATTCTTTTGTTAGAGTCTGTCGGAGAAATATTAGTATCTATGAGTTTTTTTAGGATGTTTTTATCTAGTTGGTAGTTGGAGTGCATCTGGCTACGGTATAAGAGAGTGATATGTTTAGGATTGGTTGGGTTACTCTACATTAAACAATTATATATATATATATATATATATATATATATATATATAACACAGCAAAATACAAATACTAAGAACTGTTAGTAGAACGATGAATACAGGTTAGGTACTAATACTATAATTTAATCCTCGAATTGGGACTCGCTATGGTAATACGGTAGCAGTATTGGCTATCTCACTCTGTCTCTGCTCATCTCTTGTGGGGAGAAATATATGTAGTAGATGGTAGTGTTCAATCCTTTGAATGGGTGATGCCACCATGACAGAGAGGTTAAGATTAGATTGATCGGGAATTAAAGTATTGAATGTATTCAAATATTATTACAGTTTATCATTTCATATTTGACGCTAAAATATAGTAGGTTTGCCTATCAGGATTGAGGGATGACAGGTGTTCTTGTATATCCATGCTTTTCCTCAGGGAATTTGTTGTCATAAATATTCTTTGTGGTTTGCACTTCTGACAAACACGTTTTAATTCATCGGCCTGTCGGTTGATGAATGTAGAATACACCAATTGTACACCTGTAATGGGGGTAAGACTCGATGATGAATAGTCCTGTGTTTTACAGTAAACTACATTCCGCAACAAGGCCACTGATCGGGATATTGAACGTCTAGAAGAGTGTGAAAATATCTCTTAATTCTGTTGTTCCCAGGTCCAACCTGTGGTGGTAGTAACTGTTAAGACCCCATCTATAGGCAAGTAGTTTACATCCAAGAAAAAGAAAACTTAAAAATTATATTACAAATACCAGAAATGCATTTGATTGCAAAATGACCAGCAGTACATTTTTTTTAATCATCTCACCCAAGCAAGGAATTCCACTGCCACTATTGCGCATGGGGCTACATAGGGGAAGGTAAAGAGAAGGAGTGGATAGACATAGGGAATGTCAGGAGAAAGGTGACAGATGAGTAAGGATAGCGAGGATGAGGGTCGGGCAGATGGGAAGAGTGCTTGATAGAATGGGAGCAGGTTAGTGTGTTAGGAGGTGTGTATTGACATTACATTTAAACTCCTGGAGATTGTAGCCGTCGGGGAAGCAATCGTTTGGAAGAGAATTCCACAGTCGGGAAGTGCGAGGAAAGAAACTGTTGGAGTAGAAGTTACGGCTGCATTTTATCGGTTTCACTGTAAAAGGGTGGGATCTAGTTGCTAATCTAGTATCTCGTGCAAATTCGTATTTAGTGGGCACCGGTGATCTAAGTTCATCGGAGCAGAAGCCGTGAAAGTATTTATAGAAGAGACACAGGGAAGCCACGTCTCGCCGGTGGGAGAGAGACTGCAGGCGGTCAGCCAAGTCGGTATCTATCACATTACAGACCCTAAAAAAATGACCAACAATATATTTTTGTAGCATAATGACAATTAGTACTGTTCATAATTAAATTAAAAACATGGCTTACATTGGAAAACATATATAATTTCACTAACGATACATTCTTGTGTAGAATTTAATAGAATTGCATTTTTGTGAAAACATTGCCATGAATGTAGTTTCATATCAAAAGTGTTTAATAGTAACATTAGCAACAATTCATTTTATATTAAACAACCAAGAAAAATATTTTATAGCTAAATTACCAACAACACATTTTTATAAGAAAATGACTATCATTAAATTTTTTAATAAAATTTAATACATGACAAACATCGTTGAAAATAAATCAAAATATTTTGTTATGATTAATATCTTTTCCTGTAAGAAGAAACATTTTTTCACTCCCAGTTTAATTTTAAAGAATACTTAGTAAATGTATATTCATCTAAATAATTATAATTTAATCATAAAATAATGTTATTCTCTTGAATAATAATGTTTGCCTTTTTCGTATTTAGATTTCAGTAGTAAATGAACAATGGATATGTTGATATATCGCTAAACAAAACAACCAATCAATGATTCGTGGTTTTTAATCGGTTGCGTCTTTTTAAATATGACTTGTGAGACAGATTTGTGCATTCATTAATGCTGACATTACCTGTTTTTTATTCCACTTCTCAAAAAGGACATTTATATTTTGGAGATACTTTGTTTATGACATTGATATAAGTAGTTATGATGTGATTCATTTTTTAAAACAATAAGAACAGATTCTGTTTGTCTTCTTGAATAACGTCCGATTAACCTTTGGAACTTTTGCAATTGGATCCACCTTGCTCTTAATTTATTTATTTTTAATTTTACCTTCCATGCAAGTGATGTATGATTAATACTAGATAATAAAATGAAGTGTGAATTATCTGTAAGTATACATTCTTTTAACTGTAGGCGTAGCATTTTGACATACATGTTATTCTTGTATACATACCGATAGCACATAGCCCAGAAAAGATAGCACATAACACAGAAAAAGAAATTGACAAGGTTTACATCTCATTTAAAGTCGCGAAAGTTTATTGTAGATCACAAGTTATCACAATTATCATGAGAGACTTTAATGTTCAGATCAAAACGAACGAGAAGTCGAAGTAGTTGGCACGTTCAAACTAGGAACGCGTGGAAAGATAGGTCCCATGTACGTCACAATATACCAACGTCATCATGGGAGGCCTGAATGTCAGTCACTCAGTTCAGTGCCATATGTGAAACATGCTCGGGCGATCATATTAGTTGACTTTAGTTTTCAACCAAGGATACAGGATCAAATCTGACCTGCTACTTGACCCATAGCTGGAGGGGAGATACTAACTAATACTTTTTCTAAAGGGTACTTAGCCGTAAATGAATGTAACGAATTCAACTGGAATTCGAACTCGTAAAAGATTGGAAAGAAGGATGAAGCGAAATATCAATTCAGAATAAAAAGGCGAGAAAAGATAAATCCAATGTTTCGGAGCAAATCACTAAATAGTTGCCAACACCTGGTCTCAAGAGCAATCAAAACGTTTTTATAAATGAAGAAGCTGAGGAGAAAAATTAAACGAAGAAGGTAAAGAATTACATAACTATCAAAAAAAGATTTAAACTGACCTTGAGATCGACTCCATCTCAGAGTAAAATTGTGGACATTAAAGAATAGAGTAACGCCTCAACTACAATCGTACAACCTCGGAAGTGACTCAAGTTCATCAAAAGATGTCCATAAACAAAACAAATGTTACTCGTTGGATGACAGACGAAATTCTCGAGATGTGATAAAAGTGACAGTAAACAATGCAAAAAAAAAAAGAAGAAATATTACATACCTCTAAACGCCGAAATTCAAAACAAGTGTCAATTAGTCAAGAGCCATACGTGAAGCACGATTTGGGCGATCATGTATCGAAAGAGACATGACTGACTGGGTAGAAGTTTATCCCGCAGTAGGTTGCCATTACCTTCTGCGGTAGACTGGTTGCCAGCCAAGGCTATAGAACCCAAACTGTCCTCTTATTTAACCCACAACTGCAGGGAATAAACGGATTAATACATTTCCCAAGTATATTTGGGCGTAAGTGAATGCAAGGAATTCAACTGAAATTAGAACTCGGCTGCCCGATTTCTCATTCCGAGCCGATATCCACTGCACCACAACGCACATACACTGACTAAAAAGAGGAGTGTGAGGAAATAGAAAAGATGAAATGGTTTCCAAATCATTCTTGATGTCTATTTCAAAGGACTTCCGTTGTGATTGTCATTTAAATGAGCTTAAGTGATCTTGTTAACATATTTTGTGGCGTAATGTAGAACTCTATGTATTCTGCTTTTAGAGAGTTCCTACTTGCTACAAACCATGTAAATTTCATAGCTTGAAAAAACAATTTTTTTTTTCGATAAACTTGGAGCAAAATACATATTTTGGGATATCGTCCTTGACTTACCGTTTTTATATGTGCATCCTCTTCCCATTTGGATTTTATGTGTCGACCATTTTGACAATTACCAGCCTTGATTCTCTCTTTGCTTGATCCGATAAGACTTACAATTTATCTTTATTTTTTAAATCAGTTTTACGACCATTTTTAAAACATAAAACGCTCAACATTTTGCTGATCCAGTACATTTCTTCAAAATAATATTTCTATTTTGAATTGCTTTACGTCCTTCGCATCATGCGTAATTGTATTTAAACAGAAAATATCTATCTTTACTTACATGAAATAATTTTATGACAATATCCTATTCCGTTATGTTAGTATCTGTGGAAAATATCTACTTCATTTATCACAGGCAGAATTAGAGTTCACAAAATTGTTGAATTCAGTAGACATTTTACCTACTTTAAAAATGAGGTTAAAAGTAGTTGCGTGATATCCTAATCCTATGGTGGGGTGATTTTACAATGACCTTGTGCCAGAAAAAACTTTCTGTTTACAGAAGTATTCTCATGGAATCAATCTTGTATTAACACTTCCACATGTGTTGCTTCATGTAACCTACAACCTAATAAGTAACAGATAGCAGTTCCGTCTATGACTCCTGAGATCGTTTTAGTAGGCCCAAAAAACAATTCCCGGAGGACTTTTTTCTGGAGCTCGTAAACAATTTTAGCTCAGTTATAAACCTGTATTAATTGAACTGAAATTTCATACTTCTAGCTAAAAGCCGAACCTGAATTGAAGAGACTAACTTTACTAAACGAACTTAAATTTTACATTGAACGCATTAAGACATGGTTTTGAGTAGATCTGAAACTGAAGGTGGATTAAGCACGCCAAAAAACATAAGAAAAAACGTTTAGATCATGACGTCCTCATAACTGATGCCCAGAATATTGAAACAAATTTGGATATTGATCAATTTAGAGCACAAAAACGAATAGAAAAGTTTTAAATATATTTACGAGAACACTTTCTTTATATTTTGCAGATGTAGTTTATTTCAAAATACCAAATGTATACTAAAAGTGAAACATTGGCTAGAGCATTTCAAGCAAGGATATAATGCCACTAAGACGCAAAATTGTTACTGGCCATGAAAGAGAAGGTGAAAACATTAGGAGAAGAAAATGCAAATCCAATCCTAAAACGAAAACAAGGAAAAACACAATGTAAGTTATTTAAATAAATGTTCTTCTAAATTAATAATACTTCAGTAATACACAGCTTACTAATGGATCTATTATACTTGCCTGGCACATTTTTGTGTCGGGTAGGGAGCCAAATCATCTCTCCGTTGTGTCTCTGTCCTCGAAGACAGATTACGGCTCAGTTGTAGCTCCGTCCGCGAGGGCAGGGTTGCAACTGAGAAACATTACACTGGTAGATGGCCGGTCCCGGGGAATAGTGTCCCGCGGCGGCGCCACCCTATCGTAGCAGAGGGCTGGACGAGGCGCTCGTTACCGGTGCCAGTTCAACCGGTGGTTGAGAGGACTGGGGAATTTCTCTCGTTGTGCTCGTCCGTACGTGGTCAGGTCCCCACTTTAAAAATGACCTTGTGTCAGATCTCTCTCCAGTGGGGGAGCAGTGTAAATATCCTTACTAATGGATCTTAAGTTGGGGATAGAAGTGGTGAATTGATACTTTCCAGAGAATAGTTTTTGACTAAGTAAATATAATTTACAGACCCGTAAACGAATTCAGCTTTCGATTAAGAATTCCTAGTCCTTATGGAGTACACCACCCACATATCCAAGCTTACAGGAACTGGTATCCCGAAGTCGACGTTGCTTTTTGCTGATCGTATGTGAAGCGGTGTTTTACCACCCATTATGCCATCTGCATATCCAATCTTACCGTAACTTGTATTTCCAAGCGATTACCCATATATGTACAGACAAGGCTTGGTATTGCTTAATTTCTCTAATGCTACGGGTATCAGTGTTTCATCTTTAATTGGCCGTAAGCCAATTATGCCATCTATACACCTAAGCTTACAGCACCGATACTCTCAAGCGGTATCCCATCTGTGTTCAGACCAGGCACGACGTTGCTTAACTGTAATTGTATGGGAACTAGTGTTTCTATGTGATGTTAACGTAAAGACCAGAATTACCAAAATTCCAAAGGTCAACATGTCACGGTTGTTTTCAATATTTATTTCTATTATTAGCACAGTGAATGTAAGCGACTCGATCAGAATTCGAACCATCACGTCACTGTCATAACTACGTATTTCCAATTGGTGGAAGTACAATATCAACTAAAAGTACATATCAATTTTTTGAATAAGGATTTCTTAAAAAGAACCTTTCCATTTCTAGGTTGGCCGGAACCTTATTTTCTGATATTTTTATCAGATTATCCATTGTTGCATTGAAGTAAATCTTCCAAGCTCTACCATTATTGGCTTACTTTTATTTTTCTTTTTTACTTTTTTGCGAATATGTAATATATATATATAGAGAGAAACACTTCAAAACGGGTCCATACTCAAAGAAAGATATAAGTTTAACACCGCTAATGGAGGAATGCAACGTTCACCCTAAATCGTTGCCAGTTGAAATTTCCTCTCATTTGTTGCTGGCCGTAAGGTATTTATGTAACCCTATTTTCATATAGCTGGTATTAATTTTAAATGATTTCAAGATCAGAAAAAAATTCTCTATAATTGGAGAATACAATTATTTTTGTCGGAAAAAGTAGCCGAAGTGTTAACAAGTGGAAAACCCAGGTGTGGAGTACACTCAGTACAAAATTACTTTTTAAGTGAATTTATCAAAGTGATTCTAGTCAAAATATATAGCAATAGGCTTTGACGATGAGTGACCTTAGGTCGAAATGAGGCCTCTTATTGTTTTCTGTGTACTGAATTAACAAGACAGTTGATTGGAGCAGGCAGGCAGAAGGAGGGAGTGTGTTATCTTCCCTTCTATTGGAAATCGAAATGGTTAAATATAATAGTTTTCATTTCGAGCTGCTTATACAGTGAGGGAAATGGAAACCGTATCCACCTCTTTCCCACCCTGGTCTGGGTGCCTGTTTAACAAAATCAGTATGCAAAGACGTGATTAGTCAGTCGGCTCCCAGATGTTGGGATGACAGGTTGGAAATAGATTTGAGAGGCAGAAGGATTGAAAACTCGCCTGTCGCTAGACAACAAAGCAGACGAGAGAAATAGAGAGAGAAAGAGAGAGAGAGAGATATTGGAAAATCAACCAACTGGAAGTTGAATAACCGATCGTCCCGTAGAAATAATACACCACGAATGTTATCGTGATACTGAAATACCAGTCAATTGATTTTCTTTTCTCGTCACTTATTTTGACATGCTTGTAATATTTTAATTATTTTATATATATATATATATATATATACACTGATTGAGCACTCTGGAACAGTGGGAAACTTTGAAAACAGTAGCTACTCCGGCATATATGCATCGCTCATTCAATAATGAATTAGAGCACTCTAGCTATTGGGCGTGTATAATGATATACGCGCTAAAAAGTCTGCCTTTTTCTACCGGACGCTCGTGGCCCAGAGGTAGAATCGCCAACTGACGCCGATTCGGTCAGGTTTCAATCCTGGGTTAGGAAGCGATCAGAGTCTAACCGTACTAATGAGCTGTTATACAGCTGTCTGCGGATGACTATAGTATATATATATATATATATATATCGTGTCGTTACTGTCTTAAATCTAGTTTTCATCAAATACCATCCTTCACATGTCTGGGCCAACATGTCAAGTGGGAAGAGGCGATCCTGCATTGGTTAATCCGATATCAAGAACACAGCATGAGCGGAATCGGCCAAAGGTCAGGGAGGTTGACTTGACGCAGGCAGGGGTCATGTTATATTTACACGTACCCAAGGTTTTTAACTTGGCATGTTCGTGGGGCGTTCACATAACCCGGACCAAAAGATTACACAGTCCCCGCGATAAAAGTCTTTTAGGCATCAATAATTC
Source organism: Ascarosepion bandense (assembly GCA_037127315.1). NCBI lineage: Eukaryota > Metazoa > Mollusca > Cephalopoda > Sepiida > Sepiidae > Ascarosepion > Ascarosepion bandense. Next base: position 757,738 of record JBBBDQ010000876.1, on the reverse strand, counting down.
AATGGCTGTCTTTAATGCAATAAGAGAGGTGCAATCTCATAGCAGAAATCCCAGGGACCGGGAATCCCAAAATATTTTGAAGTGATTTATCCAAAGGCAGAAACAAGGCAGAGATATAAAGAGTAGCTGCAACAGGCTGTATCCATTTTGAAAGGAGTCCTTAAACATATGTAATAATAATGAATATTCATAAGCCGATCGCATTCGCACATACCCATTTCCTGCATTGTAAATGATCGTTTACATGCAAAACACACCTATTTGCTACACAAGAACATCTATAGTATCAATAATTGCTATTAAATTAACCGTCCTGGAAATATAATGAGGAAATAACCCTTTTGATTAATAATAATTTGAGGCAGCAAAAATATGCTTTTACAGAAGGATGATGAGGATTCTATGGACTGAGCACGCGAGCAATGATTAGGCGTTAGAGAAGACGCAAACAAGATGAAATTGGTTGTTTGTAGGAAGAGGTTGGACAAAGTAATGTGAACACCTTCAAAATACAGAAAAATAAATTTTAATACGGGGTAGGACTCCCTTTTGCAATAATAACTGCTTTAATCCTGCAAGCTATGGACTTGTACAAATTCTGAATGGTTTCTAAAGGGGTTGTTTTCCATTCTTTTCTCAAAACTGCTTCCAGTTCTTTTAGTGATGTCGGCGATGGATATCGACTTTTCACTTTGTTTTCTGTGAACCACAAATGCTCAATAATATTCAGGTCTGGGGACGGTGCTGGCCAGATAAGGTGCTCTACTACATCAGAATGTTCCTCCTACCATTCAGAGACCACTTCAGCTGTGTGGATTGGAGCATTATCATCCTGGAATACTGCATTTTCTTCCGGGAACAGTTCCAAGACAATGCGATGCACCTGATCAGATTAAATGACTAATAGTCCTGACTATTGATTCTGCCATAGAGGGAAACCATTGCGGATTTCCATGATATTGCTTCCCCCGATCCTCACAGATCCTCCTCCATGTTTGACAATACGAACAAAGCAGTTTGGTATATGTGCTTCTTTTGGCTGCCTTCAGACGTAAACTCGGCCGGTGGTCGGAAATAAAGTGAATGATAATTCATCAGAGAATATCACATTTTTCCATTGCTCCATATACAAGTTCTGATGGTTTTTACCCCACTCTAAACGCTTTGCAACGTTTGTTATTGAGAGCAATGTTTTCCTGATGGCAACCCTCCCATGAAAACCTGATCTGTGAAACCCCTGTCGGACGGTCATTGTAGAAACTGGATGCTCGAAATGGTCATTAAGTTCGGCAGTTACTTTAAGGGCTGTTGTTTTGCGGTCGTTTCGGACAATTCGCGTCAGAATCCGACGGGACCTATCAGAAATCTTTGATTTTCTTCTGGAATTGTGCTTCGACGACGATTTTTTGTCGTATTTTACATATGCAGTCATTACGTTAGATACTGTAGCTCTTCAAACACGCAGTATTCGGGCTGTTTCAGTCACACTTGCGCCTGCCATACGGGCGCCAACAATTTGATCAGTTTGGAAATCTGATAGGTCTGACATGTCGAGAGATTTCAGTAGTTTCTAATGATTCTACTGAAAAAAAAATATTAGAAATATAGGCAAGCAGCAATAGAAATACATTTATAAAATAGAAATCTAAAAGTCATTTACGGTGTTACAAACAATTGAAAATCGGGTTGCTATTTTGAAGGTGACCACATTATTTTATCCAACGCCTGTATCTATCGCCCCTTTCTCCAGCGATGTGTTAGAAAGCTGCTTAGTTTCACATACAATCTAGAGAAAAGGAAACTCTGAATTTGAAACTGGGGATAATTTAATAGAAAAATACTTCATTATCATTTCAAATGACGGTTAACTATCCTTAACATGTTAAGTTTCGCCACGTCCTACTTGTTCAATTAAGAAATCTCGTTCAGTAATTCTCTACCATGAGTGTTTCTTGAACCTTGCATTTGTTAAAGGGGAACATCCATATAATAATAAATGAAATATATTAACAAAGACAATGTGGAGTTCACAGATGAGATGAAAAAGAAGTATTTGTAAATCCTAATGAAATATGAAGAGTTAAAGAAGGTGAAAGGTATTCAAAGTTGAGATAAGAAGGATTTTAATAACAAGAATCAACAAAATTTACCAAGAAGTAGAACGCAAGTTAAACCTTTCCTAAATATAAATTATGAGTTATCGTTAGAAGGGAAGTCGTACTGGAATATACGCTGAACCTATACAAAATTCTACAACGTAGAATTAAGAGAATGTGAACACTTGAATTGATGTGCCTTGTGGTGCATTGGATATTGGCTCGGAACGAGAAATTGGGGAGCTGAGTTCGAATTCTAGCTGAATTCAATGCATTCACTTACGCGCAAATACATTTGGGAAAGGTATTAATCCGTCTATTCCTTCCAGTTATGGGTTAAATAACAGGACAGATTGGGTTCTATAGCCTTGGTCAGCAACCAGTCTACTACAGAAAGCAATGGCAACCTACTGCGGGATAATCTTCTGCCCAGTCAGTCATGTCTCTTTCTAGACATGATCGCCCAAGCGTGTATCACGTATAGCACTTAACTGACTGACTGAACACTTGAAATACATCAATGAGTATTGAGTGTTTATAATGAATTCAGTATAAAAAAAAAATAATGACACTGAACAGAGGACAGGCTAAGGTAGGAGCAGATTTGTCCTAAACTGCAAAATGCTCTTCTTCATGTGCCGTGTCCCTTCAGGACGTAGGCGATCATGGACTTCTAGCTCTTGTCGCTCTTAACAGTTTTTCTCTTACTATCTCTCCCAAACCCCACTCTGTCATCCATTTTCTTAGGCCTGTCATGTATGTTTCGCGCTGCAATCCCTTGTCTTTCTTTCTTTCTATCCGTCCTGTGAATATTAAATTTTCCAGGCCCTCTCTCCTCATTACGTTTCCCAGGAATCTCATCCTTCTCTTCCTGATGTTAAGTATGAGTTTTCTTTTGGTTTGCGTCTTCTCTAACACCTCATCATTGCTCGCGTGTTCAGTCCATATTATCCTCAGCATCCTTCTGTAGAACCACATTCCTGCTACCTCAAGCCTCTCCTTTATCTTTGATGAGATCGTCTAACATTCACTACAACATTCACAGAACAGATATCACATAGAAATCCAGCACTCTTTTCTTTGTTTCCAATGAGATTCTCTTGTGTCAATATTCTGATTAGCTTTTTAAATGCGTCCTTGGCCATGCCAATGCGTCTTTGGATCTCAACATCACACTTTCCCTCCTCTGTCAGCATACTTCTCAAGTATTTCAATGTCTTTACTTGTTTTAATTTTGTTTCTCTGACCTGTAGTTGACATTTTTGCTGATGACCATGAATTCAGTTTTATTGAAGTTTATGCTTAGTCTTTTCTTCTCGCTTTCTGTTGCTACCTTCTGTAGTATGTCCTGCATTCTTCTTTCCGTGTCTGATATGAGCACTGAGTCATCAGCGTATCTTACATTGCTGAAATTGTGGCTGACGAATCCTAGCAAGGATTTTATTTCTCTCAAATTTGTTTCGCTATATAACGTGAATAGATCCGGTGAGAAAACACACCCTTGTCTTACACCCCTTTCTATTTTTGTATATCTTCATCTCCATACACTAGCCTTTTTCTGCCTGTATAGACTCTTGACTATTCTAAAGTCTTTTTCGAAAATGTAGAGGCTGTTGAGCATCTCCATCAATTATTTGTGGCATATTTTGTCGAACGCCTTTGCATAATAGATAAAACATAAGTACAAGTCCTTCTTTATTCGTAATTCCCTTTTGGATAGGATTCTAATCATAAATATGGCGTTCCTTGTTTCAGAGTCTTTGACGAACCCGCACTGTTCTTTTCCTATTTCTTGCCTTATTCGGCTTCTCGCTCTATTCATCAGGATTCTGACGATCAGTTTTGTAATGTGGCTCATCAAACTGATTGTTTGGTGGAGTTCACACTCGTTTGCGCCTGGCTTCCTAGGCAGTGCTATGAAAATCGACTTGCTTATGTCTTCTGGTATTTCACCAATATTATAAATTTCATTTATTAACTGTAATTTTCTCTATGCCGAATTTTTCCATGGCTATCAGCAGCTCTATTACAATGCCGTCTGGACCAGCTGCTTTGTTTCTAATCAGTTTGGCCATTGCAGCTTCCACTTCGGAGTTTGATTTTTCTGGTCCGTCCTCATCTTTGTGTATTCTCAGTTGCTCTCTCTTGTCATAGAAAAGATATTTATATATTATTTCCATCGCTGGAGTATTTCTTGTTTCTCTAATATGATCGTTCCATTTTTGGATCTTATACATCCTGTTGAGAAGCAGGTTTTTTGTCCTGCCAGTACTCTTATTTCTTTATGCATGTCTGCTTTATTAGTACTGCTCAAGCTCTCTATGTTAGCAAATTATTAACAACCTATTAACCCATGTGTTCAAATAGCCTTATCAAATCTAGACCCATATTTGGACCTATAAATTCTTCATAAATACTTTAAACAGTCAGTTATATCAGCTCTCTCTCTCAGATCAATGATTACAAATGGCTTCAAGCGAATGAACTTTGTCAGACTTAATGGGGATTATCCCGTGAAGTGACTCCACAGAATCACTAAATATTTTATCAAAAAAACAAAGACCACGTCACTCGATGTCTACTAGGATAAAAAGAGTCAGAAAAATATGACATGTAACTCGAAACGAAAATATTGATATAATCGAGATTTCGATATTGACTTTTCGATTAACATAAACAAAGTATAGTATTGGATGAAAACCCCACTGATTGCTAAAAATGGCGATAAAAGTGTAACTGAGAAATTTATTCACTTGAAAAACTGTTGGTAAATTTTCGTTTTAGCTCCACCTTCAAATTTATCCAAGATAGCATTATCTCTGTGCAAATGTATATGCTGAACTCAAATCAACAATTAGTTATTGAAGACACCTATCTTTTTTTATTTGAAAGTCCCTAAAAGAACGAACTATATCTCGCACTTTTTCTCTTCCGTAACTCTCACGAAGTCATGTAATTAACTGCAGAATGACGTACTGCGTAGGACAACAAATTTCGGTCGATTTTTTGTAGACTATCTTCCTTTAATGAAACTTCCGGTGATGTACTTCCTGTCATGATAGTAATAAGCGTAGAAATACAATAGCGCATTACTTTCATAACAGGAAGTAAGTCGCCGGAAGTTTCAGTATAGGAAGAAAATCGACCAAACATCGGCCGAAATTTGTTGCCTACGTAGAACATCATTCTGCAGTTAATTACATGACTTTGTGAGAGTTACGGGAGAGAAAAAGTGCAAGATATAGTTCGTTCTTTTATGGACATTTAGATAAAAAAGTAAGTTTCTTCAAAACCTAATTGTTGATTTGAGTTCAGCATATACATTTGCAAAGAGATAATGTTATTTTGGATAAATTTGAAGAAGGAAAAGCCGTCGGGACCTAAAACGAAAATTTACCAAATTGCTTTTCAGGGGAAAGTATTATACATTTAAATCGACATTAATATTACATTTTCGTTCAATATAAGCAGAATGTTTCCTTATAAGGAAATGCCTAATCTCACCATTACTGTTACGATAGCGAAGTAATATTTATACTTTGAATAAATAATTATAATATGAAGAAATAATATTATTAACAGACATTTGATAAATATCGTTGTTTTTGAAACAAGTATAGTTTTCTACTTCGGTAGACACGTGATGTATGATTGTTTCTGCGTCGTCATTTTAAAATAGCATTTCAAGATATGTTTACGTAGAATATTAAGTAAAAAGAATAATTTCAATCTTTTCTTTTTCTTAGTCTTGACATATGAAAACCCGTCTCGCATAAATATTGAGTTTTAATGGTTTCTGAAACTGAATATATTTAAATAAAGATGGAAGATTGAGATAAATAAAAAAGTGGTTTCTTTGAGAGTGTTTTGTAGTAAAACAATCTTTTTTCTTTTGTTTTTTCAATTATTTCAGTGAATAATCAGAGTTGAATAATTTAACAGCTTCTTTTTCATTGCAAATTGAAGAACTATTCTGACCAGTTCAGTTCTGTATTTTAAAAGGAAGATATAACAAATGTGACCAAACTAATTTTGGATTTAATAAAAAGTCTATTATCTGAAGTTTATAGAAGCATTCAAAGGTTTTTTTTTCCATTTCTGTAGAGTTACAGCTCTTAGTGAATTAAGGAAAATTTAACCCACTATTTCTATTACTTAAAATAGGAATCCTTTTTATTTAAGGTCTATGTGAAAATGCATTTTTTAAAAGTTCCTATATTGTTCCTACTTTTATTATTGAATATGAAAGACATTAACTAGAATTTTCTTCTTCTTTCTTTTATGACATAAAATTAAGAGTGAAATCTCACAAAACTAATAAAGATTCCTCGTTAATTTTTGTTGTGTAGAAGAGTAGCTGAATTGGTACCCATGAAATCCTTTCTCCAGAATAATCCATATAATTAAAAAAACGAGAAAATATATTTGCGAAAAAATGGTTACACTGTAACTAATTCCCTCGTTTTATCATCAGGACACTTCAGGCGTCTTGCTTTCTGGTCATCTTCCGATAGATAATACTTCGGTCATCTTCAGATAGACTGTACTAGAATAAAAAATAAGTGTAATATAGAAATGTGGACAATCAATTATAGAATAAATAAATTATTCAGTTCAAAAAAACCTGAAGGTTATGCAGAATAGGAAATGATTTTAATAGAATTTTAATAGAATAATTATTTTTGTTTATTTATGAAAAGAAGTGGTCGAACTGAAATTAAAATTTGATTAAAAAAAACTCTGAAGATGGCCAGGTGGTACTGCATCCGAAGTATGAGGACGTTAGTTTGAACAGAAATAAAGTAAATAATGATAATTCCTCATCATAGAAATTCAAACATAATATTTTTGGCCATAGGTTTTCTAAGTAATGGCGTTTTCATGTTAGTCACATAAAAAAGAAAAATGATTTAAATGTATATCTTATGTAATTTATGACAAGTGTAGAAACATGAACAGGTTACAATACTGTGAAGCGCAATGTGATTGAGAATTTCAAAGGACATCCACATTAGCCAGCATTCAAAGATGGTGACGCTGTGTACAGCTTCAACAGGATTAGAAATTGTTATGAGGACTTACCCATATAGATGTGCGTTGTAGTACAATGGATATCGGCTCGGAACGAGAAACCGGGGAGCCTGGTTCGAATTCCAGTTGAATCCATTGTATTCACTTACGCGCAAATACCCTTGGGAAAGGTATTAATCCGTCTCTTCCTTCCAGTTATGGGTTAAATAGCAGGACAAATTGGGTTCTATAGCCTTGTATCACGTATGGCACTTAACTAACTGACTGGCCCATATGACACATGAATTCATCCAAACTGCATATAAGTAGCAGTTCTGCTTTGTAGGACTGCTACTTATATAACAGCGGTCCATACTTAAAACGTTATTGAGATTATCATCAGTTAACTTGCCGTCCACTGGAGATCCAACTAATTTCTCAAACGCCCCCGTTGTTCTTACTCTAGTTTGAAGCACAGGGGGTAGCCTGCGAGTTTGCTAACAAACATGCAGCTAAAAAATTTTATAAAAATATTACCATGCTCCGGAGTGGTACTCCGGAATTAAAGAAAATGGGGAAAGACTGTGCTGGGAGGTTCCCCGTTTTGCTCCATCCCTGTTTATATAGGGTAGTAAAACTAACCTACCCTACGGACGTTGGAGGAATTGTCCTTGACGGACAGATTACGTCCGATGTCGGAACAGGTTCCCTTGGACAGTCCGTCGGGGTCCTAACTCCCAAAGATTTTCTCCCGGTATGTGACTAGAATAATTTTCTCTTTTTCTATTATCAGATTTAAAAGATATCTATCAAGATAGCCAGATTGAATGCGAATGAACTGAGGGATCGGGGTACGGCAGCCTGCCTGCTTCATGACCTCTTGTCGTTCGGTGTGGGTGTTTTCTGGAGTGAAGCAAATGGTGTTTCTGTCGCTACTAATCACGGCTAGAATGGTGATATGGATGACGTGACTGGAGGAAGTCTTGCGGGATGGCCGTCTATCACATCAGGATCTGATCCGATATTTTGACCACCAGCTCAAAATGAAGATTAGAACTGATTGGAAACGGTTGACGCCGACAGACTTCAGCAAAAGGTGGATAAATGTAGCGAGCCTGGTTCGTGTAACCGGGGCTAGGCTTGATTTTCTCTTTTACATCTTCTAGTCGCATCGGGGTGGATTCCTTTGAAATCCTCCCCTGGTTAAGTTAAGCTACTTCTTGTGTACCTAGATGTGTGAATAATTGTGCTTCCCGGCCTGTTCCGAGTACTGTCTCTTTTGTTATGATCCAATTTATTTTGTCCCGTTTGATATCGTCTGAGTCTGTAGTATATTTTCCCCTGTCCAAATTATGTTCTCTTATCCACTCCCTGTAGAAAGGGAGCTTCTTGATTCGGCCCTATGGTCAGAATACATGGCCTCTTTGTTTTGAGTGGGGTTGGGTCCAACTAAATTCATATCTTTATTTTGTATTTTGAGATGTAACATTTTCTGTTTTGGGGAATTATTGTCATCCCCCACTCCCTCTCATGCAATTTCATGTGAGAGGTTTTCCGATATTTTGTATTTTATAAAATTGTTGTTTTTATATGCACTTGGGGTGTTTTTAGGTCCCCGGATTGTCTTGCGATATTTTGATACGTGGCAGATTGAGTGTTGATGGACGAGTTCTTGTGGTGATTGAAAAAATTGTAACGTATGTTTGGGTCGTGAATCGGTATAAGATAGTTACTGTCGACCATTCCGAGTTTTGTTCCCCTCCCCAAATCGGCCTTGTGCCACACACAATTTATGTATTACTCATAATAAATAAAGATAGTAAAAGAGTAGTGGAGAGAGTAAAAGCGGAATCTATTCTAGCAGATAATTCTGACAGCCAGATCAAATAATCACGCTAATAATCTTTCATTGTTTGTATTATTGTCTTTGTAATATATTTGTTTAACACTATTCTGTCTTTATGTCATTATTTCTGGTCCCAACAGGACCATAACAACTTAGAGACGAGGTAACAATAATTTGGCGATGAGTATTCTTACGGATCGCGTGGATTCTTACGGACGACGAGGATTTATAAAGACACTTGCGAACCCCAAAAATATTACATGGAAATTTTCAAGATTGGTTCAATATTGTACTCACAGAATTCTGCTTTTTGTCATATTTTGTTTTATTAAACAGTACTTGGTAATTCGTAAAAGAAAACCAAACAAAAAAAGCGCAACTAACTTACACTGAACTTGAACACGAGCCGCTAATTACTCGTGATTCACTGAGTAAGAATTTAAAGTTATTCAATTTCAATTAATTGCTATTTTGTTACTGAGTGAGTAAGAAACTAAAGTTTTCTTTTTTTTCTTTTTTTTTTCGTTATTCAAAGAAAAGAAAATTTCTCATTTGAATTTAATTTGTATTCGGGTAAACCTAAAACAAAAAAAGACACGTATAAATATATATGAATTTAAATCCGTCATGCTCGAATTTCTTAAGTTAAAATTTAAACAGCAAAATCAACGGGAACTTAAATGGCAAGAGAATCAACTTGAAATTCAAGCTGAAAAAGGGTTTGAATTAAAAACAAACTAAACTCAGACATCAAAAACTCAAAGAAATTCTACTTCAAACTCAACAAGGGCAAAGAAACTTGCTTAAACTGGAAAACTCGGGACAAATTATTGAAAACAAAAGGGCGTTCTCATAAAACACGATCTGGTGGGGGCAATAGTTGCTATCACATTCTTTGGACGAGGATATAACTTCTGCCTTTTATTTAAAAAGATTCGAAGATGTATAAGTCAGAGATTGCATTGGTCGGACTCTAAAAAACGTTCTCTTTTTCTTCGAAAACTGTCCACCGCAGAACACATTAAATCTGTAAATTATATTTTACCCCGTAACACTAGCGAACTGATATTCACTAATGTGTTTAAAATTCTTACAAAATATTTTAGTCCTAAAACTTTACTCTTTCATAAGAGATGGAATTGCGCTAAATTAACCAGAAAAGATAGTGACGATTTCACTACGTCGGTTTTAAACAAGCATTGCGATTTCACACGGTCAGAATTGAATGCAAATAGTTGCAAGTGGTTGGTATTTGTTCAGGGACTCACTTCAGGTAAAGACGTTGAAATTAGACATAAAGTTCTAATTAAATTGAAAAATCTTATTCTACAACAAATAGCAGAAAACTCACAGAGATTTGTAAGCGTACGATTACAAAAATATCGAAGAATCTTGCATACATCACATAAGAAAAGTCAAACCAATCTAAAAAGAAATAAGACAATTTGCTTCCTACCCCGTTTTTCGGTTGTGGATTATTACATTGGTAAAAAGACTGCTCTTGTTGGAATGAAACATGACTAAATTGTAGCCGTATCGGTCACAAGAGCTCATCTTGTCGAGAAAAAAGGTTAATAGCTACGTAAAAACACAAAAGCAAATTAACATTAGGAATATGCAATTACAAGTTCTAAATAAAAATATTAAAATACAGTTGGATTCTGATTCAGATGTAACAATCATAAATCTTCTGGAAAATGTTAGGAAAACCAACTTTGCTCAGAACTAATAAAATGGCCAGATACATGACAGAGGAGAAAATTCAGTTTACGGGAGAACTTATCACTAGAAGAACCAGTATCTTATCGAAAATTGTGTACAATAAATGCGCTTCACCTACTGTCTATGTAAAGAAGTTAAACAAGATCCGGGTATGCGCTGATTTCTCAACGGGGCTTAATGCGACATTTAAAGAATATCATGATTCTTTACCTTCGATGTTCAAGGAAAATGACGGACTTTATCGTCTTAAATACAAAAAGAAAAATATTAAGACACCTTTCGGAGTTAATACTAAAAAGGGATGTTATGGAAACTTGGTCATATGACACATGAACTAGTCTAAACTGTAAAAGTAGCAGAGAGTAAGAGAGTAGCGGAGAGAGTGAAGGTGGGTTCTATTCCAGCAGAGAACTATGACAGCCAGACTAAACAGCCACGCAAATAATCTCACATTGATATATTTCTGTACTAATGTCTTTATAATATATTTAACACTATTCCATCATCGTGGTTTTATTTCTTGCCTCAACAGGACCATAACAACTTGGTGACGAGGTCACAACAGAAATTCTCTATGATAATATCACACCAGAGTAGAAAAGTTGATTCGAATAATTAGATTTCCAAATTAATCAAGTGAAAGGCGTCAACTGACAAAATGCTCTGCGATTAGTTTGAATGAGGAATAGAATATTTGAATTAAACAAATTTTGACAACGGGTTGAATTGTTTCATTATATTTTATATTTCTTTCGCCATATTCACTGAATATTGCACTTCTCGGACAGTCCTTTATTCCATTCTTTTCCAGACGTTGGTTAATGAAAAACATTAAATTCCTGGAAGTTTGGAACAGCCTCTTATTGCCATTTTTCTGAAAAAGTTGAAATCATCTTGAAAGATAGAGTTCTGAATTTGTCTGAAAAAGTGGCAGACGAGAGAAAAACAGAACGGTAAATATATGGTTCAATAAAGTTCATGTGGCAGTAGAAAAAATATATTGAATTTTTGGTAGCCACTATAAAGAGGCCTTTTCAAATATCACAATATAAGTGATTTGAGTAATTCAACATGAAAAAAATGTTTTCTGTTGAAATAACAAAAATAAAGTTTTCTATTTTGCAGATGACATTAGAAATAAGTTCGTGTATTTGTACCATCTGTTCTCTTTCGAGTTGTATTACATATGCCCAAGGCTAGGACAAAGCGCATATAAAGACATAAATGATATTTTAAATGTTTCTATGTGGAATACTAGAAATAAATAAACTAACATTAAATTTTCGCAACTATACATTTTTAAATACCATGTCTATTCTGGACGTGGATGTTCATTGTGGTACTTTAGATATCAGCTCGGAACGAGAATTTAAAAAACCGAGTTCGAATTGCAGTGGAATTCACTTAAGAAAAGGTATTAATCCGTCTCTTCTCCCTCCAGCCATGGGTTAAATAGCAGGGTAGGTTGGGTTTTATAGCCTTTCTTGGCAACCAGTCTATTCTAGAAAATGCCTACCACCAACTGCGAGAAAACCTTCTGTCCAATCAGTCATGTGAATTTTGAGATATGATCGCCCAAGCGTGTATCACGTATGGCACTGAATTGACTGTTTTTTCTTAGGCTATTTTCCACTGAATATATTTACTCGTGCTACTAGATTGGCAGCAAGGTCCCATATGTTTACTGTCGAAATAGATAAATGTAAACCCCTCTTCTAATCTAATAGTTTCTTTTCTCTCACTTGCAATTTGTGGAAATCACTTCCGTTTTCTTGCTTCTTTATTTGCAAGAATCCCCTAAGGTATAAATGCAACCTCATTTACTATCTTTTATTTACTTGGTTCCTATCCATCTCTTACCTTTTCGTCGATGTGCCCTATACCTTTTTATTCACTCACTGTAACCCCCTGCGTCCTAATAGAATTTCTGTCATGCTTGGGGTGAATTGATTATAAAAAAAAGAAAAGTAAAAATTGACAATGCATTGCAACAAGAAGTAGTGTAGAAAAATGCATTACTCCTGCAAATATATTTGTCTATAAGATAGTAATGACATTATTTACATGATTTAGACTGTTGCCCTCAACTTTATTGCTATGTTTACGATTTTTGGCTCTTTTGAGACATGATCGTCCGAGCATGTATCACGTATAGCAATTAACTGATTATTCGGGATGTAAGCAACCATGATTTGGCACATGTTATAATCCCTTAAATTATGTGATTTACAAAGCATTCTTAGCAAAGACAATACATAGTTTTCCAATTACAATCAGCGCAGCTTAGAGAGCTCATTTATTCATTTAGGTTGATTGCCACTCATGACGAGGCTACGATGTTATTTAAACGTTATCTTGTGGTGTAGTGAAAGTGTTGAATGCCCAACTAAACGCCAATAATTATACCAGGAATTTGAAATTAGTTAGTCAGTTCTATATTATATACTGACAGCAAGTACATTATATCCATTCAGTCAGTTGAGTGCCATACGTGAAACACGCTTTGGTGATCATGTCTTGAATGAGACATGACTGACTGGGCAGCAGATTATCTCGCAGTAGGTTGCCATTGTTTTCTGCGGTAGACTGGTTGCCTGCCATATAGCTATAGAACTCAATCTGTCCTCTTATTTAACCCATATTTAGAGACGTATTAATAATTTCCCAGGTGTATTTGCGCGTAACTGAATGCAATGAATTCAACTGGAATTCGAACTCGGCTCTCCGATTTCTCGTTCCGAGCCGATATCGACTGCACCACAACGCACATCCAAATCAATATATATATAGTCATCCGCAGACAGATTTGTTTCGCTGTATCACAGCTCATCAGTACGCTTAGACATCCGATGGCTTTTACCCAGAATTGAAACCTGACCGAATTGGCGTCAGTCGGCGATTCAACATCTGAGCTAGGGGCACTCGGTTTACATTATTGGGCCTGTTGTCCTCATCTTTATTGCCATGTTTGCGACGTTCCAGCTGTTATATGCTCCGGCCTTCTTCAGGTGCTAAGAATTTCGAACCGAACCCTTTATTTCGATCACTGGCATATACCATTCTAAATTCATGTACAAAACTATTTCCGGAAGCCATATAATTATCCCCCTTTAACTCAAGTCAATAGGTTATTTGTTAACCACTGCTGTAGCTAGGTACTGAACTCACAACACCTTGTGTTAAGTTACTGGGACTAACCGATGCCTATATTCACTGAGCTATATGTCCTTGAGAACACATGACTCAATGATCCAAATAAAGGGTTCGATACGAAATTCTTAGCACCTGAAGAAAGCCAGAGAGTACAACGGTTCAGACGTCGTAAACATGGCAATAACTATGGAGACAACAGTCTGAACAATGAAAATAATGAAAATACTATCTCATTTCAGAAGTATAGACAATTACTGATAACAAGTACTTCTTCATCATCCATGTGCCATGTTCCTTCAGGACGTGGGCGATCCAGCCTTTCACATCTCCCTACTCTTTGTAGCTCTTAACACAATTTCTCTTGTTACACCTCACAATCCCTGCTTTGTTATCTATTTGCTCAAGCCTATGAAGTATGCCATGGATTTATTTTCCCTTTTTTCTATCCTTTCTTGTGAGTATCATCTTCTGGAAGCCTTCATTTATCATTACATGTTTAAGAAACCCCTGCTATTTTTTCCTGCTATTATTTTTTTTTGTTTCTATCCCTTCCAATATCTTGCTAACATGTTCGGTCCATTGTAACCTCAGTATCATTCTGTAGAACCACATTTTGGTTTTCTTTAAGTCTTTGGTTTATCTTTGATGATATTGCCGAGTATTTTCTACCATATTGAAGGACGGAGTTGACATAATAATCTTGTCGTCTCTTGTTTGCTTCCAAAGAGATTTGACTGTCTCTCAATCTAACTTATTTTTTTATCTCAAATACCTGCTTTGTTGTTCATTATCTTGTGCGTTTCTTCACCCAGAATCCACAATAATAATTAACACCTTCTAGTCCAGGGTCAGCTGATATCTATGCTATAGAGGCGCATAATATTCTTCACTGCAATGCAACACGCAGCAACTTTCCCCTCTACCAAAAAGTATGTCTTCATCTTAAGAAAATGATACGGCGTAGATGGACAGAAATCTTTCTGCTAAGTAACCAGTAATTTGGTACTGAGAAGTATTGTTTGAAACTGGTCGCATTAAACAACAATTCAGGAAAATCACCTAGAATTGGTGAACAGGAAAGGTGATCTCACGTTTCTTTGGCCATCTGATAAAAACTGTTGAAGCCTGGCTAGAACGTGTTACCTCATCAACCATATTCATCACACATTGCTACTTCAAATTTTCATTTATTGAAATTTTTTGAAAAATTAATATTAACGGTAATAATTTTAATTCTTTAGATGACATAAATAAGCACCTTAATGTGTTCTTTGGCTAGAAACTATCAAAATTCTTGGAAGACAGAATCTTTAAGCTGAAGAAAAAATGGAGAAATGCCGTGCAACAAAAAGGTTCATATTTTGTTAAGTAAATATTTAATGGCTTAATTTTGTTGTGTGCTTTAATTTTCTTTTATAAATCGGAACGAAATTTTAGGGCAACCAAATATTTGTTTAATATTTCAATTTCTCTACTTTCTTATGGAATTTAATTTTTCAAAGAAAAATAATGTCACCTTTTTCAATCGCTCTTTATGCATGTAAGTGCTGCCAGAATTTGTCATCGGCGGCCACAACCTGAACAATATAATTTTGCAGAAACCGAAAAAACTGCATTGTCATCAATAAAAAGGAATGCAAAATGTCAACTTCAGGTCGGGGATGAATTAATTAGGTACAGAAATTTAAATACCTGGGAAGCGTTTTAACAGAGGACAAAAGTTGTGACACTGAGATCCGAAGGCGTACTGGCATAGCCAAGAATGCATTCCAACAGCTAATGAGAATCTTTGTTTATATTTCTGAGATGAGGTAGTATTTACAGTATTTACCTTATTCGGACTCTTTGCCAACGAGGCACAAAGGAAATGAATATTAGTTGCCAACTCGAAGACGGCAGGCAGGTGATAGATGTGAAGTTCTGAACTGGTTTGATCAAGACATATAATTCTCTAGTACATTTACAATAGTAAAACAATAGCAACGTTTTATCTGTCAGATGAGGTTGGTAGGGTAAAAACATAATTCGTCATAGCATGACGCCACCTAGCTGAGAAGGTCTGCTTTATCTAGACTAATTAATGTGAGACGTTAAAATCTTAACCATGATTACAGCGATAAAGAAACGAGAGGCTAGCCACATTTTCTTTGTGGGATAAATGTTCGAAGTCATAGATTTGAAATAAATCAATATATTTTCTGCTGAATTTCCCATTAAAATTGCACGATATACAGAAAGATTATTGCGATCTTAATATAAATGTATTAGAAAAGATTACACAAAATTCATTTAAATAAAAGTTACACAGATCTCGGAACGGAAAATCGGAGAGTCGGGTTCAATTTTCAGTAGAAATCGTTGCATTCACTTACACGGAAATACCATTGGGAAAGGAATTAATCTGTTATTTCTGCCTCCAATTATGCGTTAATTAGTACAACAGATTGGGTTCCATAGTCTTGCTTGGCAACCAGTCTCCAGCAAAGAGTCATACTGCGGGAAAATCTGCCCAATCAGTCATATCCCGTAAGAGACATGATCGTCAAAACGTGTATCATGTATAGCACTTTACTCACTATCAGAACTTCCGTTTTCTTAGAATTGATAACGTTTATGTATTAAATACGTCATGTTAATTTGTTTATATTTACAAAACCCAGTCCTTATCTTAGTGTTATGGTGAAACACACCTTTTCCTCAATTAATGAACTCTCCCTCCTATAAAAATTAAAGTTAACAGGAAGTTAACGGAAGAAGTACTTAGGAAGTTCATGGGAGTTATTTAGACTTCTATTAGAGTTCAGTAGAACTACTAGGCAGTTGATATTAGTCGGCAGTTAGCTGAATACTAAGGAGTCAGCTTTCAGTGGAAGATTACCAAGTTCCTAACATTTTGGGTACGTTAAGTCGATTAGCAACATACATAGCACGGTTATAACCTTCAGTGCGAAAACTACTCTACAACACATAGACATGTGGTCAAATCACATGTAGTTTTGCCGTATATAGACAAGAAAACATAGACACCTCAACAGGGTGTAATGGTTAACAAGCTTGTCTTGCTAGAGCATTTTACAAATGAGTTCAATCCTCACTGGCTACTCCATACATTTGGCCTTGTTCTACATCTAAGAGGTACTTAGAAAATCAACTGAAGAAAAGAAAACTGACGCATATAATGATATCTGTATTTAATTCTGCATACACTACCAGCCATAATTATTAGGCAATCCCAGTTTTTTAAAAGAAATAGTGTATTTCATATTATCTTTAGTATTTATTGCCAAGTGGATAATTCTAAATGAAAATAGAATGTTTGTTTGTTTTATTATGACTTTGCAAAATTTTACAAGGAAAGGAAGCAAAGATAAACTCGTCCTAAATTTTTTATGAAGAAACTGCAATATAGGTAATTATTAAATATTTATAAATTCATTTGATACACATGTTATAGTGCAGTATTATTATTATGTCATTTTTCATCATATTTCGATTTCTGCTTTGGTCTCACTACCAACCAAGTCTGCGGGGAGACCTAAGGCAGGTCGTGGCGTGTTGTTATGGCTCCATTTCATGTTTTTCTATCTTCCCTATCATCTCCAGCATTACATAGATAAAGTTTTCCTTAGTGTGTGGGCTGTATTTAATAAGACAATTTTTTGTATATCTCTTAAGCTGGGGTTTCCAGGGATTCTTTCAATGTGTTGTTTTGTTCCATTTTTTATCATTCCAAGTGCACCTACTATCACTGGCACAACTCTTGTTTTCAATTTCCACATTTTTTCTATTTCAATTTCCAGGTCTTTATATTTTGACAGTTTTTCAAATTCCTTGATTGCTATGTTACAATCCGCTGGACAAGCCATATCAATTAATAGACAAGTTTTCTCCTTCTGGTTTTTAACAATAAT